>LQNS02000211.1:9390741-9413527 GCA_001587735.2 Parhyale hawaiensis | reverse complement strand
TTCGGTTCGCAAAACTCGGATACTGGTTCTTTTGGCTAGCGTGTGGCATAGGCATCATACTCCCTACGTAGTCATGACATACACTTACACTTGCAGTGACAAAGAGACTAGACTGTCCATGGGATTTATCAGAAAATCCAAAATCGTACGTGAAAAAATTCCCCAAATGTTAATAAAAACGTGTACTTTGTTACTTAATTAGTATGGTTTGATGAGCTCATTAGTTCTGTTTCTGTCATTATAAGAACAAAAAAAAAAAGGAAAAAAGTCAAGGTTGCCAGAACTGAACTCAAAACATTAGGAGAAACACACGAATTTAGGGATAAACCTAAACGTTGGCAGCCATTTAGTAAGGAGCTCTTTGGGGCCAGGAGCCGCTAGTCCATATTTTTTGTCGCTCCGTTACATAGAAAACTCCGGCACTGCGCGGTTCCTGGCCGTTCCTCACGCTTCAGAAAATGAGAGGCAAAATGGGGCCGGAAAATGCTGGCCCCTTGGCATTCAATTGGAAATGATTCTGAGAAAAATGTTCTTTTCAATGCTGAATTCAGGTCTTCAGTTGTTCAAAAGTTTAATATTTTGGACATATTCTGATGTTTGCATCTTTTGTATGCTTTCACTCAATATGTTTCTGGGGCTGGGCCCCTCTGGCCCCAGTGCACGAGCCGTCACTGTGTTTAGGATCAGTCGGGCCGGAATTTTGAAGCAGTCGCTGCAGTCAAACTCTTGTCATTCAAGTGATTCATTAGCAACCTCTTAGAATCTGAACTGGAAATCCATCGTATATTGCTTCTAAGGAACATTGGGATTCCGATGCTAATGTTAGTTTTCTATTGACAAACTCAATATCTGCATAGTACATCACTCCACAGCGCATAAAACTGGTTCATCGTCGATTAAATCTTAACAGATTTGCATCGCAGCCATTTCTTCTGTTGAAGTTTTGAAAGTCCGAGGCAATGTCCGATACGCAAAAACTAGCGCTCCATAAAATAGAAATGAAATCGTTGAGCTTGCAGGAATAAGACGAGTTTCCCAAATATGAGGGGAAATGGAATTAAAAAATTTAACTAGGTGTTAAGCCGTCTCGTGCAACATTAGTTTTAAATGTTTTCACTATCGAGTCACTAAAATTATCTGTATGCGTTCCTTACGGACAAAGCTGCAGATTCTGCAAATTAAGCTACCATGCACGCACTGTCAAGCATAATTAATATTTGCAGTAACTGAAGAGATGATAAATTCGAATAATATTGTTGGAAATAACATTCGACCGCCTGAAATATGTTCATTAGATATTTTTAGAGTTAATACCAGCAGCTTCTCTCAAGTTCATGAACTTTTTGTGGAAAAATTT
The DNA here is from genome assembly GCA_001587735.2 of Parhyale hawaiensis. Taxonomy (NCBI): domain Eukaryota; kingdom Metazoa; phylum Arthropoda; class Malacostraca; order Amphipoda; family Hyalidae; genus Parhyale; species Parhyale hawaiensis. The sequence continues at coordinate 9,412,170 of LQNS02000211.1, read as the reverse complement.
AGAATATCGTTCTGCGAAACTTGCAAATTCAAGAAGTTTAGCTATGATCCACCACTGATATTCAAGGTCCAAACAATGTTTGCTGAAGTTGATAATTACCCTTGTAATTTTTGTGGCTGGATTATGACTTGGTTGGGTGAGCAATCCCAGAAATTCAATTTGCGTCGACAGTTGCAGTCAAGCAGCGTGAAAGCCAATTGACTCCAGGTAAAAAAATTGCTTCGCATCATTTTTTTAGACCTGTTGCGGCCATTTCTGATGTCGGGCTATTTCTGTCGGGTCCTGCATTCTCACGAGTTAAAAACAATACTGTACAGAGGAGATTTCGTCCAATTTAGGATACTTTAAAGTAGGAACATTGAGCATGCCAGCGAACTCTAACTGAGCTATTTCATCAATAAAGGCTGAATTTTTTCCCAGAGCTGTGCTGTATTAATGTACAAATCGGGCGCATACCAGCGAACACTGACCTGTTCCCACAATATTGACTGTATTTTGCTAGCCCTGTGCTGTTTTAAGGTACTAACTCTAAATAAACCACCCAAACACTGAGCTGTTCTCACCAAAATGCTGAATTTTGAAAGGTCTGCGGCGTTCTAATGCAACAGAATGTTAAACAGACCAGCGAGCACCGAAGTTAGAACATTGCCTACACTGGCGAGCTCTGCACCAAGAGCATACAGTTCCTTTACTGATGCAGATCGGATTGTCACCCAAATATTGGTTTGGCTAGAAAAGTTGTAATGGAGCTGGGTTGTTTTGCAGGCGCTATTGGCCTGTAGTGGCATTAGCGTAAGCTGCAGTAAGGAAGGTTGCTAGCTGGCTGCAACTTTATTGAGTTGTGGATTCTTCAATACTCATGGAGATGAAGCGGATAACGGACCGAGAAAAAAATACATAATTGCATTGCCCTGCGGTATCTCTCACGAGTTGCGTAAGGATAGCATGCACGAGATGCTAACTAAAAGCTCACGAAATAAGATTATTGATACAATAACACCGTGCCTGAATCTTATTCACCGTCGTCTCATGCAAAGTAGAGCCCTTGGAAGAGAATACACCTCTCTCCATGCACTGGAAGCTCCATGGAATTTCGTCTTCCCAAGGTAGTTTAGTACCATTTCCATTCCGCCTGAAGCTCCTCAACTGGGTCAAATCTTTGGCCTTAAGCTGACTTTCATCTTAGAGAATGAGAAAACGTTGCATGGTGTCAGGTTGGGTGATAAGGAACAACTCTATTTTATCTTTTCTAGAAACTGAGCTTGCCGCTCACATTTCGAGGTAAAAGCTTTACAGCATTCAGTCTCATGTGTAGTTCATCGGACAAAACCATTGAAACTTTCCATAGGCGAGCCCCGCATTATTGCACATGTTGTGGATAGTCAGCCTACGATCTTCCAGGACCATATTCCGAGGAGCAGCAACAATTTTAAGCGTAATACTGGTTGATGGCTGTCGTTACCGAAGTTTATCGTCAACTGGATTCTGCTATCTTGAAAACTTCAAAAGCCGTTCGTAAGTTTGACTGTGACCCAAAGTGTCTTCCCAAATGCTTATTTCAATATTTGAAGTGTTTCTGTTACGTTTTTCTCAAGTTTGAAACAAAACTTTTATTAGACTCGTTGCTCTCTGAAATCCGCCATCCTCAGTTTCGTATGTCACGCGACACATGACAGTGGGAAAATGCGCACGTAAACGAAACACGAAAGCATAGTACGTTAATGCTTGAAGCACTGACTTACAAAACCTGCATGAGGCACTATCGGATGGCGTTTCATCGTACATACTAGCTAAACTTCACGAGCTATATAGAAATTCAGGGAACTTATAGGTAGCACCACGTATTTCCGACTTCTTCATCACAGAGGGCATTGCGTTAAACTTCATGTTTCATTCAAAGATATGAACATTCAACATCAAAGTGGGTACTTTTATACATGCAATCATATTTTAGTATCTTCGTTGCACAGGTTGCTGTGCTTGTCTTCATTTATTTTCGTGTTTTTCTATATCTCTTGGCATTTTTCTCTTTTCTATCTCTTTCACCTTTCTGCTCCACTCGTCTAAATGGCGTCATTGGTCTTTTTCCTTCTGATCCCCTTTTCTCTGAATCTCCTTTATCATGCTCTCGTATGTACAGTACACATACATAGACACATTAGCTCGCATTCATGTATAAGAGGAGAACTATGATACTTGCAAGCAGGCGCCACACTGCATCATTTTAGACTAGTAAGCATATTCCTCGTAGCGTATATAAGATAATTGCCTTTGTCTGTTGAACACTTCAATAGCATCACAAAGGGACTAATGTATTTCGCAGTAGCTCCTTATAAGAAGGCGATCAAGAACCTGGAAGCTAAGGACGGGGACATTTGGTTTCAGAAAAAAATTTAAGTGAACAAAACAGTCAATATATTATTTCATCGATCGTTCCTACTTCCGCACCTACTTTAGGTACTGTCCAGTTCAAGTTCGGCAACTAGACTGGAAGTGTGCATTCAATATTGTGCTGTGAACAGTTACACAAAGCTAAAATAATCATACCTCTCACTTTACTGAAAACATGATTACAGTTGTAATAAAACCTGTTGTCAAGAACAAAGGTAAAAATGTTACCGAGAAAGGAAATAACAGACCTATTGCGCTTGCGACAGCAGCGTCTAAGCTGTTCGAGTTATTACTGCTAGAGAAAATGAGCTTTGCCCTGGCTGACAGTCAATATATGGTTTCAAAGCGATGCACTCAACAGAGATGGCTATATTTGCTCTGAAGCAGACAGTAGCGCATTATCTCTCAAACGGATCATGCGTGTATACATGTTTCTTGGATGCAAAGAAAGCATTTGATAGGGTGAATCACTGGACACTTTTCAAAAAGCTATAAGACAAAGGGGCCTCACGGCCTATTGTTGGCTTACTGAAATTCTGGTACAGGAATCAAAAGCGCTGTGTACGCTGAGGGAAGTTATTTTCTGAGGGCTTTCGTACTTCTAATGGAATCCGACAGGAGGGGGCTTCTCTCACCGTTGTTTTTCAACATATTCATTGATGACATTCATAACAGGCTTAATGGTAGTGGAGTTGGGTGTTTTAGGGGCAGGCGCTGCATTAATGCAATCAGTTACGTTGATGATTTGGTGCTTCGTGCTCCACATCACAGTTCTCTCCAAAAGCTAGTTTCCATATGTCATGATGAAGCTGAGAAGCTTGATATTGTGTACAACACGAATAAGACTGTGTGTATGTTGCTTGAACCTCAAAGCAGCAAGCAGTGCAGGATTAGGCATATATACATTACTAAGCGGTGTGAAGTTAGCCTATGTCCACAGCTTTGTGTATCTGGGACCTCTCATTGATGAAAGACTTGATCATTGCGCAGACATTGGACGACAGGTTAGACGCCTAAATGCTACAGGCAATCAGATAGTACGGCAATTTAATAGATGCTCCCTGAATGGCAAGATTCAGCTGTTTAAAACTTATTGCTATCCAATATAAATTATGGAAGCTCACCTTAGGCCAGATTCACCAGACAGGCTATCAGTAAGTTGCGTGTTGCGTACAATGAAATATTTCGACTGTTGGTGGGTGCGCCCAGATACACTGGAGTTAGTGATGTATTTGCATCGTATGACGCTAAGTGTCTCAATATCCTTGCTCGTAAATGTACAAATAGCCTGTAGATGAGAGTGGAAAAGTCTGATAACTCAATGCTCCAAGGGATATGCTCTAATCTAATTTATCAGAATTTGGTGTTTATAAGCAGCGGTGGGTTAGGATACTGTATGTAGGCAATGACCTCCATGATCGGAATAACCTGTAGATAATCTGCCTATTACCTGCTACATGTCTAAGCTTCCATTTCACTGCACGCTGAAGTGAGCTAATTTATCTCTGCCTTCTTACTGTATTATTTCCTTTTGACTGTTCGAGGTACGGTAGGACTATGTGAGCCTGTTGCTATATAGGTGACTGAGCTCTGGTTGTAATTTGTATTATAACCATTGTTACAAGCCTTTTGGCCGGGTTAGTAATCATGAAACGATGTGCCTCCTTCACGCTGTAAAGGGATAATCTGGTAAATTCTCTGTACGAACGCAGCAAACAGTTTTTACTCTCTTGTCGATTACCTGTGCTCCTGTGTGAGAACGAGTTGCTCAAGCAATTCGTGTCTGCAGGAGTAGGCTGAGTGTATCTATTTATTCTCATTGTGCGTGGCCACCAATATTTGTGACTGGGCGATTTGGCCTTTGGCTACTTTGTTTGTACTTGTGAGATTACAAGCGTATTTTGTGAACCCATTGTGCTCTTAATAAGAGTTATTTATTTGTTATTGAATGTGTTTAATATGATATTAAGTTTGTTTTCATTAGAAGCTTGCCAGTCGTATGGAAACAGAATATGAAATAGTTCAGGACTGACTAGCAAAATTGTGATGCCATGTGCGCTTCCGTCGAACTATAGTGCCTACCACGGAAAATCTAAATGAAGTGTCCTATCAGTAGATTCTGTGCAGTGATTCTGAAGTTAACAGACACGGCATGCTATTATGAAATGTATGCCGCTCTTCATCCGTCAGAGACCCAAGTTTTATATGTTTGCTTTCTAAACAATAGGATTATTGTCCATTGTTTTCAACTCAAGTGCCAGTGCTACACTTTAGAGCATCTAGAGATGCAATCAACTCGACAGCGCGCTCCAAGTACGAAATTCACATGCACTGGTTCACGCTGCAGAGAGATACTCACTAAGGCCGAGATGCATGCACGGCTGCAGTCGACGACAGTGACAACCATGGTGTCAGAGACGGAAAGCTCATGAAATAATTGCGACCTACCGACTATCCCTGTTTTTGATTGGAGTCAGTACTCTTTATTGGGTGCCAATGCTGGAAATGCTGACGCCGCAGAACTTCTCCGACCTGGTATGAGGGTGATCCTATGCATCAGAGCACGCAAGCGCAGCACTCTAACTTCCTGCAACTATTGTATGTAGTACATAGCTAGAACCGACGTTGTAAATACGATGGAGAGTTCTAATCCTCGACCAAGGAAGCTCTACCGCAAGAGACGACACAAACACACCCTCCTACCACTGCCGTCGAGGTAACACTGAGAGAAGCAGGTCAGTACCAAGAAGCGACGCAATGAGAAGTTTAAGAAAACCCAAGAGCTGGGAGAATTTCAAGCTTTGGCAGCCCTGGCGGGGAAGGACAGCTACACCCATAGGAAAGTCGAAAACAAGACGTCCTCGCAGATGCTCCACGTGCTGTAATTAGCGGCATAGCATTCAATTAAATAAAATAGCCTTTCTACCTCGCAAGTTTATTCTTTTTTCAGGCTAAAATGCTGCAAATACTCTAACTCCAAAATATTTCTTCTTAAGAAAGTCATAGAAGTTGTTAATAATGAAATTATAATAAAGTAATTACAACAGGAAAACTTTTTTCGCAATCGGAACTACTAGCATCTGAAAATACAGGCGGTTTACAAGTCACCCCTAGGTCAGGACAGCATAACTTAAAACGCGGTCAAATTTTGTTCAAAACGTTTAATTATGCCGTCAGAAGAAATGTTGCCTCTTATATTCTCTTGCTCTACATAAAGTCGTCATAACACCAATATAGATGCTTTCTTTGTACACATCGATGAAGTATAACTCGAAGATTGCCTGTAATTACATTCTGTTTATACCATTTACCCTATTTTGCAGGATATAGATTTTATATATTAGGAAAATCAATTTCCGTCTGAGTGGCTATACAGTATTGCAGTTGCTCTTAAGCTGTTTCAAGCTGGCACCTCTGGGATTCCTGGCGGATTCCCAACACTGTCTGCCTGCCATATACGAATGCGAGCCAACATTCTTCATTTTAATTTCTGTATTGATCATAATGCTCTTTAATTATAGACAGAGACTTCTAATCACAATCCTGTCAGGGCTATCGTAAAAAATGTTTACCGTTACCTGAGCAATAAAATAAATGAGGCCACTTTGAATGGGAGCTTACCGCTTACGCTACGAGCTTGCAAGGTGGGCAACATTTCCATAGCACAGATATCACAGGGGATGTGGCCGCGTCACTCGTCTATTACAACCACCTTGTCGTCCCAGCCGCTTCTTCTTACCTTACCCTTATACGCTCACAGGGACCCACTCATGTAACTGATTAACTTGCACTCACCAAACAAGCACACGTACTGTATATACCCCCATGTTATGGCAAAATGTTGTTATAGTATCAGCACAGTAGCGAGCAGATGCTGTCGGTAAATATGCAGCGCTAACATTGCGAGAGCACGCTTGCAGTAAGCGCAGCTGCACCAGCAACGTTCCTCCCATTATCACAATTGCCACAGGGAGTCTTGTGAAGAGCCTGCTTGTCTCCTTACAATTTTGCGACGCGTCACTTGGAAGAAGCGACATGACGATAATAAACCTTGGCTAGAGTAAGACGCGAGAGAAGGCATGGGGTGGTCGTCTTCAACGCTTTGAGTATGTGTGGGGGGGGTGAGCCATGTTAGTGCTAGGGTTGTACGGTAGTGTCAAGGGTGTTATGTTAGTGTCGAGCAGTGAGTCCCAAGCTGTTGGAAGTGATTACTTTACCATGTAATTCTCAGTTATTATTTACCCCACTGAACACACACACTGCAATATCGGATGTTTTCTTCTTTTTTTGGCAGTCACATTATGAACGGCACTGGTCATGTACATAGTTCCCTATGGTTAAGACACCTCTTCTTACAATGATCAGGCATTGCTCCCAAAATTTAGGTCCATTGCCCTCCTACACTTTGGGTGTGTCACGCCATAGACCACACCATACATTGACTGGACACTGAAATCGGGCCTCTCGCAATTAGGCCTGGAGGCCGATTTACGTAGATGTACATACTGTAAAATGAGTTCTAATAATCACAGACACCTCGCACAATGATTAATTTCTTCGTCGTACCATAAGGAATGCGTTGCAGAGTAGGGAATCTAAATTCACAATCACATGTCTTCAGTAGGCGATATACAGCATACCTTCGGACACAAAGAAAAATTGAAAATTCATCAAAATTTTTAGGAATATTAAAATTTTATGGAAAACATTTACTCATAGATACTACACGTAATTAACTTAAAATCGCTTTCAGTTGAGTTTTTTCCAATGACGTATTTCAAGCAATCACCTCAGAAATTGATGTACGTAGAGCTATCGGTACACCTCATTCCAACAGCCACAACAAATGAGAGATTAAGAAAACCCAGTAATGCTGAAAAAATGAATTAAAACCACAGTAATAATAGATTGGTACCTACCAATGAACCAAAAATATATATTTAACTATGAGACAAAGATACCACGACAGTAGGTAAATGATAGTAAAACAACAATTTATGGTTCAATCACTTCATTGATCTCAATACTACATTATTTCATGGCGGCCAGTGGCAACTGTGGTTGCCAAGACCCGCCACAAAAGTAGTAAGACGGTAACTCAAATAAATTCTTAATACCTCAGTAAAAAATATGTTCAAACACCAATTGAAATACAGTTGCCAACACAGCAATTTTTCCCGCATAAATTTTAAGTTATTCTGTGCGTGAAACTCTTAATATCAGCAAAAATAAGCGTGATACGATCAACTCGAAGACTCGAGTTTCTTCGTCAATTGTAAGACATGCTCGATCCGTGTCCTGCGACCGATGCTTCTCGAAAAGACTGTCATATGCCCACAGTTTTCTTCATATGAAGCGAAAACATAGGACGTTCTGCCGGAATTGTTATCGTCTGCAACGGGCCTTGGAATGCTTAAACAATCAGCAAATATTTTCATTACTGGGAGTTTGACAATGGCAAAACAAGAAGTACGTTAAAGTTTGAGGTTAACATACTTTTGAAATCATCTGCAACTTGATCTATTTACTGTATATCCTATCGGTTTTCATCAAAGCTTGGCAGAATGGATTGAGTCTCCAGTCTGGCCTAATTTTCTCCTACCTGTTTTCTTTAAGTATTACAAAAAAATGAACGGATAAGCAGCGAAATAAATAAAGAAACAAACAAACAGATAAACCTACCGTACAGTTGTCTTTATTATACGGTATTCTTTGAACAGTCTAATTTTGCGGTCACTATTTACTTTGACAGAAAATGAAAAGTGGGGTTTCTATCCTAAGCTCTGTGAAATTGGGAGCAGCAACGTCATCTCATTAGCATTTGGAATGACTAATGGCATCTAGCAAGGAAGGTTACTCTTCCCGATTCTTTTTAATATCTTCATTGACAATATCCACACCCAACTGAACGCAGCCGGAGTAGAGCGCCATGTTAATGGTAAAGCAGTAAATGTGCTAAGCTTTGCTGATGGCATGGTCCTTGTCTCTCCCTAGGGGATTCCAGTGGGCTTCAAAATCTACTTTCAATTTGCGAGAATAAAGCTAGTAAGTTTTGTATTATTATTATTATTATTAAATCACACCAGACTGGCGACGCAGGAACGGAGAAACTGTCTACACCTACATTACACTAAGGAAACAAAAAACAAACATGCCGGCCGATAAAGTCACATATCTCTTGGCCACAAAATCACTGTTGATTTTCGTGATAACCAGGATATGGAGAAAGAAACTCGTAAACTCTAGCGGTGGGCAANGAATATAATGCTGTCAAAACTGTCTACACCTACATTACACTAAGGAAACAAAAAACAAACATGCCGGCCGATAAAGTCACATATCTCTTGGCCACAAAATCACTGTTGATTTTCGTGATAACCAGGATATGGAGAAAGAAACTCGTAAGCTCTAGCGGTGGGCAACTTGCTAGTGAGGAAGTTTGGTTAGAGTTCTGAAGTGGTCAAGTATCAGTTGTTTCGTAGTTATTGTTACCCTATGTACTGTAACTCGCTTAGGTTGAAGACCGTTGGGCGCTTACATGTGGCTTATAATGACATATTTCGCTGGCTTATGAATCTACCGAGGTCATTATAGTGCTATTGTGATATTTGCTCAAATGTATACTGTATGCTTGAAAGTCTGAACAAGGAAATGCGCTTTCCGTCTCCAAGGCAGAGTAGAAAAATCAACTAATGGTTTGTACAGACTGTCAAATATGTATAGCTGATTGCAGCTCATAGTCTTGCCAAACAGAGGCCAAACAATGAGCCGCAATGCAGTGTAGCGCGTACTAATACTTTCAATCGCATTCTGAATCTCATTCAACTCTAGTGATAAGCTATATTAATATGTTTATTGTACCAACCCCTTGTGTGTACTCGATAAAGTTAATTGAGTGACGAAACAAAACAGGATATGCCCGCGGGAATGTGTTTCAAAGATTTTTATATAACCTAAATTTTTATATCGTAGCAATTACTTATAGTGATACATAAACCTGAATCAATAACTCAACCCATTAGTCTCCAGGGAGAAGTTGTTTATTAGTTCTCCCTAATTATATATTTGGAATGGCCTACCTCTGCTGACATCATATCACCATAACGATCTATCGCTGACAGCAGCCCAACGGCGTGGCAATTTATCAGGTAATAATTAATGAGGGCCGGCAGGTTTCTGGATGTCACATTAATACTAGCTAGCTCAGGACGGGTGATTATGCTTGAATTACTTAACAGTTATGCCCCTGCAATGTTACCGCTGCTGGCAGGTTCAAAGAATGGATGCATATTAGAAATACACTCTTTCAAAAAGAAATCATTGTGAAAAGACTGTCAAATTAAAAAAAATATTAAGGGTGTTAATGTAAATAATTGCAGACAGTAGTTAGCTTTACAAAAGACTTCTCCAAAATACTTGGATTTATATTTTAGAAACTGTTTATTTTAATAAAAAATAAACCATACATTAGCCCTTCGCTATGTTTGAATAACCGTAGCTACAGTAGCTATGCATATAGGGTACCACAACTAAGCAAACAGTGCCAAGGCCCAATTGCATGGAGCAAGAGCCAATCCTTAGAAGCCCGAGACCATACATTTAGGTATTAATAAAGCGTTGGAAAAAATTGAAATACTTACATGTATCAAATGTTCCTATATTTTCTATCCCCACTTTTTGCTCTCGTAAGCTCTAGGTGGGTGCTCATTTCTTTTCGACTTGCTGTTACCGCGAGCTGTTCATGGGTGCCCTGTTATTCTTGACATATGTTGCTTTAAATTTATATAACTCTTCGTTTCATTCGGCAATAATTGCCGGGTAGTTAACGTGAAATTCCATTGCAGTGCTCAAGAGCGTTTTGCTTGTGCAATGTATGCATAGAGGGTTTATTTGACAAATTCCTTAAACCAAATAAACTTATATAATTCCTACTCCAGCTACTGTACTAGGGATATTAGCCCAAAAATTTGGTCAGTAGTTTGCACAGGAGTCACTGTATGCGTAATCTTGTGAGGTATGAGGTCCTTTCAGCTAAAGGGCAATACCAAGTGTTAGGGGCATTTCGCTTTTGCCGCAGGTTACTTGCTGCAAGTGGTTAATAAAACTCTCACTGTGGTCAGACTAAAGCCCGGTGCCCACGTCACTTCTTTCGTTGCCGCTAGCAGCCTATCGGCAACTCAACTGATCCGTTTATGAAGCCGTGCAGGGCTTCAGCTAGGGCAAAATCTAATTGTATAAAAATTTTGTAAAATTTGTATAAAATTTTACACAATAGCAAGTGGCAAGTGCAAATGTTGAACTTTATGCTGTCGCTCTTAATTATAAGCAGTTCAAGCAAGGCCCCCTAGAATACAAGGCCTGTCGATCACTCTGTAACGTCAGAGCCTGTAGTCGAAAACAACAACAAAAGCCGCCATCTTTGACTCGGACGCGCCGCGTTATTCTGAAGAAATAATCCTAAAAAATAAACTATTTTGAGCTCATAATCACATCAACTGTTTTTAGACAAAGCTAATAAGGCTGCTTATCAAACACTTTCATAAAAAAGAACTAAGAAAAATTTGTTTGCTTGAATTATATCACTTTGTTGTGACAGTGATAGCTAGCCTAAATAGATGGCAACGCTCCTCCTAATAAGGTGAATGTTATTATACAAAATTAGGCTACTACTCAATTTATCCGGGTGAGTACATTCATTTAATAACGTGCTTGCGCAATAATTTAGCCCATAATTATATTGTTCCAATATTTTCTAGCATTCGTGTAGACAGCTAGTTCAATGAAAGTATGACGTTTCGCGAAGTTAAATTCCCATCTTCAGAAATTCAAAATTTATAACCTACAAAGGTTGAAATATTGTCATGCTCGAGTCTGTAGAACATAAATTACTTTCATTATTTGAAAAAGGTAATAGCCTATGAAGAGGCCTACCTTTTAAATGTCTTAGTGCAGCAAAGCCCGTGTAAAAAATTTGTCTAAAGGTGCGCAACTGTCTTATGAATGTACGGACTAATTAGGCCAGAGCCGGAGGCCTAGAGCCAAGCCCATTTGTGCGTCTCACCTGGTAACAATGGAGATAATTATCTCTGGTGATATCTTTGCCAGGTTTTTATATTATATATCTTTATGAGAGGTCCTTGCATGACAATTATATTAGTCTAACTACTGTACCTACTGGTACCTAAAGTAGGTAATTGACCAATTGTTATTCACTGCAAACAGACACCCTGCCACAGGCTCAAATTTGAGCTGGGTAGGCTACCCTAATCGTAGTATATTATTGAAAAGTGGTGATATTGGTGACATAGCAGGACATTTTGCTGTATGAGATTAGGGTATAGATTTGCAAAAGAAAGAAAAGCTCTATATTTCTATGCCATATTGGCTTGGTGCATTTTAGCCATGTCACTAGCCTCACTCACTGACACATTATTTTGCTCTGTTTTTATTATATTTTAACATTTCTATTGATGCTCAGTATTCACTAAGTGTTTCCAAATATTACCCATCTAATTTTATTTACTGGTACGTTTTATTTGTTCTTTGGGAGTAAGTTAGAAGTGTTGTTCAGCACAATATTTGCTTAAGAAAAAAACGGATAAATTTGAACAATTACTCCCCACTCATATCCAGCACTTTTGTTGACATATATAGGAGAATTACCCAATTGCCGAATTAACTCTATTTCCGAACAAACGTTTATTATTTGATGGGATTATCACTTTCATTTATCAAATATAACTCTTTGTTCGGAAAAAAAGTTAGTTCGGCAATTGGGAAATTGAAGTTCCCAATGTTTTTTACGACGGAAATAGCCGGCGTTATTATAGGTTTGCTTGCTACCACCAGGAACCAAACTCAACCCAACCTAGTCTAACCCAACAAAACCTTATCTGAAAACAATAGGAACTTCACAGTCATATATTTCAAAACTAAGCATTTGTAACAAAAATGTTATCAGTGCAAAAACTCTTAGAATGGCTTTTTTAACCTAAATGTGTCAATAAAATACTGGATTTGAATAGGGCAATAGTAATATATCAAGCCGTCATTGAAATTAACGTCTCAATTCAATATCTTATTGAAAATGCACTTCTGTAGTATCATATTATATAGATATAAAAATACTGCTGCTTAGTTCAATCACTCAATACAAACTGATTTTATTTATGCTTACAGGTACATGGAGTCCATTTGAAGATGAAGAACCTAGTGTCACAATTTGGGCAAGATGAACTAGTAGGGAGAAAATCCCACACTCTGTGAAGATCAGCGTAAAGTAGCTATTGCATTTGGTAGTTAGGCTAATTTCAAAGCAATTCATTTCTTTGAAATTAGTAGGTATCTACTGTATATGTAGCCTAATTAAATAAATCTTCATTCTTCCTCCCTTTCTCATTGAGCTGTGCATCACCTAAGTTGTAGAATCGGAGCATTAACTATTCAACAATCTAATCTCCAAGCTTTTGACGTACTCTTATATAATATTATGTTCCTTGTTTCTTCCTCTGTGAAAATGGAGGCTCAAACTACTTAATATAATAATCTTTAGCTGGCTCTCACAGGAAATTTGGCCTAAATTGCATCGTTGTATGTTTATGAATATATATGGTACTTAAGAGTGAAAAGTGCTGCTTTTACTTCTGCAGTAATTTAAATAAAGTTTAGGTAGACTTTGCAGGCCTATCATAGCTGAGAATGTGGAATTACCCATACTAACCCCAAAGGTTTTGCTGCTCGGAACCCATTTACCTAAATTGCCTTGCATATCAACTGCTATCAGTGCTATGCACTATACATACATAAATATGGGAATATACTTTAGGAATACGTTTCCGTTTTTCATAGAGTAGCACTGCAGCATCAGTAACTTGTGCAGCGTATGGAAATGCTGCCCACAGCTGTGCAGTTCGGACAACCGCTGCAGCCTTAAACATGTCTCCTGTTTATTTCTGTAATATTTATGATCTTTGTTCAAAATATAGTGTAGCTCGTACCATTCATTTTGTTTCATTTTTTTTCCTTTTGATCGTTATGTTGAACTTTCGTAAACTCGGCATTGAGATTGCCAAAATATGGTGTGGAAATGTTCACCGTCAGTACAGCGGTACAGCTTACTCTACAAATGCTACTAGTTACCGTACTTTCGAACATTTTATTACATCGGTAAAGATTTATAAATAAATATTCTTTGACAGTGTGGTATTTAAAAGGGCACATCAACCTATTCGGACGAGAAGATGACGATACTCTTTTTTTTCTACTAGCGTGTGTAATGGCCATAACACGTAGCAACTTTTGTCATCAGTGGCCAGCCTACACTGTGTGCGAGCGCTCGAAAAGCTGCTCTGAAGTTACAGTTTTTCGCATGTTAGTCTACCTAGTGGTGAAAAATACGGGCCATACTATGCTAGAGTAGCGTTAAATAGCCTTTGTTAACGTGCTGGTATCATCCATTTTTTACAATCCTGTAAATTACCGTAGTTAATGGACCAGCAAAATTGAGCTCTGTCGGTCCGATGAACTAAACGTTTTGACGTCACAGCCCTGACGTCACGACCCGAACAAGCTTTGTATTCTAGGGGGCCTTGGTTCAAGTTCACAAAGATTTCTATTTGAGAATTAGTGCACGACCTTCATGGGCGTCATGCCGAAGTCACGACCACGCAGTCGGATTAGTTGAGTTGCCTCTAGGCTGCTAGCGGCAACAAAAGCTGTTACGTGGCCACCGAGCTTAACGTACAGCGAAATCCTACTTTACCTCGAATACCTTGATGATTCTTCGGACGAGTTCCAGGTGGCGGTATTCATGAAACCCATCTTGTGCAGATGTGATGATGCATTCTGTGAGCAGAGGGAGGGCTATAGTAGCGAGTTATCCCCACACTGCAACGTAGCCGCTTATAGCTGGTTTGTCTGGCACTTTCAGTAAGTAAGCGTCCACTAAGTTTTTAAATGTCTCAATTTCTATACTGGGGGCGTTGGGNGAGGGCTATAGTAGCGAGTTATCCCCACACTGCAACGTAGCCGCTTATAGCTGGTTTGTCTGGCACTTTCAGTAAGTAAGCGTCCACTAAGTTTTTAAATGTCTCAATTTCTATACTGGGGGCGTTGGGAATGTGCCGGGGCATGTTGTTGAACAATGTTGCACCCCGAACAGTGAAACTATTCGAATACTTCGTGGCTATTGCATCACGCCCATTACTGATAGGAATTCGCCCTTCATCAGCCCACCAAATACGGTCTGAGTATCTGGCACGAAGCCGTCTATTGGCATTTATAGTAATTCCCTTGATAATTTTCCACACGTACATAGATGATTGTGAAGCTCTCGAATTTCCAATGAATTGAGTAAATTTCATATTGGCAAGCCTTTTGTGATAGCTTAAATCTTGCATACCTCGCATTTTTAGCAATGAAGGATCTCTGGATAGCCTCGAGCAATAGGACATTTCGTTTGCTTGGTATCCAAAGAGGTGAACAGTAGTCTATCCTTGGCAGTACTAATTGTTTCCTTAATGTGAATAGTATGTCGAATGTTTATGAGGGAGTGGTTGCGTCGAGGTTGGGTGGCTTTCTTGAGCAGCAGGGTCCTTCCCCTAACACAGTAGGGTTTCCGTAAGGGCTTGGGAACTTGTGATGCTCTGCTTCACATTTCTCTAGGTTGCAGCTGGTTCTTGATGGGGGTCACTAGGCAAGGTTGGAACAGTTGACTTCAGTGCTGCTTTTGATCGCGTGAATCATCAAGGGTTGCTCCATAAACTAAGATTGATGGGTATTCGTGGTTCAGTTTGTCTGTAATTAGTCAGTTTTAACCTGACAGACGTCAATGTGTAGTTTTCGATGGGAAGAGGAGTGAGTTTTTGGATGTGGTTTCTGGTGCCCCGCCAGGTAGTTATCTGGGCCCTTTGTTGTTAATCGTATACACAGCGGATCTGTTTGATCTGATTAATAATTTACTTGTTGGTTACCCTGGCTGTTTGTGATAAGCCTAATGATAGATTGGAGGTTTCAGAATCCATTCAACGGGATTTGGAAGTGATTGACTCCTGGTGATCTAGGTGGGGGAAGAGGCTAAATGCGGGCAAGACTAAGACCATGCTCGTGTCTAGGTCACTTACAGTGAGACCTGCTTTCTCCGCACTCATACTGGATGGTGTGTCACTTCCTGTGGTTGATGACTTGGTAATCTTGGGTGTCAATTTTGATCCATAGTCCCACATTCGTTCGGTTGCCTCACGAGCATGGCAGAAAGTTGGTTTAACAAGACGTACTTGGAGGGTGTTTGGCTCGGTGGAGTTGACACGTCGCTGCTGTAATTGTTATGTCCTCCCTCCTCTGGAATACTGCACCGAAGTTTGGGGTTCTGCTGCTGATTGTCATCTGAGTTTGCTTGACAAAGTGGTTCGTGGATGTACGTTTATGCTAGATGGTGTTATGCCTTGTGATGTAGCGCATCGTCGCAGAGTTGGTGGGGTCTGATTTCTATATAAAATATACAATTGCCCTAGTCATCCACTGTCTTATTTTCTTCCGGAGCCATTTCTTCAAGTGAGGTATCTCGGCGTTTGCTTTGGAACCGGTACGATGCCATATGGCCCAGTATTCTCGTTCGTGTTTTCCATCACGTGTGGATGTTTGGAATGGTAATGATAGCTCTGTCTTTACTGGTGCTGGCATTGGCAGCTTTAAACGAACTGTACACGGAGCTATTCTGTGATCTCGGATCTTCTCTTTCTTTCTTCTCTCGCTGGGCTGGTTGTGTGGGGATTTGTTAACCTCATGGAGTTTTCCCGTTCCCACGTCGTCAGTCTAGTGTAATTTAATAATAATAACCCCTGCGCTGTATGCTGTGCCTCTGTTTCAGATTTCTTTAGCGTATTACATTACCTCATAACTTTTCATCTCTTGGAACACTATATAGTGTCTGGGAACACACAGCCTATTAATTCATGAAGCAATCATTAATTTTTTGTAAGAATAAGCTTGTTGCTATAGTCCAGAAACTGTTCCTATGCGTTATTGGGCGGAACTGGTGGTAATATTACCCAACTAAAACTTCGCTCACAAACGTCTTTGCAGCGTTAGAAGTGCGCAGTAGCGTACTGTACAGCGCTCAACTATTTTAAAACAGAGTTTTTCTGCGCTGCCGCAATCTCGCGAATTTTGAGGTGTTTAGTAATTATTACTAATCGGTCACAGTCTGCAAAAATTCATGCACGATACTCTCAGACGAAACTCTACGGTGATACCAATCTTTTCGGGCATAAGTGGAGTGCATTTTAATTATTTACATATACCTGTCGCGTAAACAAAGTCACCGAGGAAAATTTTTTGCAGAAGATGCAATTACCGCCACTCCACGCAATTTTACAAGCTCGCTACAAAATTGAGAGTTGGGCTTCGAAACTTAATTAATGATCAGATGTTTTTGACACTAATTTAAATAGAAAACTGATTGATTAGTCCATTAAGTGATATTGCGGTTGTGGTTGTAGGCCAATTCTGGGCCAGCATGACCATGGTTAAATTGAAAGCGAAATAAGATGGAGAGGAATAGTGACTTTTTTGCATTCAACAGACTAATTTTATTTCAGTTTGGGCTTGTTTGATACATAGTCCAGTATAATATTATCTGAAAGAAGGTTAGTACTTCTCAAAGTCTAAACAGCTGGTGTATTTTGGAAGTGCCAAGCTAGTTATCACCCGCGAACGAATTGAAAGAAGTGATAATGTTTTCGTTGAAGATTTAAGTATATTTGTATATATATATACGCATTTGTAAATATATATATTTGTCTGTCCACCCAAAAAGTGGTCGCAGGAGTTGAGCAATCTTCATAATTTTTTCTAGGGAGTTTGATGGGTTGACCTAGATGTGACCCATACCAAAAAAACTGGGCCTAGCTGACCATCAAAAATGATGGCGTCGAATTTTCTCTTCCGCTGTGAATTTGCTTCCTTGAGCGGCAGATCGTCTTACGCAACGAGTCGTTCTATTTTTTCCTATGTTATTACTGAAGAGGTAATCTGTGGGAATGGGGCTGTACCTTAATCTCATTTATCACAAATAACCTCGTTGACTTTGCTATCTACCGCGGGTGATGGTCTTACGCCATGAGGCGTTCTAGTTATTTAAAGCTTCTACTTACATAATGATTTAACTTAAGTGCATATCGTTGGGTACTAGGAATTGTACTACAGTATGGTATAATTATACATACAAGCTAAGCTGCAGAAAATCTTCGATATCAAGTGCATGATAGCTTGAGCTATCTCGGAGTGAATCCTAAGTGTTTAGAATATAAGGAATGACGTACTAAATATCTGGTGAGTACTCGTATGTGAGGACCTAATATAAAGAAGTAAATTCGAGTATCATTGCAGGGTACACATAGCTTTAGTTAATTTTCCGTGACCTCAAACACGCACAAAATATGATTTAATGCACCCAGTAGATTAAGGGTGAATTTCTTCCAACTTTGACTTGGTATCAATTTTTGATAGATTTCTTCGCCCAAGCTAATCTGTCGAGTGCACTTTGATTTTAGTAACTGGTTCCATATCCTGCGAAAAAAATGATGTATAACTGGTAGTATCTCACTTGATTAATACAACCTTTGATGTCATCGACGCTTTAAGTAAAAAAAAAATACGCTAGGCTGGAAGCTCGGATTAGTTCATGTTATTTTAATTACAAATTTCATGAATGGAATGTTATGACACCTGCACAGAATGAAGCTTTGCCATTGCGCTCAGTGAGCTGCCGACTCTTGAATACTCATCATAGATATCAAAACTTATTGCTGAGAAGTACCTCTCACTATTTTCTTCACTATTCCATTCGTCATCTGATATTTTTAATTTCCATGCTAACTTTAATCTCAGAAATTCTATATGTACCTATTCACCAGAGGGTTTTCTTATCTGGCTTACACGAATTGAGTGCTTGCAACTGGTGCAAATTATTATTTTGTGTAATCGATTAGACTAGCATACATTACAACGGTGAGGACGGTTCTACCTCACAACAATAGCACCCATCATTGTCATGCATGTTTTCATTCGCACACAAATAACTAGGTTACTATGGTCAAAAACAATTGCATTTTAATGTATCATAACTAAAATGAGAGTTAAGAACGACACCCCGAGGCGTTCTAACCGGGTCATTCGCAGACATTCCCTCGCATCGCAGGCATAACCTGATGCTTCTGATGCTAGGAGGTTCTACCCGCACGTCGTTTCGATATATATAGGGTTGGTTATTGCCAATACAGAAACCGACTGTGGTACATGCATTATAGTGTGGTGCCGGCATTATAGTGTGGTGCCGGCATTATAGTGTGGTGCCGGCATTGTAGTGTGGTGCCGGCATTATAGTGTAGTGCCGGCATTATAGTGTGGCATTAAAGTGCCGACATTATAGTGCAGTACCTGTATTACAGTGTAGTGCCGGCATTATAGTGTGATGCCGGCATTATAGTGTTGTGCCGACATTATAGTGCAGTACCTGTATTACAGTGTAGTGCCGGCATTATAGTGTGGTACCGGCATTATAGTGCAGTGCCGGCATTATAGTGTGGCATAAAAGTTCCGACATTATAGTGCAGTACCTGTATTACAGTGTAGTGCCGGCATTATAGTGTGATGCCGGCATTATAGTGTGGTGCCGACATTATAGTGCAGTACCTGTATTAGAGTGTAGTGCCGGCATTATAGTGCAGTACCTGTATTACAGTGTAGTGCCGGCATTATAGTGTGGTGCCGGCATTATAGTGTAGTGCCGGCATTATAGTGTGGCATTAAAGTGCCGACATTATAGTGCAGTACCTGTATTAGAGTGTAGTGCCGGCATTATAGCGTGGCGCCAGCATTATAGTGTAGTGCCGGCATTATGCTACTTCTGTTAGCCACTGTAAAATGAAACGTAGGCAGAGAGCTTTTCCTGGGACTAGAAAAAGGTCGATAAACTGGGGCAGGTTGTTTTAACTTTCTTCATTTCCTAACAGCTGTTAAGAAGTGCGGGGAGGCTAATCTATTACTCATCTGTTTTATGCGCTTTTCGATTTATGCTAAGTTGTATACAAAAGTTTTGTTTCCAGGTATTTGATATGCGATTCTTGCATTAGTTTTCTGTGCACATTTCGGCAACACAATTTACTGTTTTTAGGAATAGTGTCCATCTGCTCTGTATTTCGATGAGACTTAGGTTTCTTTTATTTGATACTAGAGGGCTCAGCCATCAAAAATGAGTGGCAAAAATTTTGTGATTGAGCTTTTTATTGTTCCGGTTCCCAGTATAGGTCTCATCCCTGCAGGCCTCATCTCCCATTAGTGAAAAGCAAGGTGTACAACCATGAGTTTTGCGATAGCAAAATACCCCCCCTGCAAGATAAGGAGTGAATATCAGCTTGGAATTGATCAAGCGTTAAGCTGCACTGCACTAAAAAAATATAGTTCAGACAAAAGATTTGACTGGAAATGCCCAGGGCTCCCGGTTTCGTGGATACCAACTGATTGTTGAACCTCCAGCGTCGAAATTTGGCTGCGATGTAAATCTATACTATAATAAGAGAGCCGTCTGTCCGTCCGTGTGTCCAAAGTCTTATTTTTCCCCTATCTAATACTGAAGAAAAACATTCCAAGGCACCCAACTTTTTTTTTGCCAAACCGTATCCAAGATATGAGAGGGAATTCCCGAGTTTTTAGTGAAGTTCCGGTTGCTTCTGTGCACTTGGTGAACTTCGTGGACTTTGTGGACATGGTGAAATTTGGAGTATTGTGAACTTTTTCGATAGGATGGTAAGATATTTTCACATACATACTTTCATAACTTACTAACAAAAGGGTTGCGTTTGGAGCACTAGTTCAATATAAAAAGGCGTCTGCTCAGCGTGAGACTCAACTACTTCGATATCATTCAACAATGAAAGCAGGGATCCAGAGGCTAAGGATCCAGAGGCTGGGGATCCAGAGCCCGGGATCCAGAGGCCGGAGATACAGAGGCCATATTCTATTATTTGTCACCGGTACTCCAAGCGCTGAAATTGCATGGTATCTCAACTTGTTTTCTCCTATTAAACTCTTAACTACATGACGGAGAAGCGGACCAACATTGTAGCAAGCAAGAGAGCAAGGGAGCAAGGGATCAAGGGAGCAAGAGAGCAAGCAAGCAAGCGACCAAGAACTGTGTTTTATTATGTAGTGGATATTATTTTCTGTCAAGGTTTATTTACAGTAATATTCCATGATGTAAATAAAAACTGCTTCAAGACAAAGATTTTTAATGTGCCCAAGCTTTCGGCATGAATTTGCTTCAGCCGTCATCAGGGGAAAGATGCAGATTGGTTTGGAGCTACTGTATATACAAGGACAAGTATCCATGCTGCTCATCAGAATGTTGGAAAAATTAATGAAAAAACTAAAATAGCTTCAGCAGTCAATGAGTTGAGGAAGCAGTTGTTGAGGAACCTCTATGTGTCTGTTTATCTCATTTGACTCTTGTACACTATAGAAAGAGTCAAATAAGACAGACTGACACCTAGAAGTTCCTCAACAGCTGCTTCCTCTACTCATCGGCTGCTGAAGTTATTTTAATTTCTTCTGGCTCCGCTACATGTGGCGGGGCATAAAATCACTTTCAACTGTGTATATCATTCTTATATGGGACCATCAATGTCCTACTTAGTTTTTGTTACGTGAACATCCATCCACATAAATATAATGGTTACGACATTAAAATATGCCCCTATAATTTCCACTTTATTCTGCGAAGGTCGTTCCAAAAGTAAGTCTCCTATTTTTCATTCCGTCAAAGCTCCGAGGGAACTGTAAATTGCTTTGTTATGGTGATTGAGCTCATGTACTCATGACCTGAAAATTTTATCTCTCTGTTACTGATATTGACTGTCTGACATGCAGTCTTACGACTGAAGTGATTCAGTGAGGTTGTGTAGTGACAGTGCTCTGTACAAGCGCAATTAACTGTCCAGACCATAGAGTCGTAGGCAATAAAACAATCGAGCGCCAGTGCTT
>LQNS02000211.1:9350302-9385885 GCA_001587735.2 Parhyale hawaiensis | reverse complement strand
ATAAACGGAATGGGTGCAAAACCGTTTGTGACAAAATTATGCTTCAAGGTAAGTGTCGTAATAATATTTGGATCAGTGATGATAAACGGAATGGGTGCAAAACCGTTTGTGACAAAATTATGCTTCAAGGTAAGTGTCGATATAATATTTGGATCAGTGGTGATGAACGGAATGGGTGCAAATCCGTTTGTGACAAAATTATGCTTCAAGGTAAGTGCCGTTATAATATTTGGATCAGTGATGATAAACGGAATGGGTGCAAAACCGTTTGTGACAAAATTATGCTTCAAGGTAAGTGTCGATATAATATTTGGATCAGTGGTGATAAACGGAATGGGTGCAAAACCGTTTGTGACAAAATTATGCTTCAAGGTAAGTGTCGATATAATATTTGGATCAGTGGTGATGAACGGAATGGGTGCAAAACCGTTTGTGACAAAATTATGCTTCAAGGTAAGTGCCGTTATAATATTTGGATCAGTGGTGATGAACGGAATGGGTGCAAATCCGTTTGTGACAAAATTATGCTTCAAGGTAAGTGCCGTTATAATATTTGGATTAGTGGTAATAAACGGAATGGGTGCAAATCCGTTTGTGACAAAATTATGCTTCAAGGTAAGTGTCGTAATAATATTTGGATCAGTGGTGATGAACGGAATTGGTGCAAAACCGTTTGTGACAAAATTATGCTTCAAGGTAAGTGCCGGTATAATATTAAGGCCTCGTTGTGCCGTACGAAAGAGGAGTAGAAACAACTTGGGGTAAAATAATGACTCAAGGTAATTGCCTGTATAGGTCTATAGATTTACAGGATTAGTTTATAAACCAATGGTTTGTATAATGTTATGGGCTGATGGTGAGGGATAAGGACGGAGCAGAAACCCCCTGTTGCAAATTGTGCCTCGAGGTAATTACTGTCATAGAATAGTACCGTGATAGCTAGAGCCTGATGACGGCGGATGAATGTAGTGTGCAGTAAAATTAGGCCACCAGGAAAATGCCATCATTATAATGATTTGTTTACCATGCTGGGGCAAGGTGGTGCAGGAAATAAGCTTTAATATACCGTGCCTAGACATAAGTATTTGCACAACTCTATTTTTTATGTATTTTAAAAAATTTAGGAACTGCTTTAGGATAATTAATACAGGAAGTTTATATAACATATATATAATATTTAAACAGAACAGTCAGATGCGCACTTATAACAAGAAAATTTATCACAAGCAAAAGTAATGAGGGACAAAAGTATTTGACAAAAAAAAAAAAATCATGACATTAGTACTTGGTGGCGTGACCTTTATTGGCAGTAACAGCATGGAGACGATTGCTATAGCTGGAAATTAACTTTTCACATTCATTTGATGGTATTTTTTCTATTCTTCCATGCATATAACCTTTAATTCAGTAAGGTTTTTGGGACACCGTTTGTGGACACCAGATTTAAAAAGACGCCACAAATTTTCAATTGGATTAAGGTCCGGTGATTGGCTAGGCAATGGAAGAACATTTATTTTCATCTTTTGAAACCATCCTTTCGTTAAATTCGCAGTATGCTTGGGGTCGTTGTCTTATTGGAAGGTCCAAGCTGCGCCGTCCGTATAATTTTTTGGCACTTGGAAGAATGTTCTTCTCTAATATCTCCCTGTACATGAAACTATTCATCTTACCATCAGTGATTTGCAGATCCCCAACACCATGGGCATTAAAGCAACCCCACACCATGATGCTGCCCCCTCCATGCTTCACGGTGGGGATGGTGTTCTTGGGGTCATAGGCAGTACCACGTTTCCTCCATACATGCCGAGCTTCGTTTCNCATGGGCATTAAAGCAACCCCACACCATGATGCTGCCCCCTCCATGCTTCACGGTGGGGATGGTGTTCTTGGGGTCATAGGCAGTACCACGTTTCCTCCATACATGCCGAGCTTCGTTTCGGCCAAAGAGTTCTATATTAGCTTCGTCAGACCATATAACCCCTTTCCAAAACTCATTTCCTTTGTCCAGGTGGTTTTTGGCAAATGTTAAGCGGCTCTTGACATGTTTTGCTGTAAGAAGAGGAGTTTTGCGAGGAGTGTAAGAATGATTGCCAGTACGGTTCCATTCCCTAACAATAGTTTTCTTGCTGATATGTAATCCCTGAGACACCAGTTGACTTTGAAGGTCAGCACGAGTTGTCATGGGGTCATTAGTCACCTTACGTAGCATGCAGTGCCGAGGACAACCCATGATCTTACGCGCAGCTCCAGCTCTTGGCAGGCTGGAGACCGCCCCAGTCATTTGATGTTTGCGGACTATTGCATCAACCGTTGAAAAAGGAACATTGACACGTTCTGCTATTATTCTATAAGTTACTCCCTCAGTACGAAGTTGAATTATCCGTTTACGAGTAGATACAGGGATTTCCTTAACTTGGGGCACTGTAGTGAGAGTGTGCGCGACTTCAACGAGGTCTAGAGAGGTAATGATTGCGTCGGCTGTAGCTTGTTTACAATGCATTTGTTTCGAGACGTTTTGTGAACGTTCTAGAATAATTTCCAAACTAATTTATTCAAATTATACTATTAAATATCAAAGATTCAACATCATATTTATTTTGGTCAAATACTCTTGTTCCTCATTACTTTAACTTGTGTTAAATTTTCTTGTTATAAGTGCACATTTGACTGTTCTGTTTAAATATTCTATTATATATATGTTATTTAAACTTCGTGTATTAATTATCCTAAGGCAGACCTTGAATTTTTAAAAATACATAAAAAATAGATTGTGCACATACTTATGTCTAGGCACTGTATATAAGAACAACAATTATGGGGGAGCAAAATGACTTGACCAACTAACTGCCTAGAGTTTGGTACAGATTCAGAGACATTGTTTGTTTTTCATTGCTGACATTACGTTCAAAATCTACAATAATATATTGAGTTATGTACTCTTTTGCTATGCGATTTCGTCACACTGGCCAATTTTTACTGTTAGAACGGTGAAATGCCGTTACTATGTAACGCTTGTATTGGAGGGTTCCAGATTGTGGCACCTATAAATTCTTCATCATTCTCGACAGCAGAGGTTGGGCTTGCTGGCGCAGCTGGTCGTAAGAGCCATATATTTTTAGAAAAATTTAGACAGAACTCTCTTCCTGATACGTCTCGCTGTTTCTAGTTGTTTCTAGTCAACTCTTAGAACATAAAGTGGATCAAACCGAGCATATTATGACGTAATTCTAAGCAGAATGGGTTTATTATTTTATTTTTGAGAATTCAAGAGTTCCCTTTGATTTGAGTAGGTGTTTAATTTCGTTATATCGGTGGTGCCCACCGTGGCTACGACCGCCTTCTTCCTGAGGGCCACAGAAAGATCTTGTGAGGTGCTGGGGAACGGGACGGTATTAGATGCAATAATGAAATTTAAATAATACGAAAATGAATTACATAAAAAAGTGCCTGCACGAGAGCGACGGGGCGTAAGAAAAGCCGCTCAGAAACTAAGGGAGAGCCACAGTTTGGAAAACTTTGGGCACCGCCAATTTAAACTCTCGGCGTCAGAAAAGGCACGTTTCAGCTCATTTAGTAAAACTATCTTTGTTATTAGTTGATTCTTCAGGAGATTATTAGAACGATGTCTAAGCGACATGTGTTTGCTGACTCACTTAGTTTAGATTCCGTAAATCTACATCTAGCGTTGTACATGCTGTCATAAGAGCAGAGCAAGGTAGTACAAAAATACTTTCGCCAGAAAGTGAAGAGCAAAATTAAAATTCTTCTTGTTAAGCGGCCTTATTTGGCACCATTATCGGCAAAATGTTTATATATGACAGGTATTCCATAAAAATATTTTAACGATTTTGTTTGATCCATCAGTTGCAAGCTTTCTTTTTGGATCTTTTCGGTTTCGTGGCATACAGAATTTCGTTACGAAAATCTATCAGTAATAAAATGTTTAGTGCTGATAACGAATAAAACATATATTTTGCAGAGAAAATATTTTACGATGACCTAACCTAACCTAGTGCTGCAGATATATAGATTTGTTTAAAAAATATTTTTTTATATCTCTCAGTTTCAAAAAACAAATCATGTTTTGTTGTTATTATGTCCTCTTAATAAACTAGTTCCTAAATATATATATATTTATTTTACAACTTCCTTCCATTTCTCTGCAAAATAGATATTATATTCGTAATCGGCACTAAAAACTCTATTCCTGACGGATATATCGTAAAAAATTTCTGCATGCCACAGAACCGAAAAGACCTTTCTTTTTTCTATTATTGCATCACCCTCTTCACAGGGCCGGCCAGAAATAAGTTTATTCTGCTATTAAATTTCTTTTTATTGTCGTGTAATTTAAAACAACACACTCAATTATTTTGCTTTAATTTCATCATCTGTCCAATTGCCCTCCCTATCAACCAAGGATGATAATACGGGGCAGGTATGACCCCGTCCAGACTACCGCCAAAATCTGTCCACACTGTGGCGATTTCGCTGATCGCAACGAATTTTCGTCGTCAAATCGCAGCTTCGAGCGTTTTCGCGACAGTCAAACTTGGTGGATATTTTTGCGCGATTTAGGTTGCGAACAAAGCAGGTTCACCGTCAAGTAATTTGTTCCTCTCACGTAATACGAATAAATTATGCGTTACGTGTGATTATCTTGCTTCTTTGTAGACATTTTACATGCTTTATGCTTCTCTGAGTTCTAATTCACTGCAAATTTGACGAGAAAAATGAAACTTCACTGCAGTAGTGGCGCTTGTGACGAAAACTGAGTTAACGGTAAACATTTTATCGTCGTTTTATGGTTACACAGTTGTGTTTAAGAGATAAAATAATATGTCCGAACATTTTGCGCTACGTATTTGGAACATGAATTGTCGAAAAACTCCAGTTAAAAATTTATTTACATGACAAGCTCGAAAACATTCCAAGTAGTAAAGAAAGGTGTGAAAATGTCAATCCCAGCTCAGTTGGCAGCATGCGTTTTGCTGAAGGACTCATAACTTCTTTTCTAATTTCTCAACAACTCATAGAAGTACTTTAGGAGCTGAACTTAGAATCAATAATTATTCATAGTTTTGTCGATACTACAAGTAAATTAAGTTATTAATAGTGACAAAAACTGAACCGTTTTTGGACCAAGGAGCGTGAGTAGCGAAGTTTTGCTGCACATCTGCGCTTAATAGTCAAGCGTCGCTANCCCCAACACCATGGGCATTAAAGCAACCCCACACCATGATGCTGCCCCCTCCATGCTTCACGGTGGGGATGGTGTTCTTGAGGTCATAGGCAGTACCACGTTTCCTCCATACATGCCGAGCTTCGTTTCGGCCAAAAAGTTCTATTTTAGCTTCGTCAGACCACAAAACCCCTTCCCAAAACTCATTTCCTTTGTCCAGGTGGCTTTTGGCAAATGTTAAGCGGCTCTTGACATGTTTTGCTGTAAGCAGAGGAGTTTTGCGAGGAGTGTAAGAATGATTGCCAGTAAGGTTCAATTCCCTAACAATAGTTTTCTTGCTGATATGTAGTCCCTGAGACGCCAGTTCACTTTGAAGGTCAGCACGAGTTGTCATGGGGTCATTAGTCACCTTATGTACCATGTAGCGCCAAGGACGACCCATGATCTTACGTGGAGCTCCAGCTCTTGGCAGGTTGGAAACCGCCCCAGTCACTCGATGCTTGCGGATTATTGCACCAACCGTTGAAAAGGAACATTGACACGTTCTGCTATTATTCTATAAGTTACTCCCTCAGTACGAAGTTGAATTATCCGTTTACGAGTAGATACAAGGATTTCTTTAACTTTGGGCACTGTAGTGAGAGTGTGCGCAACTTCAACGAGGTCTAGAGAGGTAATGACTGCGTCGGCTGAGGCTTGTTTACATTGCATTTGTTTCGAGACGTTTCGTGAACGTTCTAGAATAATTTCCAAACTAATTTATTCAAATTATACTATTAAATACCAAAGATTCAGCATCATATTTATTTTGGTCATATACTCTTGTTCCTCATTACTTTTACTTGTGTTAAATTTTCTTGTTTTAAGTGCACATTTGACTGTTCTGTTTAAATATTCTAATATATATATGTTATTTAAACCTCCTGCATTAATTATCCTAAGGCAGACCCCGAGTTTTTAAAAATACATAAAAAATAGAGTTATGCAAATACATATGTCTAGGCACTGTATATAAGACCAACAATTATGGGAGAGCAAAATGACTTGACCAACTAACTGCCTAGAGTTTGGTACAGATTCAGAGACATTGCTTGTTTATCATTGTTGACATTACGTTCGAAATCTACAATAAATATATTGAGTTATGTACTCTTTTGCTATGTGATTTCGTCACACTGGCCAAGTTTTACTGTTAAGCAGCGTCTACACGACGATCTTTTCAGCGATCACGAACACAAGAATCGACGATTAAAATCACAAACAATTTTGCCTCCTTGTTTCAATGGCATCAAAAACAGAAGCTACGATTAATTCAAGGTCACTATACGCAAATTCAGCAGTCCATTACTATTAATCCATATTCCACCCTCACAATATCGGTCAGATATTTATTGTAGTTGTAGATGCTGATTGGCGGGCTAAACTTTATGTATACTGGCAAAAAGTATAGCTAAAAATTCATTCACTGGCATCCCCTCAAATGCAGAAATACTCAAGATAGAACAATAATTTCTCATTTTTATTTATAAATTTACTTAATCTCTAATGCAATTCACACTGTGTACATCCGTTTATTCCATTAAAACGGAACTCTTGCTCCATTGTAGCTTTTACTAATGAAGAAAAGAAGGTACAGACGTAATTTGAGGAATTGCTACAGTTGTTACTAATTAGCAACACATAGTTGCCAAATGCTTCCCGCAGTACAGACGTTCGAATCAAATATAAATAAGATTCGCTAAGCGGGCACATTTCAATAAAAAAATTATGCTTTAATTACTAAATAATATATGTAAAATCGATACATCTATTTACAAAGCGTAATATAGTTTGCAAACTTTTTGTGATCGCGATTTTTGATCGTGATTTCCAGTACTGTCGGCGATCAAAGATCAAGGACTTCGAAGGCTCGCCGCGTGTGTTTGGCGATCAAAATCTATCCGCGATCACAAACTTCGACAAAAAAGATCGTCGTGTAGACGCGGCTTTAGAACGGTGAAATGCCGTTACTATGTAACGCTTGTATTGGAGGGTTCCAGATTGTGGCACCTGTAAATTCTTCATCATTCTCGACAGCAGAGGTTGGGATGGCTGGCGCAGCTGGTCGCAAGAGCCATATATTTTTAGAAAAATTTAGACAGAACTCTCTTCCTGATACGTCACGCTGTTTTTAGTTGTTTCTAGTCAACTCTTAGAACATAAAGTGGATCAAACCGAACATATTATGACGTAAATCTAAGCAGAATGGGTTTATCATTTTATTTTTGAGAATTCAAGAGTTCCCTTTGATTTGAGTATTTTGTTTAATTTCGTTATATCGGTGGTGCCCACCGTGGCTACGACCGCCTTCTTCCTGAGGGCTACAGAAAGATCTTGTGAGGTTCTAGGGAACGGGACGGTATTAGGTGCACTAATGAAATTTAAATAATACGGAAATGAATTACATAAAAAAGTGTCTGCACGAGAGCGACGGGGCGTAAGAAAAGCCGGTCAGAAACTAAGGGAGAGCCACAGTTTGGAAAACTTTGGGCACCGCCACTTTAAACTCTCGGCGTCAGAAAAGGCACGTTTCAGCTCTTTTAGTAAAACTATATTTGTTATAAGTTGATTCTTCAAGGGATTATTAGAACGATGTGTAAGCGACATGTGTTTGCTGACTCACTTAGTTTAGATTCCGTAAACTTACATCTAGCGTTGTACATGCTGTCATAAGAGCAGAGCAAGGTAGTATGAAAATACTTTCGCCAGAAAGTGAAGAGCAAAATTAAAATTCTTCTTGTTAAGCGGCCTTATTTGGCACCATTATAGGCAAAATGTTTATATATGACAGGTATTCCATAAAAATATTTTAACGGTTCTGTTTGATGTATCAGTTGCAAGCTTTCTATTTGGATCTTTTCGGTTTCGTAGCATGCAGAATTTCGTTACGAAAATCTATCAGTAATAAAATGTTTAGTGCTGATAACGAATAAAACATATATTTTGCAGAGAAAATATATTACGATGACCTAACCTAACCTAGGGCTGCGGATATATAGATTTGTTTAAAATATATTTTTTCACATCTCTCAGTTTCAAAAAAACAAATCATGTTTTGTTGTTATTATGTTCTCTTAATACGCTAGTTCTTAAATATATATATTTAATTTACAACTTCCTTTCATTTCTCTGCAAAATAAATATTATATTCGTAATCGGCACTAAAAACTCTATTCCTGACGGATATATCGTAAAAAATTTCTGCATGCCACGAAACCGAAAAGATCCTTCTTTTTTCCATTATTGCATCACCCTCTTCACAGGGCCGGCCAGAAATAAGTTTACACTGCCTTTAAATTTCTTTTTATTGTCGTGTAATTTAAAACAATACACTCAATTATTTTGCTTCAATTTCATCATCTGTCGAATTGCCTTCCCTATAAACCAAGGATGATAATACGGAGCGGGTAAGGTTCCGTCCAGACTACCGCCAAAATCTGTCCACATTATGGCGATTTCGCTGATTGCAGCGAATTTTCGTCGTTAAATCGCAGCTTCGAGCGTTTTCGCGACAGTCAAACTTGGTGGATATTTTCGCGCGATTTAGGTTGCGAACAAAGCAGGTTCACCGTCAAGTAATTTGTTCCTCTCAAGTAATACGAATAAATTATGCGTTACGTGTGATTATCTTGCTTCTTTGTAGCCATTTTACATGCTTTATGCTCCTCTGAGTTCTAATTCACTGCAAATTTGACGAGAAATATGAAACTTCACTGCAGTAGTGGCACTTGTGGCGAAAACTGAGTTAACGGTAAACATTTTATCGTCGTTTTATGGTTACACAGTTGTGTTTAAGAGATAAAATAATATGTCCGAACATTTTGCACTACGTATAGGGAACATAAATTGTCGAAAAACTCCAGTTAAAAATTTATTTACGTGACAATCTCGAAAACAATTCCGAGTAGTAAAGAAAGGTGTGAAAATGTCAATCCAAGCTCAGTTGGCAGCATGCGTTTTGCTGAAGGACTCATAGAAGTACTGTAGGAGCTGCACTTAGAATCAATAATTATTCATAGTTTTGTCGATACTACAAGTAAATTAAGTTATTAATAGTGACAAAAACTGAACCGTTTTTGGACCAAGGAGCGTGAGTAGCGAAGTTTTGCTGCACATCTGCGCTTAATAGTCAAGCGTCGCTACAAGTGACTGTGCGGCAGTGTGGACACTGCTGTGAGATTTTCGCTGCGTTCTGCGAAATAGTCGAAGCGTTTTTCGCACTTATGAGCGGTAATGTGGACGAGGCTTAAGTGCACGGCCAGAACGCGGCGGACGTACGATGGAGCGGTGACATAGCGTGGCCCAACATTCGTTGCTAAGTGAAGGAGTAAAGATTGTTCACCTTGGTTTAGATGTAAATTATGAATACTACAATTAATTTTAAAGAGGCGATTGTCAGAAAAGAAACGGCAAATGATGATTCATAATTATAAGGAAAACTATGCAGCAAGCTTCGCTTGTCGGACAAATGATCACACTCGTATCTCACTGGTACATTCATTTCGACGGTAAACCTGATTAGAATTATACTGCATATTGCTCAAACTTATTCGTGTGTGTTACCATAACAGTGATCAAAAAGGTTAATAATTCTATAAATTGAGCCTGATACCGAAATACAAAGAGCAAAATGCGTGAGCAGGTTCAGCAACCTAGCTAGTGCGCTCGTCTGACAGGAGAGCTATGTGTGACACGCTAAATAGTTCGTTGTTGTGATAATTAATATTACTATTGTCATTAAATTGAATAGTTTATGTCTCCGTTCCCACTAAAGAAGCGGTCTAACCGAGGGAGCAAGCTGGGGTATGTAGTATGTTGACAGATACTTGGAACTCAGGCACGAACTTGTTCCATGCAGGATCAACGCGCATGTAAGTGTGAATCGGGAAAGAGGAAGTACAGAATAAAACATCAGCAGTAAGAGTATGAAAGTGGAGGGAGGCAAAGTGAGCACGAAAGACAGCAGTCACGAAGGCCTAACTAATGGCTACGGTTACCTAAGAGGTCCCCTTGGGATCGCTGCTCCCCATACGGCGAACTTAATTTACCTTACCCTATGGCCCATCTTATGCCTCCTGAAAGGAAGAAGTGAGTAGACAAAAGTGCCAAACTCCCAGATCGACTGATAGCCTGGAGAAGGAGATTCTGCTAAAAAATGTTCTCTGCATGTTTCCTCTATATACCGACGTTGAACCAATGTGTATCAAAAGCGCTAGCTAGGTATTATCTCCGTTGACAAATAAGGCTAAGCCAGTGCCACAAAATATGCCTCTATATCTTCTAAGACATTGTTTCATTGCCCATTACCCGTTTCGCGGGAATATTTTCTAGACCTGCGTACAGAATATGACTGAATACGAGCCGAATTAATGTTAACCAGACAAATGCGGACTAAGTAACTCGATGACAGTTAGAGAAATTGTGATAAGAAAAAGATGAAATAAAACACAGTTCGCGGTGGGTCTGTAATCTAAACAACGCAGGAGAAAGGAGTCATAAAAAAACTTGGAAAGGTTGATTTGCGTTTGAATCCTTAGCTCAAAATCTAAAAAAA
This sequence comes from Parhyale hawaiensis, assembly GCA_001587735.2. NCBI lineage: Eukaryota > Metazoa > Arthropoda > Malacostraca > Amphipoda > Hyalidae > Parhyale > Parhyale hawaiensis. The sequence goes on along the minus strand of LQNS02000211.1, from coordinate 9,375,110 downwards.
ACGCGATTGCCACAAGTAAGAAAAGAGCAAGTCGTCAATTCTTGCACGACGTCAGACGACGGAAAGAATGCAAAATAAAGCGAATTTGCTCAAAGTCAAAAAGGTTCCTCTTCATACTTCGATCAAAAGAAAAAAGTACAAGTGCTAAAACATGGGGAATTTGCCGAAGAGTCACGAGAGTCCTTGGCACAGCTTTGATCGTGATCACATCTCCATATCTCTCCAATCTCTGACATTCTTGGGCAGTAAAACAGCAATTCGACTTGACAGGTCTAAAAATTCCACTCTTTCGTACCTTCAAACTATTGCGTGAATGCAATATCGGGTGCAGGGCGATAGGCCTTTTCCGAAGCACACAAAGCATTGCAGTGAATGCGGTGACAGACGCAGGGCAATGGGTATTTTTTTCAGGGTGCAAAAAGTATTGCCGAAATTCCGGTAACAGCTCCAGTACGATTTGCTTCTTTTCAGGGCGCCGTTGTTCCCCAGTTATAAAACCATACTGGAACAAACGTAAATGGTACATGTTGCGGGACTGCTTTAAAGAATTCAGACCGACTTTTTTTGCATTTCTGGTTAAAAAAAACATTCTCTTTCTTGGTAATTTTTACTTTTTCAAATTTTGGTTCGTCATACGTAATAGTCACCTGAACAATGTTATTATTACGGGAAAGGTAATGTGAGGTCATGCAGTAAAGGGTTAACTTAATTCCTCCCAACCCGATAAGTCTCGTTGCCATACTTGGTATTACAAAAATAATAGATCACTTCCTATGGTCAGGTACCTTGTGTTATCGAGTGCCTGAAACAGGTGATTGCAATGATTTTGAATTTGTTTGCATGCATTGACATGCATAATGTATGGATATCTTGCATTTTTATATGTTAAAGTAATTAACGGAAGGAAAGCGCGCTACAGACGCAACCATAAAAAGTATTCTATAAATGGGCTGAGAAATATTTCCCGACGTAAAGGGTTACCGGTTCTGTCTTTTTTTTTCGGCAGCATGAATGCAGAAAAAAGTTCTGATCATCTATAAGCCAAAAGTTCAGTTTTGCTCATTTTTATTCATTATTATGATAGTCGAGGTTTTTCAACGGCGCGCGCTCTGTGAGGAACTCCTACGGAGACCTTCACTGTTACTGTTAACTTTCAGTTATGAATAGGTGCAGAGAAACAGAGCTGCTGCCCTCACACAGCGCAGCAACAAGCAAGAGTTGGATCAAGAAGTCTCTAATAGAGCCGCTGAAGTCTAAGAGCTTTTCGTAGTTCAGTAGAGGCTGTCGAGATCTGGAACTGAAGAGCCCTGAAGGACTTCTCTTTATAGAGATATTGTAGTTTAGCTTTGACGTAGAGCGGGCGAAGACCTCCAAGATTTTGTAACTGGAGGAACTTCTGATTGTCTTACCGTCAGGTGATTCGGTTTACGCTGACTCGAGCAGCTCTCAGTAGACACAGTGACCCTATAAATTTGTGTTCTACTTGGATCTAGCAAAGATGATGGTGATATTTCAGTTTTTTTTTTTTTTGCTGGCTCATAAATCAGTTTGTTTGAGCTGGTCTTCTAGGGAGTTTTCTACTGAAACTTTTATTTCATGATTTGGCGTAGACCTGCCGAAAACTTTCTTGATTCGAGCCATTTAAAATTTACGGTTTTTCGTGTTGCGTAATTGGGTCTGAGCAAATTTGAGCTCTGGCAAACTTTCTACACAGTCTTATATCTTAAGTTGACATAGGTCAGCTGAAGAGGTTTGATTTTATGTGTTTGCTACGATATACTGATCGTCTTGCAGCGCACAACGGGTTAGTGAAGCTGTCATCATATTTCGAGAAGCTGATGAATGACGAAATTTTGGAGGCTATGAGGAAACGTGAGTGCACTGTACTCCATGTTGTATTCTATGGCTTCCTCCACTAACATTGCTGCGTATCAATGTTTTCTTCTTTCCCTTCTTCTATAGTATCTACACCAAAAGGTTATCAAAGCTCTACGATACTGTGTGCTATTTACTCACCGCTAAGCGATACATAGACGATTACATGTTACATAATATATGTCAGTCTATAAATAAATAACAAAATGCAGCCAAAACTAAATAGAAAAGCACAAAGTCATTTATAAGAACTATTGCTAAATTAATTTACAAATTGTTCTTATACGCCAATAGTCGTAAGAACTTGTCTCGTTATTTAACAGGCGCCCAATGTATCCTTCCACGTCGGGGACTTTCTGGGGGGGGGATGGGCTTAAAAATCGTGGAGCCTATACACTATACAGTATATGTCGTGGGCGGAAGTGTTGGGAAGCATACTCTCCCCAAGCAAATGGAACTTCATACATGCAGGAAGTGTTTGTCATAGATCATGCTCGTTCTTTGTTGCTTCATTTCATTTATGTCCAGAAATTTTTTTCCGGGTGTCTGATATAATTCTGGACCTTTGATTAACGGCTAAATATATCGAGCGCCTGGAACTACAAGCGGTGAACAGGAAGCAAGAACGTCACAAAACGAGCTTAACTTATAACTAGAACTTGCTGTTTAATTAAGTAACCTTGTGTGTAGTTGTGGTACGGCTTGTGGCACATAGTTCTGTGGGTAACCCTCATACTTCTCCCATTGTTTTCTTCTTCTGAGAGTTCCTATTCTGATCTTACCCTATATTTCCCCTATATATACACACTTTTCTTGTTCATATCTTGGAACAATCTTAGGAAACTGCACCTAAATTATGCTAGTGCAGTAGAACTTCTCCAATGGAGACACATAAAACAGAGAAAACTCTGGAAGAGAAGACCCCAGAAAGAAGAAAATTCACAAGCAGACTGTATACAGCGCATCTGTCGTGAATTACTGCAGTAGTCGATGTCATATTGATTGGCCACCAGCAGCAAGGTGCAATAAAAATTATTGGAAGTGTATTGAACAGCACAACTTCACGGCTTCCTATGTTGTTGGTTAAAGAAAATGTTTCCCCGAATGTAGTTGAAGGCTTCCTTTGTGCTTAATTACTATTGCTTTTATTGCTATTGCCCAGTAAGCCAGATAATTATGTACTGAAGACCTTTTCTCATGCTTAGCAAAGAATCATAGACCAGTTTAATAACGTCAGCTCCATCTGTAGTTCAATAACAAATTTATGTGTTTTAACTGTGCATCATATTTACTTCAGAGCTGAATCTGTACTGAAGTACCCGTTCTCATGTCGCAGCGTATGTTTCAGTTAATTCTTCCAGAAGCAACGTCTGTTCAATTCCTTACTAGTTCTCCCCGTAGAGGGGGGCTTCCAGAATGGGTCATAGGACTAGGTTAGTTATCTTGTACGTTGTAGAGAGTCGCCCCCCCCCCTACGGGTACCCCGTTGGTTACTCTAGTCTTTGGTAGGCCTTTGGGGCATCTTCCCTTACTGCCCGCTATGTTTCCTTTCATTCTATGCACCTGCTAGTAATGTTCTGTTCTGCTTTTCTTCTGCTACCCCACTTACTATATTCCAATCTAATAACACCCTCGTGCATGGACTCTACAAAGTCTACATGTCTTTCGACATGCTGTATCATCCTTCTACTTCTTTTCTTGCAACAAAGAGGCTTAAATTAACTGATATATAATATGAATAATAACTTTCTGCTCTACATGCTTTGTTTTTCAAAGTACCCGACTCCAGCAATGCTTAGCATCGTCTCCAATGCAATCGGTAGTCCCACATCAGCTTCGCTGTGCTCGACACTCCGAACACGTTTCACTCGTGCACTCTACTCGCGCTCCGCCAACCTCGTCGAGGTCGTTCAAAGTCAACTCACCTTTAAAGGGGTAAACGCTCCTAACGTCAAAACAGGAGTGATTAAGGGGAAGAATAGGAGTATCTCACCGTAGTTGCCGTCCTGTCAAGCCTCAGACCGTTGTTCAGCGCCTCAGCTTCAACCATTCCAAATTTTCTGTAATGGACTCCATTGAATTCTTCCACTCTCTGCATGGGTCCGAGTACTGGCTATAGGTGTAGTTTGCTGGGCTTGAGAGTCACTCCCTCAATCTCAAACTTAAACGCATAGAGAGTTTCTTCTTGTATTTTGTTTATAGTACAGTAGCCTTTCTAAAACAGTTTTTTTTATATAGCGCTTTTTTGAATATTCACTTCTGCTACATGAAGATGAAGCTCTGTAGTCGTATAGTAAATTAACAACTGTTACTTGAACATTGCTTGCAAATGAATTTTACTGACCAAATGCGCGATAATGTTTCGGGGATGGTGAAGCCAGGTTCGCATGATGATCAAATGAACGAGTATCCACAGCTGAAGGCCCGAATGTTGTGTTGAACACTCGCTAGCACAACAGTGTGTGCCAAAAAACGATGTCAAACTGTTATCCGTCAAGTTCAGTCTGCTCAGCAGGTGTCACCCGTAAAGTTCCCGACATTTCTTCAAACTTGGAGTGAATAAAAACGCAGAGAACTTCGCGTTTTGCGCCTTTTAAACGGACACAGTAACGCGTGCGGATGCGGAGCTGAGGAAACTCGTTTAGTTAAATATGGCCCAAGTCCGCCAGTATACTGTACATAGCTCGGCGATACTTGCAGTTGAGTCAAGTTGAACTGAAAATTTAGTTTCCGCAATGCGTTTTTAGCTAATTTTTCTCCAAAGGAGTTATAGGCTTCTTTTTCAGAGAAAACAAAGTTTTCAAATGAATGGGCTGTTGGAGGCTCGATGTTTCTGGAATAATAACTGGAAGATCTCAGCTACCCAGCAGTGATTAGTGAGTGGTCATTTCCTGTTAATACCTTCTTTTTATTTTTATGTCCACTCTCCAAAGAAACTGAAGATAAATGCTTGATGCATTGTATAAATTGACAACGAAATACAAGGTTATATAACATACCTCATAGGAATTTTTTCGGTTGCGAGCAGTTTGATTGAAAATGCCCTTGAAGGAAATTCGGTCATGTACGAAAAAAAAATTCTTTCATGAGCCTGATAAATTCTGGACTACGTCTTTCATTATTAACGGGCCACATTCAAATTCATTTAACCTGAGTTATAAAAAAAAAAAAATACTGATAGCAACATTTTCTGCGATTGGAACACTTGACTCCTATATGTGATTCATCACTCAATGTGAGGATAAGTATGGTTACTATAGTAGCTTAGGTACCTTATTTTAGCACGAACGGGAAGATCCAACTTAATGGCTGGTGCCCTTGACAATACAGGCGATCCTGGAGTCATAACGCGCCATTTTCTCAGACTAAAGCGAGCACACAGCGGTCCCTAAAATCAATTTCAAAATGTTTCATTGTAAGGGTGAACAGTCCTACTGATGGTATAAACGGCTTGAGAAAATTTTACTGCGTTTTAGGTTATGTGCTCCCAACCAATCATACTTATAACTCGAGGTTTGCTTGTACATCCAGAGCTATGATGTTAGGGAAGCAATTCTTGGAGCAATTAAATCTGCTGCTCAGACAGCTCTGGAAGCGTGTTTGTCCAACACGCTCATCCCCTTATAGCACCACATCTGAGCAAGTGCAATGCAGAACAGTCCAAGTCAAAACTGGAACCGTACCGACATAATTCCATTAGGCCGTAAGCCACTGTAATAACACTCGCGGAATCTGGCCGCAATACCATAACATCAATACCACATCTTCGAACTCTAAGATCAAACCATTACCCCCACCTATTCTTTCCACTGTTCGCTTTCTCCATTGCCCCGCAGAACCTTTTACTTCCCGTCTGATCTCTCACCAGGGTAACATTTTTCTCATAGTCTTCCGTATGGAAATGGCAAGGCAAATTCTCGCTAATTTGACTCTCATATGAGGTTCCGGGCAGAGACAGAATGTTCCCTATACGCAGACTTCCTGAACAGCGTCTTTTGAAGCCGTGCTGCTCTTTGGTGGTATAAAGCAGAGACCCAGGGCAGTGGGCACGTTNAAATTCTCGCTAATTTGACTCTCATATGAGGTTCCGGGCAGAGACAGAATGTTCCCTATACGCAGACTTCCTGAACAGCGTCTTTTGAAGCCGTGCTGCTCTTTGGTGGTATAAAGCAGAGACCCAGGGCAGTGGGCACGTTGTTCTCTTGTTTTAGCTTATGTTTAGCGATAATAGAAGCCCCCTCAGGGGGCATAGCATGGGTCATAAGGTTATAGATTCGCCCATTCTACGCTATGACCACGGGGAGATCCTGTAAGGTACCTACCGTAGCATTAGTTAGACCTTCGGGATGGCTTTCCTTTGCGTCCACTTTGCTTACTTTCACTTTCATAAATGGCTGTTACTGATGAATCTTTATTCCGTTGTTCTTTTTCCGACTACCCGTAGCTGTTCCCGTGAGTGATGATGCTTCCGAACACTCTCGTGCATTGGTTTCACGGTCTTAGCGATATGCTATAAGCCCCAGAGCCCCTTCTTTTTTCCTTTGCGAGATCGCCTGTGCAGTGGACACTGAGGCTGAAGCCCGCTGCAGACGATAGTCTTTTGTCCTGTGTTTTCACTTCATTGCGTTCAAATACTTTGCACTGTTCTTGCAAACACGACTATGAGTCTACCCAAAGTTTGGATAAAATGTTTACCGTCGTATTTTCTGGCATTGCCCCTGTCACCAGTGCAATTTCTTGTTTTTTTTTCATATTTTTAAAGGATGTTGACTGAGAAAGCAATGAACTTTTTTGTCGTTAACGCAGACACAGTAACGCATTCGAACACGGTGAAGTGAAAACACAGGACATACGACTATCGTCTGCAGCGGGCTTTATAAACTACTCAATATGACTAACTACCAGAGAAGAAACCCATTCTGGCTGTGTACACCATCGCAAAACTTGAATCTCAGCACAATTATTCTACATGCGATTACTTTGCTTCGAACAAGGTTTCGCTTTGCAAGGAGCTCTAGCCTACTATAAGGACAAGTTCGATTGGGCGCCGAAATTAAGCCTTCGATGGTAGTCTTAGACCCCGCAAAACTGACTTTCAGGCGTTCGCTCTTGATCAGTTAACCTTGAAACTTCCAACAACTCGGTGTAGCTCAGTAAAATAGTTTTCAGCCAGCTTAGAGTAATAGGGTTGCTTCTACCGCTTGCAGCACCATTTGCAACAATAGAGCCGAAGATTTTTTCTAAAGTTTCGCATATGTCAAGCATAAACCGCAACAATACTTGACTCTTAGGTCCAAGTCGCCTCTGACGCTTACGGCCAAAATGGGAAAAATGGGATTTTCTGAAGAGCTATTATGAACATGTCCAGACACGGTCATGCAGGCAAGCGTCCAAGTGCGTCCCTTTTTCGCAAGAAAAATGTTTATGTATCTTGGAATGAAAATCCCATATTTTTTTTCCGTTGCCGACTTTTGGCCGCCAGCGTCAGACCAAATTGTCAAAAACTGTTGCGGTTTATGTGTTAAGCTTTGAAGGCTTGATTTTAGCGCCCAATCGAACACGTCTTAAGGCTAATATATAAAATGCGAGTCGCTTGTAGTTTGCACGCCTTGGCAGGCGGCAAACCTCAAGCTTTGAGTACACGTCCTACTTCTGATTTACTTCAAAGTTGCAATGACGTAGAGTCTTAACTTGGCGTTTAAACGCTCAAAGTTGTAGTGATAACGTGACAGCCAAAGAGAAAAGTTGAGTGGCTGGGCAACTTTTGCGGTAGTGTGCATCTGCCATTACAGGCAGTCTCATTCTTATGCCTCAAGCTGAATTTGTGCATTATTGTGGTTATATGTACACTGTACAGGACTAGTTTTATTAACTCAACGAGATTATAATAATAGATGAGTTTTTGAAAATTGGAATGAATGGATAATACGTGTTGAATCGCTGCGCCTGCTCACGAATTACGCTACTGACCTTAAAGCTAAGCAAGTCGTTTTCTTCGAAAGTCATTTACCTTCCTCCATCAAGGGATAGTGTTGGGATTTTTATCACGCTACACGCTGTGCTTTCATCGATAACCCTTATCGGGTAAGTAACCAAATACGGTCACTTCCTTAAACCTTTAAACACCCCAGAGGACACTCAAGCCCAGTTTCAAACAATGCTATTCCTACGAAAACTGGTTATTTACTCGGGCGTTAAAGGATTATTTATTAACCCTGTAACACTAGAGTGAATAGCCAGTTTCTTCGAGAGCACTGCTCTACCGTCCCGTGCATGGTTAAGAACAAGGTTACAGCCAATATACCACTTATTAGTTTCGCTGCATCATATTAAGTTATCCTACTATATGAAGGGTACCTACGGTGATCATACTATTAGCAAAACTTATGTACTGGTGAACCTCACAGAAGGTCGGGGATGCGGACCGAAATGTGTGTACTTTGCTTGAAGATGCTTTTTAAATGAGAAGTTTAGTGTCCCCTCCTTTTCTCAAATACAGACGTTAAATTAAAGGAAAACTGACAATGGTGCACTGTATCATAAGTGCATAACTATAAAACTTCAGAATATGTACCATAACATCTAAATAACTCAAAATCAAATGTGTGACTAACATACATCCTACCTACCTAATACGAGTTTCGTGTATCTTATACTAATATAGTATTTATATCAGGGTCGATAGGAGTCACTAAAACTTAAACGTTTCGGGATGTCTTCTCCCATCTTCAGATGATAAAATAATGAAATGCAATGTCTAAAAGAGGAATAATTTATTTCGTTTACACTAACCAGGGGCAGAGATGTTATCACGGGCAGGCGGAAAATTCGAATGATCGGGGAAAGCTCGGAAGGTCTCGATGCCAGTGCTCATACAGTCTGAGAGATATGGAAGCTGCTGTCATGGTACAGTCGGAAGAAAAAGCCAGTTAAGGATTGCTATGCGAAGTACAGCTGTAGTCAATATGTTGAGGCTTGGTTTTGTTTTATGAATGTGGAGAAATTCTTAAGTCGTGAGCTCTATAGGGATGGAAAAATCGATGATGAGGAAGTCTTCACTGCTAAAAGGATGATTGTTTTGCTCTGCATGAAGACTTTCAGCTGAATGGCCCAGAATGGGGTTGGTGTTGCAAGAGGTAAACCTGTTCTGCTGGATATACCTAAATGTTTGTCAACTCGGGCATTGAATGATGTCCAGTGCTGCCCGCGTACGAAACATCGCAGCTCCTGCACTGAAATTTATAAACAACACTGGACAGAAGAGGTGTGGGAGGTTTATCTTAGAATTTAAAATAGGATCATATGTAAATACATTTGCAATAGAAACTGAAGTTTATATGCTTGTGGGCTTCGGAGAGGAAAGTATTCAGGGAGTTGACTTTATCGACGGTGTTGGGATATTTATGTTTATATGTGTACCGTGTAAATGTGTGTGTGTGTACAAGAATTAGTGTGTTCATGTAAAATATACAACAATGTTAATTAACTGGACAGGGATTATGAATGAGACNATTTGACTCTCATATGAGGTTCCGGGCAGAGACAGAATGTTCCCTATACGCAGACTTCCTGAACAGCGTCTTTTGAAGCCGTGCTGCTCTTTGGTGGTATAAAGCAGAGACCCAGGGCAGTGGGCACGTTCTTCTTTTGCCTTAGCTATGTTTAGCGATAACAGAAGCCCCCCTCAGGGGGCATAGCATGGGTCATAAGGTTATAGATTCGCCCGTTCTACGCTACGACCACGGGGAGATCCTGTAAGGTCCCTTTCTTAGTATTAGCTAGACTTTCGGGATGTCTTTCCTTTACGTCCACTTTGCTTACTTTCACTTTCATAAATGGCTGTTACTGATGAATCTTTATTCCCTTGTTCTTTTTCCAACTTCCGGTAGCTGTTCCCGTGAGTGATGATCCTGCTTCCGAACACCCTCGTGCATTGGTTTCACGGTCTTAGCGATATGCTATAAGCCCCAGAGCCCCTTCCTTTTTCCTTTGCGAGATCGCCTGAGCAGTGGACACTGAGGCTGAAGCCCGCTGCAGACGATAGTCTTTTGTCCTGTGTTTTCACTTCATTGCGTTCGAATACTTTGCACTGTTCTTGCAAACACGACTGTGAGTCTACCCAAAGCTTGGATAAAATGTTTACCGTCGTATTCTCTGGCTTAGCCCGTGTCACCAGTGCAATGTCTTGGGTTTTTTCAATTTTTTAAAGGATGAGGATGTTGACTGAGAAAACAATGAACTTTTTTGTCGTTAACGCAGACACAGTAACGCATTCGAACGCGGTGAAGTGAAAACACAGGACATACGACTATCGTCTGCAGCGGCTTTATAAACTACTCAATGTAACTAACTACAAGAGAAGAAACCCATTCTGGCTGTGCACACCATCGCAAAACTTGCATCTCAGCACAATTATTCTACATGCGATTACTTGGGCCTCGAACAAGGCTTCGCTTTGCAAGGAGCTCTAGCGCACTACAAGGACAAGTTCGATTGGGCGCCGAAATAAGCCTTAGATGGTAGTCATAGACCCAGAAAAACTGACTTTCAGGCGTTCACTCATGATCAGTTAACCTTGAAACTTCCAACATTCTGGTGTAGCTCAGTAAAATAGTTTTCAGCCAGCTTAGAGTAATAGGGTTGCTTCTAGCGCTTCCAGCACGATTGCAACAATAGAGCCGAAGAGTTTTTCTAAAGTTTCGCATATGTCAAGCATAGACCGCAACAATACTTGACTCTTAGGTCCAAGTGGCCTCTGACGCTGGCGGCCATAATGGGAAAAATGGGATTTTCTCAAGAGCTATTATGAACACGTCCAGACACGGTCATGCAGGCAAGCGCCCAAGTGCGTCCCCGCAAGAAGAAATGTTATCATCTTGGAATGAAAATCCCATTTTTCCGTTGCCGACTTTTGGCCGCCAGCGTCAGACCTAAGAGTCGAGTACTGTTGCGTGTCAAGCTTTGAAGGCTTGATTTTGGCGCTCAATCGAACACGTCTTAAGGCGAATATCTAAAATGTGAGCCACTTGTAATTTGCACGCTTTGGCAGGCGGCAAACCTCAAGCTTTGAGTACACGTCCTACTTCTGATTTACTTCAAAGTTGCAATGACGTAGAGTCTTAACTTGGCGTTTAACCGCTCAAAGTTGTAGTGATAACGTGACAGCCAAAGAGAAAAGTTGAGTGGCTGGGCAACTTTTGCGTTTGCGTTCATCTGCCATTACAGGCAGTCTCATTCTTATTCCTTAATCTGACTTTTTGTGCATCATTTTGGTTATATGTGCAGCACTAGTTTCATTAACTCAACGAGATTATAATAATAGATGAATTTTTGAAATTTGGAGTGAATGGATAATACGTGTTGAATCGCTGCGCCTGCACACGAATTACGCTACTGACCTCAAAGCCAAACGGGTCGTTTTCTTCGAAAGTCATTTACCTTCCTCCATCAAGGGATCGTGTTGGGATTTTTATCGCGCTACACGCTGTGCTTTCATCGTTAACCTCGTGAACTTCACAGAAGGTCGGGGATGCGGACCGAAATGTGTGTACTTTGCTTGAAGCAGCTCCTTGAATGAGAAGTTTAGTTTCCCCTCCTTTTCTCAAATACAGACGTTAAATTAAAGGAAAACTGACAATGGTGCACTGTATCATAAGTGCATAACGGTAAAACTTAAGAATATATACCATAACAGCTAAACAACTCAAAATCAAATGTGCGACTAACATACATCCTACCTACCTAATACGAGTTTCGCGTACCTTACACTAATATAGTATATATATAAGGGTCGATAGAAATTACTAAAATTTAAACGTTTCGGGATGTCTTCTCCCATCTTCAGATGATAAAATAATGAAATGCAATGTCTAAAAGAGGAATAATTTATTTCGTTTACTCTAACCAGGGGCAGAGATGTTATCACGGGGAGGCAGATAATGCGAATGACCGGGGTAAGCTCGGAAGGTCTTGATACCAGTGCTTATACAGTCTGAGAGATATGGAAGCTGCAGTCATGGTACAGTCGGAAGAACAAGCCAGTTAAGGATTGTTATGAGAAGTACAGCTGTAGTCAATATGTTGAGGCTTGGTTTTGTTTTATGAATGTGGAGAGATTCTTAAGTCGTAAGCTCTACAGGGATGGCAAAATCGATGATGAGAAAGTCTTCACTGCTAAAAGGTTGATTGTTTTGCTCTGCATGAAGACGTGGAGCTGAATGGCCCAGAATGGGGTTGGTGTTGCAAGAGGTAAACCTGTTCTGCTGGATATACCTAAATGTTGGTCAACTCGGGCTTTGAATGCTGTGCAGTGCAGCCCGGGTACGAAACATCGCAGCTCCTGCACTGAAATTTATAAACAACACTATACAAAAGAGGTGTGGGAGGTTTATTTTAGAATTTAAAATAGGATCATATGTCAATGTTTGCAATAGAAACTGAAGTTTATATGCTGGTAGGCTTCGGAGAGGAAAGTTTTCAGGGAGTTGACTTTATCGACGGTCGATCCGCTGTAGTATGGGAGTAGAAAAAATGTAATTGACGAATAGTAAGTAAGTTTAGTAATGCCGGAATCGAATAGTTTATCCGGAAATAGTTTGCAATTGTGATCTAAAAGGTGGTGTGGAGAACCGTTATTCATGAAAAATGTTTAAAGAAAATCTATTTTTCCTTTGAAAGTGCTTGAGGTGGTAAAACAATGAATCTAATAATAATAATTTGAGAGTGCTAGGCAAGCGGAGGATGAATTATATGTCATAAAAAGTAAAGTTTTAATAGCATTTATTTTAAATTATTGAACCCAGCAGTGACTGAGGAAGATAATTCCAAGGCCTAAAAGCGTTGGGTTCTTGTAGACTCTAGTGGTCAGTATTGAATCCTCATTTTTGAATAGGGTGTCCAAAAATGCTATTAAATCGCTTGATTGGTTTTCAGCAGTGAATTCTATGTTAGGATGCTTATTATTTAAATATTGAAGAAATAAATCTGAATCAGCTGGGTCGAAAATGTCGAGTCTCTGAAAACTTCTTTGTATGTTACGGAACGGAGCCTACCAGAATGAAAAAAGCTTCAGGCTCTCTTATAAAAACACATTTACCATAGGATTCTATTTTAAATTAAAAGACAAGCCTCCCACACCTCTTCTGTCTAGTGTAACTAATAAATTTCAGTGCAGGAGCTGCAATGCTTCGTACGTGGGCAGCACTGGACAGCATTACAAAGCCCGCATTGACCAGCATTTAGGTATATCCAGCAGAACGAGTTGACTTCTTGCAAAAGCAATCTATTTTGGGCCATTCAGATCCACGTTTGTGTGTAGAGCAAAACAATAATCCTTTTAGCAGAAAAGACTTCATCATCTATTTTTATAACGCTATAGAATTCATGAAGTTAGAATCTCTCAACATTGATGAAACGAAACGCAACATTAGCAAAACAGCTGTATCTCTCATTACAATCCACAACTGGCTTTTCTTTCCAACTGCACAAGCATTGACATCGGTACTCTGCGAGTTTACCCCGGTCATTTGCATTTTCCGTCTCCCTCTGATAACATCTCTGCCCCTGGTTAGTGTAACCGAAACAAATTCTTATTTTTTTAATCTATTTCATTCAGTATCCGAAGATGGGAGAAGACATCCTGGCACGCTAAAATTTTAGTGAATTCTGTCTACCCATATTTTTATTTTATGAAATTAGTCTTAGTTTAACATTTACATGAATATTGGTTACAAACCTAATACGAGTAACTAGCATCTTATGCTAGGTTCATCTGTATTTAGGCTAAGCACAGAATATTTTGAACTAGGTGGAGATCTGCTTTTAGTATTACTGCTTTAGCTAATATGGTCACTGCAAACAATTGTGATAACACTAATGTCATTTTCTTTGGGGCAATCTTTCTCTGTAAATTTATTCACGTTCTATTCCTGAGCGATCTGCTGCAACATTTGCGTTAATTTCATGGGGTGAGTACCTATTCCGCTAAGGCAAATGTTGCTTCCACTCCATTATGAAGGTTTCATCCCCTTGAAACACAAGACTGATTCACGTAGTTTTCCTATACAGCTCTTTTGAAATTTCAAAGCTACGTGTAGCAACTCACCGCATCGTTCCTCGACGCCCAGCATGCTGTGCCAACTCTACAAGACGAAAAAGCGTTTAGAAAGCCAACCCAAACATTTCTAAGAGAGCCAGCAGCGTCTGCAGACGTTAACCAAATTGCATATATTTACAATTCGAACGTTCGTGCAAACCTCATTTCGTCTCTCAAACTGCTTAGTATTCCACCTAACCTTGCTTGACGAAGCGTAATCCAAAAATCAGGTCCATCTTCATCAAATTATGATTGAGGCTCAGCAGCCTGCAGGTTTCTTACGTGCGCCCTCCAAATGGTGCGCAGAGCTTGCATCAGACCGCATTTTGTTGGTGCCAGAGGACCTGTAAAATCTTTGGCATTCTTTGCACCGCTATCAGTCTAGCAACAAAGCAGGTTTCATGGCTTGAGAGACGATCTTTCAGCAGTATTGCACTGAATTCATTGGTCCCTGTTGGGGAGATTTTCCCGCAGACTCAGAGGCAGAATGCGAGGCTTCGTTCTATAACGATTGTCTTAGAGTCGTTTGTAGTCTCAACTTTACAGAAATTAGCCGTTCTTGGTGCAAATCTAAAACCGCTCGTGCAAGAGTTTATTTTTATATGTCCATTGTAGCGGGGACAGCAAGGGGCGTAACATGAGTATTTTTTTCACTCAATCCGTTGATAAATATATCTCTGCTGGTGGCAATCTAGTCAGATGTGCTTTAAGGGTGAACAAACAGCAGAAAACTCAACTCAAGTTTATTATAGTAAAAACCGGGCCTGAAGATGCAACGCAGGAAGAGACCCCAAATCATATACTTTCAGAGTACACGCACCTGCCAGTGTGAAGAATATTAACATTGTTCACTGATATAGTTTAAAAGTGGAGCAACTTCAAGATATAAACCATAAGAATCACACCCAATGACATAAGGGAAATCTTATACCATGTAAAAAATTAGTACTAAATTTTCAACGCATATACCACTTATGCAGTTTTGTGAATTCACCCCAAGCATTAAAGAAAGGAAAAGTTTAGAGCAGCATTAATGGTACCAGCTAGAACTTATGGAAATTACATGGAACAAAAGTAATGTTCTTCATTTATATCTCAGACAGTATCATGAATACGAAGTGTAAAAATATGTTCCAAGTAAGGCAGCAAATCTACGTATGACCTGCGAGCAGTAGAAGCTTGAAAAATAAAAAAAAATGACTCGTCTTATCCCCTCCCTAGATCGTATCTAGTGTACCATAATTTTCCCTTATCTAATACTAAAGGAGCCTGAGGAAATTTCATATAACAAAAAGCATTGTTACTCAATTCTGATGCCTTCGGACCCGCATCATACACGCGAAGTGTGAAAAATGTTTCGGTCAGGCACTGAATCTTTTACCTAAGACCTGCGAGCAGTGTAGCAGCTTCAATTTGAACTCGACCCCTTCTCTTATTGATCCTTCTCTTGTCGTATCAAGGAGAACCTAATTTTCTCCTATCTAATCGCTATTGTATAATAATACACCCTCCTGTCTTTATTTATTTAAAATTATGTTTACAATTTTCCTGTCACGGCCTATGAGAATAAGATTAGGAGAAATCCGAGCGTTGAAGATTATGTGAAAGTATCGACGTTACCGGGTCGCAATCGGGACAAATTAAGAATATATCTATGTATTTATGAGCCTGATATTGGCTGCTGGAACGTGTTCGCACATGGCAAAGGTGATACCGGAAATATCGTTGACTACGTCATATATATACATACATATTGTAGTTTACTGAAGCAACTCAGAACGGCATCCTTTCTGCGCAATTCTGGCTCTGACTGTTAGGTATGTTATATTAGTAAGGTATGCTGGGATTAGCTCAGGCACGTTAGGTTAGACGAGTGTTAGACGAGGTACGTTTAAGAACTAGGACAGGTAGGATAGCGTATAATAGCTTCTGTCACGTCAACTGTAACGACCGCCGCCAAAACTGCTGACGTAAGCGTCGCCTGACTAATTATTATTAAAACATGACGCACGGACCACCATGGACAGGTAGCATAACCCAAATGAAGCACTTTGCAACACCGGGAAGCCTGAAACGCCACTCAAGGAAATCCAACAAAAAGCTATTAGCAGCTGTCTTAAACGCCTGCAAGCCAACACGACCGGAAGCCGATAACGGCAAAGAATTCCAAACCCCAACAGACCTGGGTACGAAGCATCGACAGAACTGATTAATTAGACGTCTAACATCCTCCCACGTGAAAGTGTGCGCGCTGACCGCAGCACGTGTTTCTCTCTAAAACACCTTGAGGGCAGGGACAAAAGAATACAACCAATGCCTCTCATTGTTGTACACCTTATGAAACATACAGAGTTCAGCAACCCTTCTTCTGTGGGACAGGTTCACCAGATCATTACCCGCGTACAACCTACTGGCTGAGCTAACTAGTCGGTTCAACACTCACAAGTATGTGTCAGCAGCTGAAGCCCAGACCGGTGAGCAATACTTCAACACAGGCAGCAAAAAAACATAAAAGAATCTGCGGACAACCTCACTGTCACCAAACACATAATTCACCTTACGCAAAAGCCCAATCATACTGTAAGCACGTGACACTAGTCGCCTAATATGCTGCTGAAAGGTAAGCTTTTCATCAGAGACAACACCAAGAATCTCCAAGGAGCTAAACTCCTGAAGCAAGGTGTTGTCTATCTCCAGATGTGGAAGCTGAGGTACAAGTGTCCGAGACCGACTGATAATCATCGACTTCGTCTTACTGGTATTCAGTTTCATACTCCAGGTCGAGTACCATGCACTAATGCGTGACAAATCCTTATTCAAACACTGAGCGACATCGTTACGCCTGCTGGGTGCGGATATCACTGTTATGAAAGTGGAATCGTGGGCATAGTTGATCATTGTGTTTTTCAGCGAAGAGAACATATCACTAGTATGCAGAGCGAACAGCAGCGGGCCAAGTACGCTACCCTTCGGGACGAAAAACTCCATCGCCACTGAGACGCTTAAAACGCCGTCAACAAATGTACACTATGTTCGCTCAGAAACAAAATCTCGAATGATTGACAGAACCCCTACAACCCACACCATACGGCTCAAGCTTGTATTATAGACCCACTGGTTGACCCTGCCAAACGCAGCGCTAAAGTCCAACTGTACAAGGCGTGCTTCAGACCCACGATCTAGCGCAGACTGTAAATGGTGTGACACCGACAACAATGTGTTACAACAGCCCAACACCAGTTCCGTACGCAAACTGACTAGCAGGCAGAAAACCCGTAACCTCAGAAGAACGACCAAGGTTACGAGCTAGAAATTTCTCGAACACCTTCTGCAGAATGGGCGTCAGCGTAATGGTCAGTAGTTGGCTACATGGGGCGACACTTGACTTTTGGGAATAGGAGTAATATTTCCAGTACGCCAACAACGGGGAAAATTTCCTAGGCGTATTAGGCACCGGAAGATCACTACTAGCTTACAGGAAAAATGTCAGTAAGCTGCTTCTAAAACAGAGGAAACATGCCCACCGGGTCCACACGTCCATAAGCATCAAGGCCCTCAAGCAGCACCTTGATTGTACCACATCTGAACGCCAAAAAAGTTAAGAGAGGTTCAGGGTGACATCCATGAGGCAAGAACAACTCGTCCCTGCTTTGCTTTCCGTCAAAGTGAGCCGACAAGAGCTCCGCCCTAGCCAAGTGATCAGAACGATACCCCCATCGGGACCAACAGAGGGCGGCAACGAAAGTTCAGCTCCCAAAACTAAACCCTTTAGCTCACTCCACCAACGATGTGGATGGTCAATGCTCAACAACGACTCCCTGTAACGCTGCCTGTGACAATGCTGTACCCTCTCGTAAACACGCTTAGCCTTGGCCCTACGATCAACATTGATCAGCCGCAACGTGCGGTCACGCGAATGCTGCCATGCCCGATAAGCCGCTTGTTTAGCTTCAAAAGCTAACCATCATTGGTCGTCAAACCACGGTTTGTCCCGAGACCTCACAAGAATGGTCCTCTTTGGAACAGACCTTTCCAAATCAGACACAGTTAAGTTTTTAGGCTCAGCGACAGGATCCTCACTGTAAATAATCTGGCGCCAAGGTAACGCCGTTACTGCTCCAGTAATAGCCTCCTAGTTACTCCTACTCTTAACGAACACCACTCTCCTGGTGTCTACCACAGGAACCATCTGGTTCAGGTTCAAGGAGAGTAGTCAGTAGTACCAATAGAGGGGCCAATTGACACGGCCATCAAGTCCGGGGCATCATTCATGACAAGGTCGAGACAATTACTAAGAGAATGATGAATTTTCTTCTGACAAGTCCGTTGAAGTTTTGATAACTAAAGAAAATGGGGGATGTGATGGAGCACCAACTTTCTGCCGTCATTTTATGACGTCGTTGGACATTAGTACTGATGAAAGAGTCACGGTCGTATCAACTAACTGAGGGACAAGTATAATTATAGTATAGATTATGAGCAGTGCTTGTTATAAATAGATCGATGTTCTCACTTCAAGCTTCTTCTCCAATGGTGCCAGCTTGCCACAAAGGAACGAACGCACATCGAATGTCAGACGAAACAAAGAGGCCACCAGCGAAAACTTCCTGGAGTGGTGACGAGAGCAGTTCAACAATTTATTAACAGACCAAGAAAGTTATATCATCGGTCATACTTGATTTGACTCAGAGCACTTTGGCTCAACAGTAATCCACGTGAATAATTTAACACTTCAGTATTTTGGCAAGCGCAACACAAATATTTAATACGCAATACTAACCTATTAGCTCGAAGATAATAGTTTGCATTA
Organism: Parhyale hawaiensis; assembly: GCA_001587735.2. Classification (NCBI taxonomy): domain Eukaryota; kingdom Metazoa; phylum Arthropoda; class Malacostraca; order Amphipoda; family Hyalidae; genus Parhyale; species Parhyale hawaiensis. The sequence goes on along the minus strand of LQNS02000211.1, from coordinate 9,356,331 downwards.
TACAGAAACAGACATTACCCTTCTTAACAATAACAGCTAGAGTCGATGTAAGTACAATGGCCATGCTGATGGTCATCACGATTAGCGTGCCATGTCAAATTAAAGATTCCACTGTAGTCTCTTGCTCTCAATTAGCCGAGACTGATAATTTCTCCACAGCCGCCGCCTGTTGAGGACACAAACCGAGCAATTAGAGCAGGATGGGAATTATTATTATTTAAGCTGCCCAAAAATCTCCCTGGACATGACAGTGCCTTGTTTCAAGAGAAGGAAATGAAGGGTTACGCAAGTCAAGAGGAAAATGAAACCCATGCACGAGGTTATTTTTAACAGAAATGCCGCATATGGGAACAAGTAGTGAAAGAAAAGAAAGATCAGCATAGAATATTATCAGCAGGATTACGTAAAGAGAAGGAATAAAGTAGGCGAGAAAGATGTCCCGAACGCCCAGCTATGTCTCGCCAAAACATAGGAAAGGTGAGCCTTATACGTAATTGGACGGATGAGTATATGCACGGCAATACTTTCTAGCTTTTTCATCCTTTTTCTCTTTTCTTAAAACAACTATCGTAATGGCTATCAAGGCTTGACCGTTTCTGTCTTAGTACATGAACTATTCAACGCTCCAAACAGTATATTACGACGAGAAATACGGTACTATGATAAATCATGACTTTTATTAAAGCTTAAACTGGTACTAACAGATAAAAGTGCCATTTATGCAAGTAAACTGGCTTACAGAAAAGTATCAGTGACGTAGTGAGACACGATGTGCAAATTTTACTTTTGAAATGAATGAATCTTGCATGAATAATATTTTAGACATGCCTGAGACATGCAACTGGCAGCGCCAAGTTTTCGTTCCGGTTGCCGCCGGTTGCTCTAGAAATCGATAGGTAAAAATCCTTTTTGCATTTGAAATAAAATTAATATTAGTTACTCAATGCTCTAGCGACTGCTTTTGCCGCTGAATGCTAAAAAAAAAAACTTTTAATATGCGTAGTAATAGCATAAAAGTGATGCCCGCCCCCAAATGTTTTGCTTTGAATCCATGCAAGGTGTCGCTTAATGTCGCAAACTACTGACCTATTACGCTGACGCCCATTTTGTCGGATGTGTTCAAGAAATTGGCGGCTTGTAAGCTGGGTCGTTTTGCTGAGGTTACTGGACTGCTGCCTGCTGGTCAGTTTGCGTACAGAATTGGTTTGGGTTATTGTGACGCATTTGTTATCGGTGTTATACCAATTGCAGTCAGCTCCGAATTGTCGTTCTGAGGCACGCCTTGCACAGCTGGACTTTAGTGCAGCGTTTTGCAGTGTCAACCACAGAGGTTAGAGGACAAGTGTGAGTTGTTTGGTGTGGGATCTGTCAATCATTCGTGATTTTGTTTCTGAGCAAGGCAGAGTGTATCTGTTGATAGTTTTGAGTTCCTCAGTCGCAATGGTATCTGATATCCCTCAGCGTAGAGTACTTGGCCCGCTCTTTGCTGGAGAATACGATGATCAACTGTGCTAACGATTCCACTTTCATAGCAGTAATACCTACCCCAACATGCGTAATGTTGTTAACAATGTTTAAAAAGTGACCAGTCGCACATCGGTGAATGGTGCTCAGGCTGGAGGATGAGGCTGACTGTCAGTAAGATTTAATCTATGATTGTAAGTCAGTCTTGGACACTTTTACCTCATCATCCACCTCTGATAATAGATTACACTTTTCTCCTGGGGGTCTAGCTCCTTAGAGATTCTTGGTATTTTCTTTGATGAGAAGATTGCGTTTGAGCCGCATAATAGGCGACTCGTAACACGTGCTTCCAGTAAGATTGGGGTCCTGTGTAAGGTAACTACCGTGATTGGTGATGAAGATGTAGTTCGTAGATGCTTTAATGCTGCCTGTGTTGGAGTATTGCTCACCGATTTGGGCTTCGTCTGCTGACAGTCACGTGCATCTGCTGGAGCTGCATCTGCTGGAGAAGGTTAGCCGGACCCTATGTTTTATATGGTGCCCCTGCCCTCAAGGTCTTTAGGAGAATTACACGTGGTTCGATTGATGCGCACCCCTTCACTCTGACGACCGTTATGTGCCGAACTCGTCAGTTCAGTCGGCGTTTCCTTTCTTGGTCCGTTTTGGTTTGGAATTTGTTGCTAGTATCTGCTTTCGATCGTATAAGCCTGCAGGCGTTTAAGTCAGCTATTATTGACTTTCTATTGGCTTTTCCTTGGCAGAGTTTCGAGTTTCCCGGTGTTTCGTAATGCCTCATTTGGGTTGTACTACCTATCCATGGTACCTATCCGTGGTGGCCCGAGCGTAAAGTTTTAATAATAACTAGACAGCACTCTGCGAGCACATACCTCTGCCAAGCAACGCAATACGAACGAAAAGTTCAAATTTAGTTCTGAAACTATGATTTTCTTTGTATCAACACCAAAATCCAATCACTTTTACCTAGGGTTAGAAGAAACCACGTTTTCATGTTGAGACAAAAAAAGTGTTATTTTGGGTTTATTTTTTCTACATTTTGTTGTTTTTTCTCCAGTTCTAGGAATTTTATCCAGCATTTAAAGGGGTTCTGCTGTGTAAACATATATATCTAGCTAATCATCAACAATCTTAGTCACTTCATTTCAATTTCCTATTGTAGAAGAATTATTTTAAGGTAAAGGGGTTCTGGAAAAGCAGTTAGCAGAATACCTGTATTTGCTATGGCTACATTTAATATGCAAACTACAGAGATGCTATAACTTATAATTACCTCCGTCAAGAAGGTTATGTTTTCGTCGTGTTTGTCTGTCTGTCTGTCGGGCTTTTTGTGTCTCTGTCTGTCACCAGGATAACTCGAAAAGTTACGAACCGATTTGGACGAAATTTACAGAAATTATTAAGTATGTTAGAAGAAATAGATGATTAACTTTTGGTGAAGATATTGCCATCCGTTTGTTTGTTTGTCTGCCTCATTTTTGTCAATGCCATAACTCAAAAAGTTATGGATAGATTTTTATGAAATTAACATGAGCTCTTAGGTATATAACAAAGAGTAAATGACCAAGTTTTGGTAATGATCTGTTTGTTCGTTTGTCACTGTTTTTAATTTTATGCTTGTTAGCGCAATAACTCAAAAAATGATGAATGGATATTTATGAAACCTATAGGGGTTGTTAGTAATGTTAAAAGACATGAATGATTCAATTTTGGTGCAGATCGTTTTATTAGGTTGTGTGTTTGACTCATGTTTGTCATAAAGTTTGTTAGCAATATAACTCAAAAAGTTATGAACGGATCTTCAAGAAAATTGCACAAGCTTTTATTGCTACTAAACGGCACATATGATTAGATTTTGGAGTTTATGCAAAGAAAATTATGGTTTCAATGCTGATTTGAATTTTTTGCTACCGTTGCCTCGCTTGGCGGAGGTATACGCTCTCAGAGTGCTTTAGTTGCAGTATAAAATCTGTTGAAAAACTTGAAAACACTTAAAATTACATAATATTAGACAACTAGACAGAACTAGCGAGCTAACTGATATGAGAAATGAACTACAGAAAGTGAAATGGCTGTAAAATCCCCTAAAATCTCAGGAACACTAAAAAATAGAAAGAAATCTAGATAAAAATAGCTAGCTACTAGCTAAGTAAGAGTAGAGTAATGAACTGAAGGAAGTGAAATAGCTGTAAGCTTACATTCTTCTCATGAGCTCAATAGCTGTCTAATAGCAACCATGTAACTACTACTTCTAATTTTCTGTAGCTTCTAGCTCACCAGAATATAATTAAACAAGCATCTCTGACATAACACAAAATTCAATAAGTTATAGGTTTCTAATATAACATATTTTATTGGCTTAACTCATGGTTTTTTATTTGGTTTCAATCATTTGGTTTAAACCAGCCAACCCTGCTTGTACCTTTTGCTAGTATGAACATGAAGATCCGTTCATAACTTTTTCAGTTATGCTGTTAACAAATATTCTGACACACATTAGTTGAACTCATAAACAGGCCAACCTATCACCACAAGAATTTAACCATATACAGTATGTCTTTTAACATTACTAACCACTCCTATAAATTTCATAGCGATCCATTGATAATTTTTTGAGTTATTGTGCTAACAAGCATAAAATTAACAAGTGACAAACTAACGAACGAACTAACAGATCATTACAAAAGCTCGGTCATATACTCTTCGTGATATACCTAACAACTCATGTAAATTTCTTATAAATCCGTCCATAACTTTTAAGTTATAGCACTGAGAAATATGAAGCAGACAAATACACAGATGCACGGATCTTCACGAAAAGTTAACTATCTGCTCCTCCTACAATACCTAACAATTCCTGTAAATTTCGTCAAAATCCATTCATAAATTTTTTAGTTATCTTGGTGACAGACAGAATAACAGACTGACATATCCAATGAAGACATAACCTCCTTGGCGGAGGTAATAACTAGAGTACTCTGAGAGCGCATACATCCGCTAAGTAAGGCAACGATAGCGAAAAATTTAAATGGGTTCTGAAACTTTGACTTCCTTTTACTCAGCATCAAAATATGACCATTTGTGCTTCTTGAGAGTAATAACAGCTTCTGTAATTGTTTTGAAGATCCGTTCATAACTTTTCGAGTAATGCTGCTGACGAACATTGTGACAAAAAGTAGTCAAACACACAAACCAAGCAACTGATCATCATCAAAATTTGATCATTTACTCATGATGGTATACCCAACAATTCATGTAAATTTCACAAGATCCGTTGATAACTTTTCGACTTATTTTGCTAAAAATATAAAATGAAACACAGAGATAAACGTACAAACAGATTATCACAAACATTTGATCATTAACTCTTCGTAATATACTATAACAACGCCTGCAGATGCCATAAAATATCTGTTCGTACTTACCTCTGCCAAGGAGTTCAAGCTTTTGTCGTGTTTGTCCGTTTCTTTGTCTGTCTCTTCGTCTGTCACCAAAATAACTCAAAAAGTTATGAACGGATATTTATAAAATTTTCAGGGATTGTTAGATATGTTAACACCAACTAATGTATAACCTCTGGTAAAAATCCATCTATTTGTTTGTTTGGCTGCCTATTTTTTCTCAGAGCCCAAACTCAACAAGTTATGGACATATTTTCCAGAAATTTACACGAGTTGTTAGGTATATCACGAAGAGTAAATGGCCAAATTTTTGTGATGATCTGATGGTTTGTTTGTCACTGCGTTTGATCTTACGCTTGTTAGTACAATAACAAGTTATGGATGAATTTTTATGAAATTTACAATATTTGATAGTACTGCTAAAAGGCATCAATGATTAAATTTTGGTGATAATCGGCTGGTCCGTTTGTGTGTTTGACTTATGTTTGTCAGAATTTTTGTTAGCAGCGTAATTCAAAAAGTTATGAACGGATATTCAAGAATATTACAGAAACTAGTAATACTATGGAAAGGCACAAATGATTAGATTTTGGTATTGGTACAAAGACAATCATGGTTTCAGAACCGATTTGAATTTTTGTTACTGTTGCCTTGTTTGGCGGAGGTATGCGCCCTCAGAGTGCTCCCTGAGTTTCCGAGTTATGGTACTGAGAAACAAGAGGCAGAGAAACCGTCGACCGGACCTCCACTAAAAGTTAATAATATGTTTTTCCTACCATGCTTAACAAGTCCTGTAAATTTTGTAAAGATCAGTCTATAACTATTTTAATAATCTTGATGACTGACAAAGAAATTGACAGACAAAGAGATAGTCAGACAATTTCGAAAACGGGGCAGAGGTAATAATAAAGAAATTGTAATGGATGCAATACTGCGGCGACTGCTTTTGTCTTGCATTGCTTAGAGATATTGAAATACATTGGCACAATGCAGAGCAACTAAAATGTGGAATGCCATTCCAAAATATTGCGTGGCCTGCGCGTTATCAGGCCGCCCCCATTGTCCGGCCACCGGACACCGCTTTGTTTGTATGAGCTGGCTTTGGGTTTGGGGCTCTGGGTAGCCCCTGAGTTGGAGGAAATGCCACTC
>LQNS02000211.1:9282521-9300553 GCA_001587735.2 Parhyale hawaiensis | reverse complement strand
TAATGCCGCTTTGACAGAAGAGCTCCCTCAAAAACCCTCAAAGCCAGGTAGCCAGATGCATATGTCGCACAGTAATGCATAATGCCGCTTTGACAGAAGAGCTCCCTCAAAAACCCTCAAAGCCAGATAGCCAGGTGCATATCTCGCACAGTAATGCATAATACCGCTTTGACAGAAGAGCTCCCTCAAAAACCCTCAAAGCCAGGTAGCCAGGTGCATATGTCGCACAGTAATGCATAATACCGCTTTGACAGAAGAGCTCCCTCAAAAACCCTCAAAGCCAGGTAGCCAGGTGCATATGTCGCACAGTAATGCATAACACCGCTTTGACAGAAGAGCTCCCTAAAAAACCCTCAAAGCCAGGTAGCCAGGTGCATATGTCGCACAGTAATGCATAACACCGCTTTGACAGAAGAGCTCCCTCAAAAACCCTCAAAGCCAGGTGCCCGGAACCATTTGCGCCTCAAATATATCTTGCTATGGAGCTGCAAATGACGCGTGCATGCAAGCTGCAGGAGCGCAGGAACTGCGATGGGATTCCAATTTTCGCTCTCATCAAATCTAACCGAACATCACATCCATGAATTCAAAATTTCTGAACGAGCAAGGATATCTCCGGCGGGAACATTCTGGAACACGTAAAATGGAAATAACCCCGTGTTTTGAAGCAGAAATGGATGTTATGTGTTGCGAGATGTCGAGTAATTCTGTTGTAGATCTCCCTGTCAACTGCAACTGTTGTGGTTGGTAATGGAGGTCGAGCTCAAGAGTTGCAGCTGGTGAGGTTGGTGCTCCCCTTGGTCTGTGCCCTAATGGTTATTTATTTGCAATGTTCCATATATAGCAGAGCATTGTGAGATCCTCCACGTGCTTTATGCTCTTAGACGGAATGGAGTGATGGCCTTATGGAGAGCTGTGCAAAGTCTTGCCCGAAAAGATCACTCTGGTTGGTGTTATCTTATGCGAAGTATTGGATGTTATCATCTTTTGTGCGCTGTTACCAGCTAGAACCAAAGATAATATTGCAAATATAGTAGTCACGAGCGTGCATTACGGGGACAACCCAGGGTAGGTTATCAGGTTGATCACAAGTTATGACTGTTATTATCTCCGCCGAGGAGGTTATGTTTTTGTCGTGGTTTTCTCTGTGTCTGTCACCAAGATAACTCAAATAGTTATGGACGGATCTTAATGAAATTTATATCGAGAGTTAGGTATGTTAGGAGGAACATATGATTAACTTTTGGTGGAGATCAGTTCAACCGGTTGTTTGTCTGCACTTTTTCTCTTGGTAACATAACTCAAAAGTTATGGACTGATCATGACATTTGCACGAATTGTTGGGAGTATTACTAGTAGCAAATGACCAAATTTTGGAATGATTGGTTCATCCTTTGTGTTTTTGAACTATATTTGTCACAATTTGTCAGAACATAACTTAAAAAGTGGCAAACTGATGTTCTCGAAATTTTTAGGAATTGTTACACATATTACAAGGCCCAAATGGCAAAATTTTTGTGATGATCGGTTCCTATGTTCAAGTGTTTGACCAAAATTTTTACTTAGTATTTATCAGAACAAAGCTCAAAAATTACAGACGGATCTTCGAGAAAATTGCAAGGACTTTTACGTATGTCAAGAGACACAAACAATCAAAGTTTGGCGATAATAAAAAGGAAATCCTGATTTCAGAAACAATTTGAATTTTTCGTAAAGATTGCTTTGCTTGGCGGAGGTATTCTATGTATTCGCTCTCAGAGTACTTCAGTTACCAATATTATCTAAAGCAAGCGTATAGTATTGTTCAGGTTTCTTTCGCCACTGAGGAATGGACATCCCGTGGATTGAGGGTGACGAGACTCAAACTCGTGCAGTTGTTCAAAAAAAAAAATAAATGAATAAAAAAAACAATACAAATAAAGACATAAAGTTAAACAAAAAGCAAAACAGAACAAACTAGAGCACGTTAACGAAATATGCAAATTGGTTCTGAAACTATGATTTCCTCCTTGTCGCCACCAAAATGTGGTCATTTATGTCTTTTGACAGTAATAACAGTTTGTCTAATATTCTTGAAAGTCAATCAGTAACTTTTTAAATTACGTTCTGACAAACATTGGTTAAACACACAAACGGACCAACCGATCATCACCAGAATATGATCCTTTGTGTATTTCAACATTTCTAACTATTCCTGTACATTTCATGAAGATCCGTTTAAAACTTTTCAGTTATTTGGCTAGCAAATATAAAATCAAACATAGAAAGAAGCAAACGGACAGTTAGATCAGCACAAACATTCGGTTATTCAATCTCCGTAGTATTCATAACAACTCATGCAAATTTATTAAAATCCCCAACAATATTTTGAGTTATGATACTAAGAAAGAAGAGAGTAACAAACAAATGGTTGAACGTTTCCTCACCAAAGTTAGTCATCTGTTGCTCCCAAACTGTCGAACAATCCCTCTAAATTTCATAAAGATCCTCCCACAACTTTGGGCTATCTTGACGACAGAAAAACAGACAGACAAACATGCAGACATATAAACTTGACAAGTAACATAACCTCCTTGGCGGAAGTAAATATAAAAGCAGGAGTCCAATACAAGACACACTCGCAGTTAGCACGGAAGAAAAATGGTGCAAAGGCGTGCAGTTTCGGTAACGGTAACATCTGAAGACCGCTGGGGTCGATTTGCGTACCTAGTGCCTAGTCATCATAAAATAGACGAACTTGTTTAACCTAGTTACCTCTATTGCCCGCCTGAATGTGCCAGCGGCCATCAATAGTAAGAACGAGTATAAACTCGGCAGAAGTACCCTAACTTAGGTGCATATAAGCCCCTTGGTGCTCCATTTCAGAAGTTTGTGGTGAGATGTTTTCTTCAGCCTTGTTTGTTCAATAAATTTTATTTGAAAGCCCGTACAAAACAGTATATGGGCGCATTCGATTGGACGCCGAAATTAAGCCATCGATGCTTAACTCGTCAAGCCTCGTTGACTTAATTTTGTCTGCCAGTCAAACGCGCCCCATTATAGTGGGTATTTCGAGGACAATTCTGGCTCAGATCGTGTCTCGAAATGTACATGGTTCATTAAACCTGTGGCATTTATAGAGACCTCGTATTCCGATAAAGTTAATGAAAGACTTATGCAGGGTATGATGTTGAAAAGTAAAGCACGCCTGAATAGAGACAGAAAAAATCTCTCGAGTAAAGCGATTTTCACACATTAGTGTTTCGACGTCGTCAGAGCCCTTGATTTGCGCAAATGGTTCGTCGATTTCTGATAAACGATAGTAAAGTACGCAGCTTTTTAGTTCGAATGAACAATGCGTTTAAAGAGATAGTTCAAACGTTGTGAGGGGCGGTAATTTTAAGAATCCATTAATATAATGTCGGTAGTATTTCAAAAAATCGTTTAGTCGGCGTCCGGTGGTGTTTACATGGAAACAGTAAAGGTTCGACCGCTTTGTACTGTTGACAGGGAACGTAAACGAAAAAAAAATGAACAAGCCTCAAGGGGAAAAATAAAATATTTGTTTCCTACGAGGGAGCAATTTACTTTCAAACGCTTCATACTAAGGCCAGGGAACATAAAGCCATGGTGTGAATCCGCCCTAAGCTGAAAAATAAAGGGTTTCTTTCGTACAAGGAAGCAGCTATGCAGCACCTCTATTGTACTGATACTCAAGTTAGTCGACCGTCTGTATCCCTGCGCTATCACTGATAAGAGCCCTGCCTGACTGATAAGACAGCGATAACGAGATGAGTCTATCGCTTCTGCGCTACGCGACACGGATATGTCGCTCCAGTGTTCTACATCGAGCCACTGCAGCTCCAGCTGCGCACAGCTTCCCCTGAATTTACTAAGTGACGCTTTTCGAGTTTTCGTTAAAAATTCTTCATCCAAACAATAATACCGGAAGGTGCATACTCCGGTATGTGCAAAGTGCATACATAAAGTAGCGTAGCTACTTAACATAAGAACTGAAGTGAAAAAGTTGTTGTTCAGATAAGACACTGTGCTTGGACGGTTATTGGTGTTGTTAAGCAGTTCTCATACCGAAGCCACACTACGCAATCGCACGCTCAATTTACGAGTGGACTTTCAGCTCCTGGTTACTCGGGAAAAGTCGGCATCCAAGATACCCCTAAAATTATTTAAACTGAAGGACGTTCCAGCTCAACATTCGTTTATAGTTGAACGAGCGATTGCCCCGCCATTATATGACTTAGTGATCGAACGACTGCCAGAATATAGAAGACCGAAGTGTGAGACGATAGTTCCGTTAAACTCGTTGTTTACGGCAGAAATTGTAAAGTGTTGCCCGCAAAGCGTTAGTCAAAGCTGCTGGGACTATTCTAATATCAGTAATTTGACGATACGCCAACGGTAGCTGATTTGTGGAAGCTAGCTTCCTTATTTAAAACTCTAGTGCAAACATTCGTGTATCTTTCAAACCCCCAACAGAAAAGCAAGTTGCAGTTTGACCCTCTAAGTAACATGGAAGTTTGTGCCAGTAAAACTAGACAATGAAGTGTACCTATGTATAACTTTGTTGGAACCTTTCTGACTCACGACTATACTTTTCGTTTTACAGGAAACTTTAAACAGGACGTCAAGCCATTTTCTATATTTGTTTCAAATGCAAAATTAGTGGACCTCATTTATTAACTATAGTAGAGTGGCATATCATTTCAAAGTAGTTACAACATCTGAGGCGTAGATTGAACAGCACCCAACAGCTACAGCGCCGATGCAATTCACAAGTGTGAGTCATCGACGATACAAGGTAATGTCATCGCTGTACGGCTCGGGTCATTCTAACTTCCGGGAGAAGAGTAAGGTCCGTCTAATCTACAACTTTTTCAACCTTTCGCTTGGAAACATTAGATTTTACTAAAGTTTAGCGGCTGTATACTAATAGAAAACACTTTGAACTCATAGCTCATCTACATATGAGCTACTTAATATTAACAAAGACCGAATAAATTTTGATAAGACAATTCAAAATTATTCAAAGTTTTTAGACAAAGAAACGACGCTCTTGCCTTGACAAATTAGAAATTGATGCCAAAGGATAGAGAAACAGTAGGTGGTGGGAGGGTTAACGCTTTAGTGCCCAAATACGCCGTGCAGGCCCATTTCTAACAGTGAGCGCTGCACTTACATAAGCAGACGTTCTGTGAATGTTTTGACATTTGAGTCCAAGTTTCAAAACAAATAGAGCGCGAAATGCTCATTGTATATTTGAATGCATTTTATTCAAATACGAGTTGAGGAATCTCTTTGGCTCTTTTATTTATTTAAAAACAGATGTGTGAGTGGATAGCGTAGGCCTTACTAACTCAATTAATGAGTCCGATTCCCCACAAGTTAGCTGCAAGTAATCGTACTTGCACGATCACTTCCTTGAATGTATTTTTATTTTTTCTTTTTATTCCTTTCTTCCTCAGCTATTTGAATAATTTTGACATAATATCAAGAGCTCGCAGAGGGCCGGAGTGTAAGTCCCGGCTGCTCTCTGGGAATGGATCGGTTGGCCCAGCAGCTGTCAGTTATCTAATCTATAATCAAAAACTAAACCTCGGAATAAAACATGAATTTCACATATTGTGTAGTATCATGGCTCTTATCTTCCTTGGTAAATGAAGACACATATACAGTATTTGATTCACTATATCATAATGAATCAGAACGAACTAAACCTATCAACTTTGCTACCAGTCGATGATAACAAGAGATATAAAGAATAGAATAGATAGCTGGCAGTAGACGGACCAACAGGCCCATTACCAGAGAGGAGAGCAACCGGGACTTACACATCTGCCTTCTATGAGGTATTGCCATAGTTTAGAATCATGGAGACTTCTGGAGGGAAAAGAATAAGAGCTAGAGCACTCTGAGAGCGCATACCTCCGCCAAGTGAGGCAACGGTAGCAAAAAATTCAAGTTGACTCTGAAACCATAATTTCCTTTGTATAAACTCCAAAATCTGATCATTTGTGCCTTTTGATAGTAATAACAGCTTGTGCAATTTTCTTGAAGATCCGTTAATAACTTTTTGAGTTACACTGTTAACAAACGTAATGACAAACATGAGTCAAACATACAAACGAACAAACTGATCTGCACTGAAATTTAACCTTCCATGTCTTTCAACATTACTGACAACTCCTATAAATTTCATAGAGATCCATTCAATATTTTTTGAGTTATTGTGCTAACAAGCATAAAATTAAAAACAGTTAGAAACGAACGAATAAACTAATGGATCATTATCAAAATTTTGTCATTTACTCTTTGTTATATACTCAACAACTCATGTTAATTTCATCATAATCCATTCATAACTTTTTGAGTTGTGACATTGAGAAAAATGAGGCAGACAAACAAACAAACAGACGGATGGACATATCTTCACCAAAAGGTAATCATTTGTTCCTCCTTACATACCTAACAATCCATGTAAATTTCACTCAAATCGGTTCATAACTTTCTGAGTTATCTTGGTGACAGACAGATAGACAAAGAGACAGACGGACAGACAGACACAAACACGACGAAAACATAACCTCCTTGACGGAGGTAAAAATAATGAAGTCGAGCAACCACTTGATCGCACAAACACAATTAAGTACTGCAGACCCTAGGAGCAAGGAGACGTTAAGTAACTTCGTCGATCGTTGCCTGAAATATGAATTTCGGTGGATTAGAAGCTTTTGCCGTTGGGAGTTTGATACTCTTGGAGGAGGAGTCCGTAACTGTGGAGGATGTCGCTCCCAATGTTTATCAGAGACGATTTTTAAATGCATTGATTGACTCTGAGCTAGCAACTTCGGAGGATAGTCATTCCAAATGGTCGCAATAAAGAACGGGAAGATTTGTTGGCTGAGAGTAGTTCTTCGATCTTTATGCTTGAGTTTCTGGCAAAATTTTAAAAATAGACCACTTTATACGTTGGGTAAGTATGCTATATGGAATAATCTCGTCTACCCATAGCTCTTAACTGGTGGTTGTACTAGAATTTTAGCGGAAACAATTTGGATCTCAGATACGGAGACTCAAATTTTCGGCTACCGAGCTAGCTCCCCAAATACATTTTATTTTGATGAACTTTTCAAGCCCACGATCTTGGACAGGGGACACAATTTGCTGATACGGGATGAAAGGGTACAGATGGGCAAACGGTAGAAATTCTCTGCCTTACGCCCTCGTGTGGGACGTATTGTAATAAATTTATGAGACATGTTGTATCGAGACTCCGGTGTCGCCCAGCGTGAGACATTGGGGTCGAGGATATGGCAGTGAATGCGACGCGATCTCAGCACCACAAAATAAAGTCGCTGGATCTGCATAAAGTTCACAAGTTCAGACGAATCTTTAGTTTAGTCAGGAAAGAAGTCAAGAAAATTGCCTAAAAATGCATTACAAGCTATAATTCAGCTACAATTAAAAAATATATACTGAAAACTTTCTTACAGGCAAAAATACATGATTTGCCAGTTTAAAATGATCACCAGAAATGGAATATTTCCTGTTTCTTTGCACAAATATTCAGTACACTGTTTACCGAAAAAGGCAATGCTTGAAGGCGATGGCGGTGTTTCTCTGCTTATAATCCTGCCATTTTTGAGGTTGTCGTCGTCAGTGTCACACCTGCGTTACCGATCCGTGTAGGGTTGGACGCCGGGGTAACTCGGGTAACACCGAGTGTCTCACTGCAACACTGCATTGATAAATTTACAGCAACAGCAGGCGTTCATGAATATCTTTGTCGTAAATCTTCAAACTTCAGCGTTGCCGTCAGTACATACAGTATATATAAAACATAACAATATACTGTATAATTGACCTAGCGCATGGGGCCTTCTGCTGAGCCGCTAGTATTATCCGAATAAGTTACTCAGCATTGGGTCAGTTAAGCTACAGCGGAGCCGAAATTTGAAGCATAGTTTCGTAAATCATTTAAAGTTCTATTCCTCAATGATGAAGAGAGAGACAAAAATCTCGGGCGTACACCAGCGATCGGGGTAAGCATAATTATACACTCAATCCGTTAACAAGAACACTATTTATAGATAGGAAATTAAAGAAACACTTTTAGAGCTCATACCTTCGTCAAGCAAGGCATTCACCAAATTGTGCCTCGTGACATTAGTAAAACAGTTCCTCCGAGTTTTATGAAGATCCGTCCGTGACTTTTCGAGTTATGTTCCAAAAAACATTAAGAGAAATATTTAGTAAAACGCACACTCAGATAAACCGATCACCACCAAGATCTGATAATTGGTGAGTTTCAATTTTTCTAACAATTCCTGCAAATTCTATAAATATTTGTTCATATTTTTTTGGGTAATGTTACTGACATATATAAAGACAAACATAGAGACAATTCCCAACAATTCCTACAAGTTTCATGAAGGAACATCTCTTTATATCTTAGTTATGTTACGAAGAAAAAACAGACAGACAAACAAACAAACGGTTGAACGCATCTTAACCAAAAGTTAATCATGTGTTTGTTCATCTTAACATATTTAATATTCTCTGCAACTCTACTGTAATGAAGATCTGTTCATAACTTTTTAAATTATCTAGGTGATAAACAGTCAAGACGGCAAAGAGTCAAACAGTGAGCCTGACAAGCTCTGACAGAAGCATAACCTCCTTGGCGGAAGTAATTACAGTGACCACGGCGTCGTCCAGCCAAGCGGCGCCTTTAATTTGACCTACAAGACCGAGATATCTCGAGGTCTTTTTCTGAAGCTTTTCATCACCAGGGTAGCAACACATCTCTTCTTATCTTCAGTCAGCTTCCACAAAACATAAAACAAAATCGATACGAACTTAGCATTGGCTTGCACATTATTGCAGTCTCCACAATATTGCTTAAAATCTCCGCCACCACCGCAGTTTTACATGTAACAGCTAGCGATAGTGGCGAAACAAAATTTTCAATTTCTCTCTTTTTCAGAGTAAGGTTAAATTCGTAAATCGGATATTTTAGCAAAACGTTCAGCCTCATTCAGTCGGAATCAGAGTCACGGAAGCTTTTCTTGTGTCCATGAACCTGGAATATTTTTTGTATTTTCTTCAAAGTGTCATTCACATTTGGTAGCCCAGACTGCTGCCAATTTTGGTGATTTCAGTTGAGTTACGATTCATGGTGTTTCAACAGGAATCTGGCCACAATACTCCACACTTAGCACATCAAAGGAGATACAATAACCATGATTGCTTTTTTTTACCAATATCCAGTTCGAAAAAGCATTCTATATACCTACTGTAAAGTATTACCAACTTCATACTGTCAGAAGCTAAAAATAATGAACATTTCGCCTCTTCTCTTACAGTTGCAAAAACAAAATAAATTTATGGTAAGACAGATCGTTAACTAATTGCTGAGTAGAATTTCAGAACGCACTAGTTAATAAAAAACATCGGTGATCAATCTACAGCTTTATCTTAACAATAACAACATCGCTTAATTGACTCTCCAAAACAGTCTCCCGTTTTTTGTTCAAATTGGGATACAACATGCGTAGGATCGATGCATTATCGTACACTCAAGCATCAACTAGTGCTTAATCCTAAAAATATCGTTCTTAAAGGATCTTCTCATAGCCCTATAGAAAACGGTAGAAAAATATGAAATTGGGCCAGCTTTACGACAAATCAATGAGAGTTTGCGTTTTACGGTACAGTTTGGCCTCCAACAGGCAGCGTTTTCTTCACATCTGGTCACTTGAGAGCTTCCGATAGTGGATAACTGAAACATTGGAGTCGTGGCCTTAGACTAAAGTCTTATGCTGTTGTCGCGACCCATAGGGCAGATTAGAAAAGAGTGCGTGTCTTGGCATTAATTAATAATGAACCTCTACCGGATAACTAGCACTCAGCCTGTTATTTAGACGGCATTTATAAATATGTTGTCGATGCGATAAACTTTGTAGCATTCGGCTCTTACGAAGATTCTAGCATCAGAAATTCATGAAGAGGTTGTTCCAGTCAGCACTGTCCATACCAAGAACGAAAGTTGTAGTTGGTTATGAGAGGATTAAATCAAATACCAGTAAATAGCATCGGCAGTTCGTTCTCACTCAAGCAAACTTTGCAATGGAACAAAAGATATTATTTATAGAATAATTCATACCCGCATACTATGTAGTGACATCCGCTATGACATATTTCTATAAAACTGAGCTATGTCGATAAGAGCTGATGAAGTTGAGTCAGCACTGGGAAAAAAAACTGGTGCGTCTCTTCAAAAATTGTGCACAGAGGAAGCAGAATATTGAACCAAGCTGGAAAATCGTATATGAAACGTATTATTACTTATCGGGTGCGGTATATATAGCCATTCGCTCACAATTTGTGCAATATATTTTTTTAGCTCTTGGTGATTTTGTAAATGCTTGAATCTTCTACCGTCTAAATTGCATTCAATAAATGTAATTATGAAATCTAATTTAAATAGAAACAATAGAACATTTACCTCAAAATATACACGTCTATGTGTGCACATAAACTATCGTGAGTTAATTTAGAAAATGCTTCGTTTCAACGTCAATGACTGATATGCATTAAGCATATGAAGCTCAGCGGATTATTAAAATAAATATTTTCACAATAAACCTAAAATTTTGTTATTGGTGAAACTGCATCGCTTTCAGTCTGTTGACAAGAAAGACGAATTTTTTATTCCTTCCCTACCCTGTGCTCTTCCAGACTCGTAGCAGGTAATTTTACGTATTAGCACACTAACTACAGTATACCTTTTCAAAAAATAATAATATTTCCTTTTTTGCGTGCAGAAAATTGGCCAAGATGCCGGCGTCAGTGAGCAACGGTTCTTCCAGTTCCTCCCGCACTCCGGAAACCAAAAGAAGCAACCGAGTGCTCATCCCAACGGCAGCATCTCCCGCACAGCCTCCAACTCACAAGCAAAACAGTTCCAGATCCACGAGAGCGAATTCCCAGAGTAGAGATGAAAACATCTTCATTCCAAAGCGTCGCAGCTTTGGTATCGTTATCAAACCATTCGATCCGAACAGGAGTCCAGCTCGTGCCAGGAAAGCTCAGTCCCGTTCTCGATCGCGATCTCAGTCCAGATCCAGATCACAATCGAGGGATAGACTTGAACAGTCCAGAAACGGAAGTCGAAGTTCCAGCGTCGTTTCCACCCCTTCCAACAACAGGAAACAAAAAAGACCAGAAAATTCTGAACGACAAGATGCAGTCGATTCAGTTCCCAAGAAATCACGCAGGAGTGACAAAGGACCGAAAAATGAGAGCCTGTTGAAATGGCTAAGTACAACTACGAAGAAACCAAGTGACTCTGATGATGGAGACGACACTCCTAGTTCCCCAGAAAGCGTCAGCACTTTTGAGGAGAAATTCAAAATCGCTATTGCTGAATCGCAGCGAGTGCACCGGCAACGGTCGCACGAGCTTTCCATTTCAGAAGCGCAAATGCATCAGAACTTTGCACTCAATGATCGTGGTAGAAGCGCCAGTGAGAGCACTGCTGAAGCGTCGTTTCAGCTACATCAGCCGAGAAAAGCTGTGGCCTTTGCAGGCACAAGTATCGACGGTCATAACAGAGACGATGACCGAAGTAGGGCTGCTCAGTATGAGAAAATAAAAAAACTCAAGGAACCTCAGGGTCACGGCCAAGGACTTAATACCAAAGAAAAGGACCGTATCCAAATGGCTGCACCTCCAAGCAGTTTTTCAAACGACCCACACCACCCAAAACATTTGAAACTGAATTTTGGTGACTCGTCAGATGAGGGAACCGACCTGGACGACCAACCGTGGTCCCGTCCGACAGATGCTCTTCTCTCCGAAGCCCAGCAGGCTCTTCAGCAGGTGAGGCCAAAAATAAGTCAGATGAACGGCCATCACGACTTCCAACGTAAACAACAGCCGGACGCGTTCGATGCATATATGAATTTAGAGGAGAGAAATCCTCTGCTGTCATCACAAGACCCTCCGCCCCGACCTCCCAAGAATTTTGCCAGCCCGCCTCTTCCCTCTAGAAAAACAGACCCTTTAAATACTTCTTTCTCTGGCTCGGAAACATCGCGCTCTACTCGCACTGTGCAAGGTCCTCCTCTGCCACCAAAAAATATCACCCCCGGTCAAATGCCTTGGCCACAAAACAGCCCAAACAGAAATTTTATTCAAAACCAAGCACCAATCGTTTCTATGCATTACCCAAGCCAGCATACTTGCGGGCATCAAGATCCTGCAGTGAACAACGGTCAGTTGAGCTTGGGCCACACTTGCGCCCACGCTTGGACGCATCAAATGCCTCATTCGGGCTGTCAGCATTCAGGCTGCGCAAACCAAGCCTGGCAAACCCAGCAACCTCAGCAGCATTTCTGCAACGCTCAAGGTACTTGCAATTGTGGAATTTCCCAGCAATTTGTACCGTGTTCATGGGCATCGCAGCCACCGATAGAGTCAAACAGAAATGTCGCGACGGAGAGCCACCAAATGCAGGACTTACGAAAACCACACGCTTCGCAGAACGCGTCGCAGCGATCGTCTCTGCTCAATTCTCACCGACAGTTTAAGTCCACTGCCAATCTGAGAAGTGAAGACTTCGCTCGTGAAAAAGAAAATATCAGCAAGAGCACAAACCAAATGCGTAAGTCAAGGTCAACTGAAGTGCTCTCCTTTGAAGGAACCATCAAAGAAGCACCCGAAGTTGACAATATGGATAGCAATGCTGGGAGCATGAAAAAAGCGAAATCGACCATCGTATTAGATGATCTGTCGCTAGCAAGTGACGATGAAGTCAAAGTGAAGCCTCCTAAGCCGAAACTCTCTCATCAAGCTAAGCGAGGCCGTCTGGAAATGTGGAGTGGTTTGCTTCAGCTACTGACACTTTGCGCCTGCTTCCTAACCACGGTACCCATGGCCATCGTGACGCAGAACTGGGACTGGGGGCCTGGAGGCAGCCGTCACACGTGCCCACTGTTTGCTGAGTCCAACCTTCAGCACAACTACGTTTGGGGTAACCCCAGTATGGTACCGTGCTATATGGCAGCTTATCTGCCAGTCCTCGTCATGAGCATCGCGCTTGTTTTGCTTTTCATCCATGGGGGTCTGCTATTCTACTGGCGCTCGGACCGGAAAAGCGCGAGCTTCTACCTAAAGAGATCTTTCCGATTAACATTAATGTTCGCCAATTTTGTATCATTCTGCGTGGCGCTGGCAGTAGCATGTATGTTGACGGACGGTCTGCGACAGACGTGCTTATCTTTCCAGTTCATTTCGGATATCAATTACAGACCCACCAATTGTCAGAATGGGTTGAATGGACTCGATTTACATTACCAAATTGAAGGGACATTTTACCTAATAATAGCTTCTGTATGTGGTTCATGGCTGACAGTTTTATTCACTCTCATATCGTTCGTAGTATACTTCGTGTATGCCGATATATGCTCGTGTTCTGTACGGTAGAGGAAGCTCTGCAGGCTCCTTTATCTGAATAACTATTTTCACTTCGCGATTCACACTCTACAGTAGAAAATTAGACGCAGCTACAGCATAAAAATTGCTGAATAAAACTGTGTCCATGTAAATATTAAGGATTCAGTTCGACATTTTCGAATCCTTGCTGTATATGGCTAAGTTTGAACATTGTAGTTAGATAGAAATGCAGTATAATATTAGTTATTATTAAGAAAGCCTAACTATCGATGATGATGATGATGATGATGCAAACAAATTTAATGGAGCAAGCTAGATTAGAGTAGATAGAAGGCAGTAGACGGACCAACAGGCCCATTCCCAGAGAGCAGCCGGGACTTACGCCCCGGCCCTCTGTGAGCTATTGCCACTATGTCAGTATCATTTAGATGAAAAGAAAAAAGAAGAAAAAGGAAAAAACTCAGACAAAGAGACGATTATGCAAGCACGATTTGTAGCAACAGCTCTGCGTAGCCTAGAGACATCAGGTTAGTTGGGCGAAAGGGAAAAGTTATATGGATTAAGGTGGCCTCTGAAGCTTTGGCCGTTAAGAGTTTGTGACGCCTGGAGGTTGTGTTCTTAGCTAGGATTGTTGTACACGGATAAGCAAAGACTGTGAAAGTAGATAAATGTGTTCTCGGTGAACAATAATCAACGCCAAGGCGAAGAATGCAGTGTATCACACATATTTATCATAGTAAAGAGAAAAATTGTGAGCTTATAGTTTTTTTTTTTACTTATATCCGTGTAAATGTCCCTTCGTAAATCATTCGAACGACAATTGTAACTCTCAACAGTTATCATTTATGTTCAGTGAACGGCAATTTTTATTATCGAAGGTTCTCCCACAGTGAGCTCAGTGGTTTAATTCGATTAGCTTTTCTTTGTCAAATCTTCAATTTTGAGAGTTCGTTTCATCGCGTTGGAGCGAGTTTCTGGTAATAATCGTAAAGCAATTACGCTTGAGACTTTCATAAACTCAACATCACTTTGCGAGATTCAAAAGCCAAAATTACGGACCAGCTATACTTAATCGGATCGGATTTTCTTGCTTTCTTGCTGCAAGTGGAGATTTGAAGAGTCCTTGAGATCGTTTCAACTTTGCAAAGAGATTAAAAGTAATCGGCCGAAACTAAAACGGCTGTGATTTACGATGGTACGTAAAGCAGCAGAGTAATGTACCTCGTCTACAGCACTTGTAAAAATTCGTGATCCAATGTTCATTACCTCTGACAACGAACACCTACTGATTTTTAAAGGGGACACTAAGACCGAAACTCGTTTATGGATGAACACTGCTGCACGTATTTCACCCATTCTAGGAAATCACTCGTTTAGAAATTTGACTAAGTTATTAATGAACTTGTTTGTTTAATAACTTTATTATATTAAAGCACGATTTGTGCGGGTCGATACTTCAGGCCGAACTATATATAAAGGTGGCATCGATTGGCATAGCATAGTTAAACTGAGTCTTCTTGGCTTAACTTGTCCGAAACTTTAAATGGAAGCGTTGGTTTCACCACTGCGAATCGCATTGCAAATGCTTATTAGTATCGATTTGGTTACACTTTTGACAATCGAGATCTCCATTTTACAGAGCAGGTATGGGTTTTTGGCAATATCGAGATCTATCGATTTGAGGTTGACATCGAAAACTCTTTGCAATGGAGCGAAACCAACGCAAATGCCTGAAGCTTCAAACAAGTCACGTTTAAAAGGTTTAGCTTATCTCGACTTTGCCGTTCTAATCAATGACACCTAGAACCCTCCGCGCCACAGACCGTAAGACTTGAATAATTTTACGCTTGAGCTCTATAGTGCAAATGTTCTACACACCTTGAAAGATAAATTAGAGCTTTGTGCGAGCATCAGACACTCTGCTTTAACGAAGCAAAGGCGAGAATATACTGTATTGGTAACAGTGTCAGCCTCTACCTGCGCTCGCTTACAGCAAACAATGCCTGCACTAGCTCAGTGCCTGTCACACTCTTCTTGCATGAGGGCGCGCTGTACGGGTTGGCTGTGGATCTCCGTGTGAGCTTTGGCTTATGTTTCATTGAACACAAGCCGAGCATAAAGTGAATGTGAAATTTTTGAAGGCAAGTCATGCAGTGGAACGAATGAAAAGCATATCGGTAAATTGCACCGATGGCACTCAGAATCCATTGGTGGCAGAACATATGCCCGAACCACAACAGGAATTACAGTAGCACCTACGTGCACAGGGACAACCAGAATTACAACATCACCTCGATGTGAAGATTATAAAAATCGCTGACGGGGGAGTTTTGTGTACAAAATATAAAGGTAAACAAAACTTCAAGAAAAAATCAAATTAAAAATATTTGTTGAAACCTGTTGACAGGAGAGCTCTGCTTGCTTACACAATGAATGTTTAAACAAAACTTCAATATAAAATCATACAAAAAATATAACTAAGCCTGCTGATGGGAAAGTTCGGTGTACAAAATGAAACGCTTTACAAAAGTTCAATTAAATTTCACGAATGGTGAAATGCTCCTCATGTACAGGCCGTAGCTCTTTTTGTTTCGGCTTTTTGGAACCTGAGCAACTATAGAGTCACGCATCATGTATGTGTGTATATACTCTCCAATAGTTGTAACAAGGTGTTCAACGTAAAATTTTAGGTGTAAGTCGATGATTATTCAGAACGTACCTATAGGTTGATTGAAGACTGTGGTTTTTAAAACGAGAATTAATAATAATGTTAATAATAGTCTTACATTTTACTGTCATCAATATAGTATATAAAGATACTTTTTGTATGTTATTAATAAAAATTGAGTTACTGTGAGTCATTACTTTTCAAATAAATTTACATTACAGCGGAACTGCTAAAACCGAGCCAGGCGTATTGCCTCGGTTTCGGGAGAAGTCTTGGTTTTGAGAGAGCAAGTCCTAAAGCAAGTTTGTTTCTCCAACAGTCGTAAAATGTTTTCTTTAGCTAACACCACAGGACATTGTGAAGTTGTACTGTTGAATGCACTGCCAATTAAGTTTAACTTTACCGTTTTCTGGCCACTCAATTTGGCGTTGACGGGTTTGTATAATTGCACGTTTCTGGAACTTCTCAGTTCTGGGGGACCCTCTCGCAGGATTTTTCTCTGCCTTGTAAGTCCCTGTTTGAAGAATTCTATTGTATTTCAAATAACCAATGACTTTCAAGCTTAAAAAAATTAGCAATACCTAACAAAATAATTTAGGAGAGCAACATTTCGTTTCTCAGTGTTACTAGGTATTTCTTTCGAAATTCTTAATTGCATGCTGGTAGTGCCTAATGAGATGCACTTTTTTATAAATACGTGATGAAAATCTTGCAGTAATACAAAAGCTTTGTTTATGAAGCATGGACGGCAACTCTATCCTTGATCGTCAAGCTAGAGTTTCTTCATTAATTACTGACAGCACAAAATGAGCCACTAACGACAAATAATCCACGCCACCCTCCCGTAAAATTTACCGGCAGCTTAATTAACAAAGCTAGGGCAGTTTGCTCTGCTGTGCACGTTGAAAATTAATGGAAAACATATCACGTGGAGTAGCAACGTAGGGTCTCTACACAACCACACTTATTGCACTATGTTGTGCACAGAAATTATAGTATTATTATTACCAGTGGACACGTGCGTGGAAAAATTCACGCAATAATCGATGTTTGCTCTCTTCCCTAACTTGACGTTTCCACATTATCCTGCTCAAAACGAACTAACCGATCTGCACCAAAATTTGATCATTTATGTCTTTTACCATTACTAACAACTCCTATAAATTTCATAAAGATCCATTCATAGTTTTTTGAGTTATTGTGCTAACAAGCATAAAATTAAAAACAGTGACAAACGAACGAACGAACAAACGGACCATTACCAAAATTTGGTCATCTACTCTTTGTTATATACCTAACAACTCANAACAAACGGATGGACATATCTTCACCAAAAGTTAATCATCTGTTCCTCCTAACATACCTAACAACCCCTGTAAATTTCATCCAAATCGGTTCATAACTTTTTGAGTTATCTTGGTGACAGACAGACAAACAAACAGACAAAGAGACAGACAGAGAAACACGACGAAAGCATAACCTCCTTGACGGAGGTAATAAAATGGTGCATGACTCGTACTGGCTTCAATTCGTGGAACTGGCTTCTGATGGGTAAGCTCAATTAAACGAGAAACAGATGACACCATCCTGGCAGCCCAGTAACAAGCCCTCAAAACCAAGTTGATCCAAAATAATGTTGACGAGAAAAACGTGCCCCAAGCCAGTTGAATTTGTAACAAAAAGCGGACGAAACGATCAACCACATTATAAGCGAAAAAAGCAAATTACGTACATACTCAAAAAGACTCTGCGTACAGGCACAACAAAGTTGGCCGAAGCTTCCAGAGAACCCTAAGGCGAATCCATAATTTTCAGGTCAGTGAGAGATGGTACGAGCACGAACCAGGACAAATGGTTGAAAGTGAAATCATTCAAATCTACTATGACAAGAAGCAAGACACTGACAAGA
>LQNS02000211.1:9191808-9225303 GCA_001587735.2 Parhyale hawaiensis | reverse complement strand
CTGTGCGATGAATGCACCTGACTGAGGGTTTTCAAGGGAGCTCTTCTGTTGAAGCGGCATTATGCATTACTGTGCGATGAATGCACCTGACTGAGGGTTTTCAAGGGAGCTCTTCTGTTGAAGCGGCATTATGCATTACTCTGCGACACATGCACCTTTCTATCTGGCTTTGAGGGTTTTTGATGGAACTCTTCTGTTAAAGTCGCACTATGCAGTACTGTGCGATGAATGCACCTGGCTCCGAGGGTTTTTGAGCGAGCTCTTCTATTAAAGCTGCAGCACGTCTGTGTTCAGTGTATTATGCACCTTGCTTTGAGTGAACCGGCGCTAGTATTTTTTTAAGAGACAACCCAGTATCTTGTCACGTTTCAAATTGTGGTAGTCCTCTAAGCAAAGTATAAATTGGAGTGTTAAGAGCTTAAATACATATTTTCCGTGTGATGATTACCTCCTATATAAGTGGATTGTGCTTTTATCGTGTTTGTCTGTCTCTTTCTCTGTTTGTCTGTCACAAAGATTACTCAAAAAGTTATGGACGGAACTTTGCGAAATTCATAGTGATTGTTAGGCATGTTAGCAGTAACAGGAGATCCGTTCTACCGTTATTTGTTTGTCCTACCGATTTTTTCTCAGCACTATAACTCAAAATAAAATGCACGGATCTTTATGAAATTTACAGGAATAATTAGTAATATTAAAAGACATAAGTAATTAAATTATGGTGATGATCGGTAGGTCTGCGCGTTTGACTAATGTTTGTCTGATGTTGTTAGCAGCATGACGCAAAAAGTGATGAACGGATCTGCAAGAAAAGTACAGAAACTGTTATTACTGTCAAAAGGCACAAATAATTAGATTTTGGGGTTGATACAAAGGCAACCATTCTTTTAGAACCAATTTGAGTTGTTCATTACTGTTGCCTAGCTTGGCGATGGTATGCGCCCTCAGAGTGCTCTAGTTACCTCCGCCAAGGAGGTTACATTTTCGTCGGCTTTGTCTGTCTGTTATTCTGTCTATCTGTCGGTCACCAAGATAACTCAAAAAGTCATGGACTGATTTGGAGGAAATTCGCAGGGATTGTTAGGTACGTTGAGAGGAACAGATGATTAGCTTCTAGTGAAGATCGGTTCGTCCGTATGCTTGTTTGTCTGCCTCATTTTTCTCAATGCCATAACTTAATAAGCAATGGACGGATTTTTATGAAATTCACATGAGTTATTAGGTATATTACGAAAAGTAAATGACCAAATTTTTGTAATGATCCGTTTGTTCGTTCGTTTGTCACTGTTTTTGATTTTATGCATGTTAGTAACTGAAAAGATAATGAATGGATCTTTATGAAATTTATAGGAGTTGTTATTAATGGTAAAAGATATAAATTACTCAATTTTGGTGCAAATCGGTTGGTTCATTTGTATGTTTGGCTTATGTTTGTTATAATGTTTGTTAGCATCATAACTCAATGAGCTATGGACGGATCTCCAAAAAATGACTGAATCTGTTAAAACTGTGGAAGGGCACAAATGATTAGAGTTTGGTTTTGATACAGAGAAAATCATGGTCTCAGAACTAACTTTATTTTTTCGTAACCTTTGCCTTGCTTGGCGGAGGTATGCGCTCTCAGAGTGCTATAGTTTGAAATGAGTTTGTAGGCAAACATACAGTTTTTCATGATATATATCTATGTCCACCAGGCTTGAAACAGCTGTTCCGTTAGCTTGACATCATACGTTTACATACGTACCTTATTTTGAGGAAATGATTACTAATAACCATGACTATTATATATCTGCCATACATATATACAATAGGTGGTTCATATGATGGAACCCTGGACTTTTGCAAAGCACGGCGCGATCGCAACGCCAGCGCTGCTAGGGGCTCAACGACAAGCTTGTGGTAACCGACGTACCGGAGCCTCTTGGCCTACTCGCACCACTGGCCTTGCAATCTCGCTGTGGTGAATAAAAGTTCCAAGTGCAATCCTATGAACCACCTAACGAATTTATCTGATGAAAAAAAAAAAAAGATTGTGAGCTGCCTTCCTGGACCATTTCAGTAGCGAGGGGGACTAAGAATCTGTGATTTATATATAGCCCATAGTCTTCCTAGTTTTCGAGGAGTTATATAATGTAAATTTATATTAGGGACTCGTTAGGATTCGAACTGGGACGTCAAGATAGCATGGCTTTCAAAACAGAATAGTGAAAACAGTGTACTGCGAAGCGCTGCCCCTTGCACTACGGCGAAGACTTTATCATGGGCAATTACCGCTTTATGCTATGCTATACGGTTACTCACAGTCTTCACAAATTAGTAGTTACCATTAACATCTCGCATTTTTGATTCCACTCGCACCTGAACTTAACCAGGAGAGGAGCGCACAGTCTTCTCGATTGTGAAAGGCTCGTTGAGATTTGAATAGGGGACATCGAGATATGCTCTGTTAGGGCCACACAGATCTCCAACCGTCTCCGATTGGAAGCATAGCTAGCCCTTAAAATGTATATACAGTACGTTACCTTTGATTATTCAAATAGAATTATTTATTTTATTTTGCAAGATGAGTGTCTAACTTTTAAATATCAATATTAACTAAATGTATGGCTATGTTGCCAACGTAAACAGCACTTGTAAAATAAATAAATTGCCATTAGTTAAGTTTATCATACAATTTGCTTATTTACGAGTTTTTTACTGTTACCTTAGATTATACAACAAGTAAATAAAAACGTCAAAAGGAGGAAATGAATACAAATGAGCAGGAATATTTTTATTAAATGTCCAAAACCAAGCTATTTTAACCAAAACAATTGAATAAACACTGAAATAAGTGTTCAGTAGTGGTAAACATAACAAGTTGATATTGAACATGGCAACTTCAATTTTTCATGACTTTTATATGGCGATTATCAACAGGCTTTGTCAGGTTTGATTTTTAGATGGTGGAATAGAATCTGCAGCTGTTTTTGCTGCATTCCACAGGCTTACTTTGCTCGAAAACTGCCGACCACCTTCATAGACCTTCCGTTTGATCATTGCCCAGATTTAAATCGGCGCTATTCGCTGGCCAGGTCATAATCCTTTTTGATTTAAATCCTCCATCCGCAAGCCAGTTAGCAGTGTACCGTGCTCGGTGTGAAGGAGCGTTATCGTGCTGAAATACCAATTTGGATCTGCGTGCGATAGTCTGCTCATCAAGCCATGGAATCAAGTTGGCTTCAAGAAACTAGCAGTACCTTTCTGCATCCAGTTTAAGTCCTTCTGCCACTTCAAATGGACCAATAAGTGTGTCACCTACTATCCCGGTCCAAAGCATTACACCTCTACCACCTTGTTGACGCTTTAGCCGTGTCTGTTGAGGTCGGTCATGGAGGACCCATCTAGACGCCCATCCATCTGGACCATCAAGAGTGGCTCTGCATTCGTCAGTAAATATGACACTGGAGAAATCAGTTTTCATGTTCTCTTCAGCCCATTTGACCCTATTTGTTTTCTGAGTATTTGTTAAAAGTGGTCGTTTAATTGCCTTTTCACTTTCCTTAGCTTCTGTAGAACC
Source organism: Parhyale hawaiensis (assembly GCA_001587735.2). Taxonomy (NCBI): domain Eukaryota; kingdom Metazoa; phylum Arthropoda; class Malacostraca; order Amphipoda; family Hyalidae; genus Parhyale; species Parhyale hawaiensis. Next base: position 9,221,744 of record LQNS02000211.1, on the reverse strand, counting down.
TCATATCTTGTCTTTCTGCTTAGTATTGGGGCTCCAGCGTTTTCAAATATCACCTTACTTGTAAAAAGTTGTTTTCTAGCCATAGAAACCTTCAATGTCGCATATCCCGAGCAGTCAATTTCTTTGTAGAGGCTCTATTCAGAGTTTTCCTGTTGACTTTACTTTCAATTACATAAGCCTTAACTGTTCGGTGATCACGCTGCTGAATTCCTTGGAAACTTCTAGTGTTGTCTTTTCAGAAGCCAATAACGAGGTCACTTTGACCTTTTCTACACTTTTTAGACCGCTTTTCTTGCCCATGTTGACTAGAGAGTAATGTTGCACAATCTGGCGTAACAGCAGAACCCCGTGCGATAAGCAAATGTTGCCAAAACGTGGGAAATGGTTCCGTTTTATTTTGCTGTAATTGTTTTTATAATTAAAACATACCAGTGCACTAACTTACTATTAACATATTAAATGTTTGACACTTATCTTCAAAATAAGTAAAAAAAAATTATTTGCATAATTAAAGGTAACGTGCTGTATATATATAAATATGTGTGTGAGAATATGCTCTGGGTACGCGTTATGAAAACATTTGCTGGTATGTGGAAAGCGTACAATTTTGAAATATTTACCATATTGTAGAGGAATTCCATTCATATCTCTCTCTTTCCTTGTGTCGTAAGAAGTCGAGAGTAGGATCTTGTTCCAATATAATTATTTTTTCCTTTTCACTTGATACTAAAAAATTTATGAAAGTTTTCCATTGGTCATTTTTTTCCTAGTTTAACTTTTTATAATTTTCAAACGAACAATCTCCACAAATGCAGTTACAGCGACAATATATAATAATATAATAGCTGTAGAAACTTCAATGGCATCGGAAACGTTTGTTTGAGGTTGTGTTCGAAAATCCAGCTTGGAAAATTTCAGCGAATTGATTCCGAGGAAGTAGTATCCCGTAAATTTATTTTAAAAATTGTTCCAAAATTTCTTTCGTTCACCCACTTGACTAATGCGAAAGATGTACGGTAAAGCAGGAAAGCTAAAACTTGGAAGACCATTAACAACCTGCTGGACCGGAGGGCTGAGGTTACGGTAAATGATATAGCATTGGATGGTAGGACAATACATGATTAAGAGCTGGCGCAACACTTTAATGAATATTTTGTATCAGTAGCCTCTAAGTTGACGGATGATATGCCTGATGCTATCACTACGTGCTACGTCCGGCGACCATCTGTTGATGCCGATTGAGCCTTCGAGCCCGTCGCAACTTGTGAGATACATCGTATCGTGAGCTCAGTAGCTAAAAAACGATTGCATAAGAATGAAATGCAACTCAGTCATCTTTTGCTAATTTTGCCTTATGTTAGTAATTACCTATGTGCCATACTTAATGAATGCATTAATCAAGAAACTTATCCAGATATTTTGAATGTGGCTCGGGTTATTCCAGTTTTCAAGTCTGGGGATGCATCATATGTCAGCAACTATCGACCTATATCTAATTTATAAATTTTAATGAAGTCTTTGAGCATATTATTCCTAGTAGATTATCTAGCTTTTTAGACTTAAAGGACGTTTTAACTTCATCTCAGCACGGGTTTCAATGAAGCAAAAACACAACTGGAGCCATTTTTAAACTGGTTCATGATATCTTTCCTGCTTTTGACTACAAGACAATAAGTACTGTGTGCCTGGTTTTATCCTTACGGAAGGCTTTCGACTCTGTAAACCACGAGATTCTTCTGCGAAAATTCGAACACTATGGACTAAGAGCAAATATACTAAAACTTGCACAAAGTTACATTAGCAATCGTGTGTAATGTGTTAGTATCGGCGGCCACAGCTCAAACAATGTAAATATTGACATAGGTGTCCCGCAGGGCTCAGTACTAGGTCCTCCATTATTTAGCATATATATATCAATGACATCGGAGAATTTAGGAAAATCAGTGCAATACTCTATACCGACGACGCAATCTTTTACATAAATGATGTTTATGTACTCACATGGCCCTCAGCCAGCGAGTACTGTTTATAAATTAACCAAAGCTAAATGGATTAAGATATTAAAATGAAAAAGCAACCACCGTAAACCAGCACATAAACATTAAGCTTATTCATTTATTTTCTTTTTAATGACAGAATGTCTTATTTCTTGTGTCTGTGTTGCTGCACTGTCACGATGCATTCAATGAATTATTCAGCATAGGAGCAACAGCTTACAACAGTTCATCTTAAATAGAGTGTGTGTTAAATACGATGCAGAACATCGGGAAAATTCAAGTCACATTGGGCATTACCGCTGCGAAGTAGCAGCAGAGCGAATTTCCTAAGTGGAATTCCTCACTGCGTGATTTCTGCGCCACCTGTCTTTTATCCATAGTTCAATGTACGAACAAACCAAGCTATCACGTGCGCATCTTGGGCTAGAAGCATGATCCTGGGGAGTGCCACTGGTCAACGGGTTTACCTACAGCGCCGTGGGGCATTGCATCAGCCGATTATGACCCAGGGTATATAAGTGAGCTGCAAAGTAAATTCGTCGGATTTCTCGACTCTAGCCTCCAGTGCACTCACCCTAGCCAGTCCAGTTCACACACAGAGAAGCTAAGTATACCGTGAATATGTCCGTAGGACTTGTCCAGTGCGTCTCTTAGTCACTCTGTCATAGTTCAGGGAGAAGTGCGTCTCTTAGTCACTCTGTCATAGTTCAGGGAGAAGCGCGTCTCTTAGTCACTCTGTCATAGTTCAGGGAGAAGTGCGTCTCTTGGTCACTTTGTTATAGTTCAGGGAGAATGTTGTTTCTCCGGTTTGTTAGCACTCCATTGCATAAGGTCCAGACTTAGGATTCTGGTAGGAGAACATGCAGTATTTGGTGCCAAAAATGTTGTCGATCAATCTGGGTAAAATCAGGAGATTCGCAGTAGTTGATTCAGCTTGTGGTTCACACAGCCCTTGCTGCTTTCATGTTTTTTCTTAGTTGTGTTTTGCATTGTGTTTTGATAGGCAGTTCAACTATATTTATCTGCCGGTGTTGTTCATCCAGCAGGCGACTACAGTATTCGTCGGCCAGCAAGTTAAGACTTTGCTCTGGGGTTGTTATTCAAGTTGAGCTGTTGCAGTTCATTTAATAAGGGAGTTATCATTCGGTTAGGCAGTTGGAAACCTATCTGACATTATTAATCACTACAGCTCACTGGGTTCTCATAGAAGTTCTTGGTAACATGGAAAAATTAGGTTAATGCTTCACTTGTGCTATTGCAATCACTGCACAGTGATATTTGCTAGGTTCTCTAATTCATTTTCGATATTCGCGTTTCGTTAGCACTTTTTTCTGCTTGTGTGTTTGGTATCAACACTTTTACAACGGACTCAGTACCACAATAACAGTCTGTGTAACATGTCTCTTTTCTGGCAAATAGCTTGTCTCTACATTTTATTTCCGTGTGAAGTAGTATTATTTTGTAATATTCAATATTAAATATTGAACGCCTTCTGCGTGATATTATGCTATTATCTTATAATATTCAATATTCATTATTGAACGCCTTCTGCGTGATGTTATTTGCTATTATTTTGTAATATTCAATATTCATTATTGAACGCCTTCTGCGTGATGTTATTTGCTATTATTTTGTAATATTCGATATTCATTATTGAACGCCTTCTGCGTGATGTTATTTACTATTATTTTGTAATATTCAATGTTCATTATTGAACGTCTTCTGCGTGATGTTATATGCTATTATTTTGTAATATTCAATAGTCATTATTGAACGCCTTCTGCGTGATTTGATTGCTATGATTTAGCTTGAATTTATATATATTGTTGAATGCCTTCTGCGTGATTTGATTGCTATGATTTAGCTTGAATTAGTATATATTGTTGAACGCCTTCTGCGTGATTTGATTGCTATGATTTAACTTGATTTAATCATCTATTGTTGAACGCCTTCTGCGTGATTTGCCTTGTCATAGTATGTTTGCTGCCGCAATTTCGAGTCAACTTCAGCATGATACATTTATTATTCTAGGTTAGTTTATTAGCAACATTCAATGCTTCAGCATGATCAGGTTACAGTAATGAACTCACGTTAATTAAGAACGTCGTTATATATATGTATACAGTATGAATCAGTCCAGTATTAATGTCTTGTAGTTTGTTTGCTACCTTTCATTTCATTAAGAAGAGTTTTAGACTTCAGTTAGTGAGTTTGCTTGCTTACAATAGTGCTCCTTGCACCGCTGGCCCATTGGGTCTCCAACACCACCGAATCAAGACTTTGTAGAACATCGTGCGATAACTCAATAAAGGGAAAAAAAACACCTGTTGTAAGACCAAAAGTATATTAGTGTATCATTACCCCTTCGTAACTTTAGGTCGACAACAGATCGGAGATCGGCACACGGTCCATGAAAAAACGGACCCTGATAGATGAACTAAGCTCAAGAAAAAGGAGCAAGGAAAATGGAATGATTAGATGATATGAGAGAACTTGCATTCATGTGGTTGCTTGAACTTGGTGCAACGGGTGTTGTACCGGGCCTTAGGTCACTACATGCATGTAAGCTAAGTCAATCCGAGTTCGAGAAACTGAAGCTAATCGGACTGGGTTGACTTCTGTGTCGTAGCACGAGCAATAATAGAAAAAAGTAAGCCCCTCCGGTCACATCCGCCAGCACATTTACTTGGAAAATGCTCTTACTATTCTAAGATTTTTCATCACTGAAATACTTGAATGACTTCAATTGAATCGCTTGACAGTAAATGTTGATAAAACAAGAATCATGCTGTTTACCTCTCACCCAAGACCTGCTCTACCACAAATTCTGATAATTGGTGAAGTTTTGGAATGGGTTTGCAGTTTTCGTTATTTAGGGATGGAATTAGATGACCAACTGAGCTACAACGATGAAATCGAAAGGGTATGCGTAAAAGTAACTAAGGTAGGTGGCATTATATATGTTGTAAGAAGATATATGAATAGCGAATCTCTGTTACGTTTATACTATGCCCTAGCATATTCCTATTTAATTCAATATATAAATATTTGGGGTGGCTCACCATCAAATAAGCTAAATAAAGTGAATGTGGTGATGAATAATCTAATACTAAGAATGACCGTCGTGTGTTTATAAACATATTCATTTATTTATATGTTCGAGGTGTCACGCTCTTGACGAAATAGATAAGCGGATTTTAACCCAGGTTGGAGGCTCTGGTTGTCCTCTCAAGCTCCATTGAAAATGATAGGCAAAAAATAGGACGGGTTGCAGAAGATGGCAAACGTATCTTAAGTAGGGACAGTTGAACTTCCAACAATTAAGACATCGCAGGCTTAGTCTAATTTGTACGAGTATTAGCTTCTCTATACATCGAATCTTCGGCAAAGTATAGGACGACCTTATGTCTGAATGCACTTCTTGCATTGCCGAAGTTGAAATCGTAGCACTGAAGATATCTGAAGCTTCCATTGGCACTCTCATGCTTCTTGATTCGCCGTTTCTTCCCACACATGATTTCGCTGCATGAGCTATTCTTCCCACTTTGATGCAAATGTCAACGAAACCGGCGAAACATAAGTTTTCACGGGCAGTAGACATTTATTTCTTCTAGCTTACTGTTTTCTTCTGACGAAGAAGTTTTCCTTCATAGGTCAAAATTTGAGCACCTCAAATGAAACAGATATTTGAGGTGGAAAGACGGTATCATGGGTATCTTTGCTACGGATCGAACACATTGTATATAAGCTGCCATTTTGTTTAAGTTTGTTGGAGTGTTTTACTCAAGATGTTACTTCTGCCTGTCTATATAGAAGACCTAAGGAAGACAGCACGACAGAGGATCAATGAAGAAAAGAAGAAAATTAAGAAGCAAATAAGAAAACAGGAGAGTCTGCACCGGCCCAGAGGTATTAGGCAAGCGTATAGGTCATTGCGTGAATTTTTCACGCACGGGTCCACTAGTATCTTAGGAACCATTTTGAATGTCAAGCGTAACAATAATAATGTACCTTTGATGTCTGTGAATGAAATGTTTACCAAGCTAGGAGTATTGCAGTTGACCGATGTTTACGAGTACTTTCTTTTAAAATTCTTGAGAAATGCGATGTATAGTGATGCTTCTTCATACGATTTGTACTACAGAAATTTAGAGCCTAACCATTTGTACACCTCACGACGTCAAAGATTAAGTTTACCTAGGGTAAGGTTGGAAGTACAGAAGCGTTTCATTATTTTCCAACGTGTGCAATTTTATAATATGTTACCAGATGAGCTAACGGGGCCTCTTATAGATTGTGAATTTAAAATAAAATTTAAGCGAACCGTTTTATCACGATACAGCTCAATGTAAATTAGTGTACCTGAAGGTGCTGAGATTTTCGAGGTAGTCAGTGATATTGTGTACTTCCGATAGAAACCCAGACCAAGTGCTATATTCTAAGAATATTTTAGACTATTGGTTGTTCTAAGTATATGAAGGTTTTTAGAAGTTATTGGCATTTTTCTAATATAGACCGATTTAATTTCCTTCTATTAAAGAGCAGTATCAGTCATCGACGTTTTATGTTACAGAGTAGTAATTGACGAATATGGTAGTTGTCAAAATCACCTAACGATTAGGCAAATGAGTGTGTTCCAACACATCAAATGATATCACTCTTGTGACTAGGAAATAATTCAAATTGTGTGACTTTGTTGGTGTAGTTTATGAGTATAGAACATGATTGTCCAGAACCCCATAAGTGAGTGTTCGCTTTTAGTTGGGCATGTTCCAATTTTTAGAGCAAGAAATTGTTATTCTAGATTATAAACTTTTTATTGTATTTAGTGAACAATAAACGAGTACTGGACTATAACCGCAGAATCGCTCTTTTTTTTTTGCTAAACCAAGCACTTTGCAAGTTGCAATAGCCTTTTCTCCTTTCCTTTGTTTTAGATAGGTTAAGGTGCTGGTCTACCATTTTCTTTCAAAAACTAGCGTTGAAAATACTTCATACAAATACTAACAAACTGAAAACCAGCAGAAATGAGCTGAAGCTAGTAAAAACAATCAAACTAGTATGAGAGGTGCAGGGGCATACCTACACATTACCACTTAGAACTCAGCCTCTTTAGCCCTTGTCTTCAGCGGTGTCGCCACCAGCCACGGCACGTGCATTGCACCCCTATAACAGTGCAGTCAAATCCGCTGATTTATGTAACACAGATATTGAAAAGAAAATGCAAGTTATGCTTGCCTCAAGTGCAAAATGAATAGTTTGCATTTACTGCGTTATAATAATACAAAATATCCATTATAATTGTGTTGTATTATTAAATGTAATTCCAAACTTATTTTGTGCACAATAGACCCTGTCTGCCTTGCCTACCCTAACAGCACGTACCTGATACATGATACATATATATAAAACGCTAACATAATTTAGGGGGACACTGGTACGTTTCTTACTATAATGCTCGCGTGTAAGGTTAGGTAAGCAAGGTTAAGTTCTGCTAAGGTTCTAAATAGCTGGCTTTTATAAAAATGCAAATAAACTAATGTTAGTTGAACGAGTCCTTGCTCTACCTCAGCTAATGAAGGACAGCTATTAAGGAAGTTAGCTGAATCTAACTTTGCCTTTCCTAACCTTTCACTGGCCAGCTCATTGTAGGGCATATTACTAGGCGGTGACAGGGTTGTGATAGCGATGAGGTAGTTGCCAGGTGGTGGTGGTGGAGGGCAAGTGGTGGCACGAGCAAGGCCCGATTTTCCACTTAATTTGTCTGTAAACATCGGAGCAAAGTCCATAGATATAATGCAGTTTAGCACAAACCCCATTCGGCCTTAGGATTAGCGAAAATTTGTTCAATTTATGCCACATGACCCCGTAGGCCTAATACAAATTATGACTTTTGACCCCTTAGACTGATTATAGCGTACTGTATGTTCGTAACTAAGCTTGATTATATTCAACTAGCTAATGATCAAGATTAACGTTGTACGCGTTGTGCTAGCTGTGAGAGTTTATCGGTGGACTGAATAATTGTGATCACCTTCTCTAGGCAGCATTAACCAACTTTGCCTCACAGAAACCGTAAACCTGAAAAAATTTCAAACAGATCAGCTTGATGTCACAGTGTAAGTTTCAAAGGCAAAAAAATTATTCACAACAATGTCAAGATGTTCATTGCACTACTTAGCTCTTCAGGTTTGTTAATCAAATAACATAATGACTTCTGCCTAGTATTGTATTAAACCTACTCCAGGAATGTTATCATAAGTTATTAGCGGTAGTAAGGCCATAAGTTCAATTACTAAAAAATAGAACGTCTTGATGACCGGCGCAGTCTGCCTCATCATCTCAAATATGGAATTCAAGACAAGGCAGCGAAAATTCAAAGGTACAAACTGCCAAGAAACTCAGTCACTTTTTTCTATATATCTTTTCCTTGCGTACATGAGGGCATTTCCTTTTCTTTGTAATTCCTCTTGTAATTTCTCAGTGGCTATTCCCTAACGTTCAGTTTACTAAAGAAACCCTTATGCGTACGTATTTTTTTTTCACCGATTCTTTGAGTATCAGACCAGCTGGTCTTTTTGTTTCCTATCTATCCAACATCTTATTTTGGCTATGATTCGCTGTGAAGGCTGACGCAGATGGTGCTCGAATTCTTTCTTCATCCGCGCCGTAATCGTCTTTCAGCCGTTTTTCATTATTTCGGCCTCGATATTCATCGACGATAGCCCGTCCCAAACAAAAGTAAGATAGATCGCACTTGGGCCAAACATCCCAAGATAAATGGGGCTTTACATCGAAAAAAGAACTATCCGAGGGAGCAAAAAGTGTCGTAAGAGCGCCTTGGACTTTTGACGTGACACGCTTGAGACAAATTCTTGGAGCGGTGGAGCAATTGTTTCGCCCCGAGGGACGGACGCCGCCCGCTCTACGTCCCGGCTTCTTTCGGGATTTATCGAACGACGCGTGGGATGTTGCTCGCTCTACGTTATTTTATTTTAAATTTTTACCTATCGCGAGACGCATTAGGCGCTGCTGGCTCTACGTTGAGTTTACGCCATAGTTAGCGCTGCTTGAGTAATTATAGCAGGATCGTGCATATTAATTGTCACAACCTCTTAGCCACTGAATTGCTATTTTACCATAGTATTTGTCTGCATTACAGAGCGGATAAACATCGTGCTGTGTCTTGAGTGAATATCTATCCATATGGAACACAGCACGATGTTTATCTGTTCAAAAATGGTAACAATTGTTATGGCAAAAATAGCATTGCTGTGGCTCCTGTGCTCTGCTACAATTTACAATAGCATCCGATTTAAAGCACTCAGTGCAAGATATTCGCAGATGAAATGCAGTTTGTCCACACCGCTAGGATACCGCCGTTTTGTTAGATGCATATAAGAGACTATTATTGCCATTTTTTGTTTTATGCTTCTATGCATTGCAACAAATACAATTCACAAGTCATAGAAAATGGGTTTAATAAATGTGACATATTACTTGGAGTATCAAAAGCATTCGTAGGGCTTACAAAATGGACTAATGAAATATTGTAGACTTGATCTGAAGGTTTTAAATAGCTAGCTACGTAATAAAAAAAAATTGTCCCAGACGTAACTTATCCATAGCATTCAAAATATTGTGTTAAGAATGGATTAATTAAATATCATATAGTCATCTATTTAAATTGCAAACAACATTCGTAACTCTTCAAAGATGGAACCGTTTACTGTTAAAGCGCACATATATATCTACGGCACTGGCAGTGTCCCACTCTTCACAAGATTTTGAGTAGCAGTCAACACATAAACACACGAACTTGATGCTGCACATCTCCGATTCTAAAGTGTTATAAAGTGCGCGAATAAAACAGGCACTTTGTGTTAGTGGAAAATAATATACTTACATAGAACTGGACAGCGAAAAATTTTCGCATTGATAGATAAACGATGATGATAAATACATTCTTGACGGTGCAAAAGTTTATTCATTATTTTGAGGTCACATTGCTTCACACAACTGTGCGGTGGTTTCTTTGCACAAGCTTGCATTCTAAATAATGCTCGTTGGCTTACTGGAAGTTTTTCAAAAATAGATTGAGAGAAACAACAAGGAAATAAAAACCTTCCCCAAGCCCATTTGCAAGATGCCCTTGTCTCTGGACTTTTTATGAATGAGTGTATTGCTTGACTTACAACGCTGACCTCGCCGTACGGATAACATTAAAGCCTACCATAGACCTGGAACCAATCAGGATCCTGCATAGCGCTTTGCAAGGGCAGCTTTCCACCAATAAGACATCTTCCCTTCACCGAAACTGTTCAGTAGCTTGCCATGAGCGGTCGTGGACGGGTGCAGCCACTGGCACACCCAGTCATCGGACGACTGATCGCGGAAGTTGATTAAAGTGAGGCAGTGTTTATGGACCATAGAAAAACTGAAAAAAGGAACCACCTAATATTATCAGGTTTAATGCTTTTGTGTAAGCAATATTGACCATTTCTAGCAGGGATTTCAACCTCCACACATTGGGTTTATTAAAAATTACTGAAAAAAGTGGGTAAGAACATTGCATCTAGGTTCCTCTATCACTAGTGGTATATAATTTTCCCTCAAGGTTTAGAATCTTATTGGATGCCTAGTGTTTGCATTTTAGAACTCACTGATGTCATACGATTTTTCTAAAGCTAGCAATATTTATAAACCACTTAGCTATTCGACATAAGATATATTTCCCCATCAGAAAACAGGGGCTAAAACAAGCCAAAAATATAACATTGATATCGATACTGCTCCTGAAAATCCTGTACTTTATTTCCTTTACCTAGGATTTTGCCATGCATTAAATAGTAGGTCTGAATAATAAATGTTCTTCATGGGGAGTAGTTGACGTTCACCCGAGAGTCAATATGAGGGTAGCATGCCGATATGAGGGAAAGCTTTTGAACTAAAGAGAGAATAGTGAATGACAGACAGAGGAAGTGCAGGACAGTTTAATTTGGGTTTTTCACGTGGTAGTTTCCTGAATTTAGATGAAAGCTTTAAGCGAGTGCGGAAGTTCGTGCGAAGTGGAAAGAAAAACTTGACTTTTGAAATTGATCTTCATGCATCGACCGGCCAGCAGCGTTATTTATTGTCTCTCTACTGACGGTGTCCTCAACTGCCCTGCAGCTTCAATTTTCGATTTTGAATAACATCGTGTTTTGTTTTTCACAAAATAACTTGACAGTTTTTACAATTGCCAAGTAAAAAATTTTGTTAATTTTCATGTCATTTTTGAAAATTTAAACGTAGGCTTATTTCTGATGATACTAAGGGAAAATATTTATGAGCAATGGAAGAATACATTTGTAAGAGCGTAATTACTGTAGTAAAATGGTAAAGTTAGAATCATTTGGAGAAGTGATTTCACGAATGAAGTAGACCCGTGAATTTTACGCAGTAAAACGCATTGACTCTTCAAATCGTTTGTAATAACGCTAATTAGCGCTATAATATTACTGTTATAGTTCCAATGTTAATCAAAACAATACAATGAACCATAAAGTGTGTCTGTATGTTAATATATTTATAAATTTTCATGCATGCATCTTTTGGGTCACTTTGGGATAAAATCCATCCTCAGAAAATATGTCAGGCTGAAGATTGTGCCGATCCTGTTGTTCTTTAGTGAAAACCGAAGGGTGAAAAATTAGACCAAGTCACACATGAAGACCAAAGTAAGAAAGCCGCCCTCAAAATTGAAAGCAGTTTTTGCTTTGTCAGTTTTGAAATCCAGACCATGAAGATGCCTGATATATCTCTTAGCACATTCATGGGTTCTAATTTAACTTTCTACCCACATCAAGCTATGTTTGTTTGTGCTGATTTCTCATTGATCGAATGGAGTAGATCATCAACGAAGCAGAGAATAGAATATTTTTCGGAGTACTATAGCGGTGTGAAGATTCGCGAAGAGAATTTTGTTTTCTCGAAGTAATTATTTTTTCAGACAATTCCGTGTCTATGATTGTGTGGCATATCGAGCGAAAAAAAAAAAACTGTAGTGATATGACTGTGCATAAATAACTGAGAGGAGTTGCAGCTCAAAGTTTTTAGGGATGTTGTAGGTACAGGGCACTAATACTGAAAAGAACTGCTTCAGTGCGTGTCATTGCAGAGAAAAATAAAATGTTCTGGACAGCGAAGTTTAAACCCAGCGCACCCACCTCTATTGATTACTGAAGATGCCACTGCAGCCTTCATACACGAGTTCGAAATATTATGATAAATGAAAAATGATGCACATTCCTTACCTTCATTTTGATGATCGTTTGCCCCAGGTTTAATGATCAGAATGATAATAACGATGACAGAAATGATGATTAAATTAAGCAGTGTACCTTGCTTAGGGCCCAATGCATCATGTCTTTATTGAGGTGCACGCAGAACATCTATGCATTGCGTCCCCTTTGTGGTGCAATAAGACGTTAAAACGCAGTAATAAGATTAGAGAGAAATAAGAATCTTAATAATAGTTATAACGATAGGAGAAATAGTGAATACAACTATTTTCTTCTCATGTGACTACTACAACATGGTTGACTTTGTTTAAAATAGTTTTCCCTTCCTTTGCGATGCTTGATGTGACCGGGAGCACCGCGCTGCCACCTCTGGGGTTTCGGCGCGGGTTGGCGCTCGGTCACTTCAATGGGTGGGCAGCCGAAACCCCAAACATACAACTTCTGCTGCTGATTTCGAGACTGCAAGCGGGCAACCAATGCATTTCCTCTAATTGTTGCCCTTTGCTTTTTAGTACTGTAATTCTTTTATTGCACATGAATTAGCTCTGCAATTGTGCTTAGAATATTTTGTCTCCTGCGATTATTTCTTACCCTAGCATTTTTAAGCTAGACTATATTCCGTTAGTTGCGTATATCGACTCGATATTACTAGAAAGTTTGGTATAATGTTAGTATCCTCCTTTTGTTGCAAATTTTATTTCCGTTGTTATTATTTTAACTGGGCCGAGAAGCGAACGAGCTTGCAGTGACCAATTGTCACATTCTGAATGTTTTTACTATGACTATCTATTTTTTACCGTGTGTTTTTGACAAATAAATTTCTATGGAGTTTCTATGGAGTTTCTATGGAGTGTTTATAGTAGGATTAATACTGGTAATAGTAGTAATGAAAGTGAGAAATACGTGGTTGAGGGAATGCTACATCACTCTGACAGGTAATATCAGAAAACTCAGACAGGTAGACATAATGTTTCCGCTACAGCTGGCTATAGTCAGCGAAAACTGTGCAAGTAATAAAAATAATAATAATAATAATAATAATAATTTCGAATGAGGAGACGGCATGTACCGCAAAATTAGCATCTACTGTATCAAGTTTAACTGCTACGTTAACCATTGGCCTAATGGTTATTACCTCTGTCAAGGAGGTTATGTTTTTGTCGTGTTTGTCATTTTGTCTGTTTGCTCGTCACCAAGACAGTTCAGAAAGTCATGGACGGATTTTTACAAAATTTACAGGGATTGTTAGGCAGGTTAGGAGTAACAGATGACTAATTTTACTTGAGGATCTGTTGGACGGTTTGTTTTCGTATTTGTTTTTTACCCTTTCTTTGTTAGTACCCTAATTTAAAAAGTTATCGATAGATTTTCATGGAATGTACATGAGCTGATAAGAATATCACAAAAATTAAATGACCAAATTTTTATGATGATCTATTACTCCGCTTGTCTGTAGGCTTCATTCTTTAATTTTATGTTTGTTAGCAAAATAACTCAAAAGATGTGAATGGATCACTATGAAAATTACAGACTGTTAGAAATGTTAGAAGATATCAACGATTAAAGTTTGGTGTTGGTCGGTTGTCCTGTTTTTGACTTTGACTAATGGTTGACAGAATGGTTGTTAGCAACATAGCTCAGAAAGTTATGAACAGTAATGTTCTTCTTGGAAATTACAGAAGCTGTTATTATTATCGAAAGGTAGAAATGATCAAAGTTTGATGATGTTTATAAGGAAATCATAGTTTCAGAACCAACTTGAATTTTGTTAACGTTGCCATCATTGGCGGAGCTATGCGCTTGTCTCAAAATGCTCTAATTTTTCTTTTTATTGTCAGTCAATACTTCTGGTGGCTTTCAGCGATGGATTTATTTGGATGATTTGGGATGAAAAAAGAGCCAGTGTCGTGGAATTTCAATGTAAGGGAAAGAATCAAGTGTGTCAAAGAATAATTCTTTCTAGAAGTATTGACCGACAATATGAAAAAAAAACTTAGAGCATTTTGAGACAAGCGCGTACTTCCGCCAATGATGGCAATAATATAATGATAATAATAATAATAATCATAAACTATTGCACCTCTGTGGTTAGCTATGCGGTTAAGTACTCATTCATTCTTGACACCACAGCAACAACTTATTGTTGCACCCGTAGAAGTTCTGAATTTTGATTTAGTATTCAGTTTATGTTCAGTATTGGCCATGCATGTTTTGTCAAAGTGACATATATTGTAGGATATATTATATCCCGGGGTAGAATTGAAATTATTAATGGGGGTAGAGAACCGTGATTAGGCATCGCTTTCATTGTGCAAGTCTTGCACTTAATCGCCACCTTCAATTTGGTTAGAAAATTTGGGAATTGGAAGAATGAGCAGTAATTAGATTAGAAAAGAGTCACGATGGGCAGTAGTAGGTATAATAAGTAGGCAGATAGGTTGGGAAGGGAATCGTTACGTCGGTAGGTGGTAGATCGACAGCTACAGTTATTTTAGGACTTTGCGATTACTAATATGGCTTTGTAATTTTGATAGTTATTAGTAAGAAGACCCAATGTATAACAACGGGCTTTCAGCTCTCATATGGCGGCATGCGGCGCTGTGCAAAACCCGATATAATGATTGGTTTCAAGTGCGTCCATTGGGTGTCCATCCATCGAGGAGGTAATGTATTTGGGATTCAGAATGTGATGGCGTCGGGCAGAGTGTGAGAACGAGTCAGGGGGGTCTGGAAAATAGAGAGCATTGCCAACTAATTCTGTTTGAATAAAACAAATATAAATTTTATCCAAGCTTGACAGCTTCCGTATGTTCGGCAATGCGAGTCATGGATCATGCCTAGATCCATTGTGGTACTCACTAGATATTTGAACACTACCCCTCTCTCCCTAGTTGTTCACGCAAAAAATGGATACCCCCTTTCTCTCTTGTAGTGTATACGTAAGAAATTTATGCACCATGTGTCTCGTGCGGTGCATACAAAAAGTTTTGTGCGGTATAATAATTATCATCCATGTGGCGCATGGAATTCTTTATGCATGATGTCTCCTTGTGGTGCACACAAAAAGTTT
The DNA here is from genome assembly GCA_001587735.2 of Parhyale hawaiensis. Classification (NCBI taxonomy): domain Eukaryota; kingdom Metazoa; phylum Arthropoda; class Malacostraca; order Amphipoda; family Hyalidae; genus Parhyale; species Parhyale hawaiensis. The sequence continues at coordinate 9,206,394 of LQNS02000211.1, read as the reverse complement.
TGTGCCATTTTAGACCGCACCATACATTGACTGGACACTGGCCCCTAAGGCAGAGTTCGGTCCCATAATAGGGCCTGACTGCACGGTGCCGCAGACGCATTTTTATATGTGCTCCCATTACTTTTTCATACTTTGTTTAGCTATTTGACTTAATTCTTTTTGCATTCAGAAATGACTGGTAAACCTGTGCATACTTCTAAAACTTTTATATGAAACAAATTCACAAAAATATTAAGGCTTGAAGTGTAATTACATAGAGCAACTGTTTATGACATCCTTTGATATTTGCAGTAGAGTAAAACTATTTCGCAATAGCTTGTGAAATAAACAGTCTATTTTGTAGAACGTAGAAGCTTTCATATTTGTGATATGCTCAAATTGTAATGAAATGCCAAATAACAGCTGATGAAAAGGTTGATGAAATTTATTTTGTATATATACGGGCAAAGCAACCCTCAGGGGGCACAGGATGGGCCATAGGGTTAGGTTATTTTAGGTTCGTTCATCCTATGCTATGGGGCCTGGCAACCCCAAAGGGCTCGTGTAGGTTACCCCAACCGTTAGCTAGGCCTTCGATACGTCTCTCTTTCGTGCCCACTTTGCTTTCCTCCTGATTTCATACTTCTTGCTCCTGCTTTATTCTGTTGAACCTCTTCTTTCCCGACTTGCTGTTCCCATGCGCGTTGATCCTCTGTGGGAACACTTTCGTACATGGCTTACCCGTTTCTCTTGGCATACTACTATATGTTTCTTGATAGTTCTTTCTGTGATATCGTTTCGCTCGGAAACGGAGGCTTAAACTTTCTCCCTATAATAAACTACCGGGTTAAGCAAGAGGATCAGAACAGATAGCAGAGCTGAAGGGTGAGTCAGATCAGCTTGCAGACATGAAGTCATGAAGCCCTGGCAGAAGTGAAGTGATGAAGCAATGGCTGCCACGAAATGATCTAGCATTGCAAACACTGAAGTGATATAACAATGGCAGCAGTGCAATGATATAGCATTGGCCGCTATGAAGTGATCTGAATGATGAAACACTGGCCGCCATGAAGTGGTGTAGCATTGAGCATTGACAGCAGTGAAGTGATACAACATTGGTAGCAGCGAAGTGATACAGCATTGGTAGCCGTGAAGTAATACAGCATTGGGAATGTGAAGTGATACAGCATTGGAAGCAATAAAGTGACACAGCATTGGTAGCGGTGAAATTATCTACAGCATCGGCATCAGTGAGATGATGTAGCATTAGCAGCAGTAAAGTGATCTAACATGGCACCTGAGAAGTGATCTAACATTGGCAGCTTTGAAGTGATGTAATGCAGGCCACCATCAAGTAATTAAACTTCGGCAAATAATATGTGATGTAACATTATCATCTACTAAATCATATAGGTAATGGAGGCAACTATGAAGTGATGTAACATAGTCATCTATTAAATCAGGTAATGTAGGTAACCATGAAGTGATGCAAGTAAAACATTCGTACACTAAAAATTATGTATTTTGGGCAACCATGATGAGATGTAACAGTATCATACAACTAGAAGTGATGTAATGTAGACAACACAACTATGACTTGAGGTATTGTAGGGAACAACCATGATGTCATTCAACTTAGGCAGCTAGGGAATGATTCAACTTACGCAACTATGAAGTGATTCAACTTAAGCAACCATTAAGTGATGTAACATATGCAACCATGATTGATGTAACGTAGGCAACAACAAAGTGTTGTAGTAGTCATAGGTAGTAATGTGAAATGACATGGTGCAACTGTAGATGGTTCCAGTGATGAAGCGTTGTATGAGCAGCAAAATGTCATTTTGATGTCTCGTAGCGACTGTACTTGTATCTTTATCTCATGGCTAATTATGCATTTCAGTTCATGGCTACTAATATGATTTTAATCTGCAGTATTACTGTAGTTTTAATCAGGTTTTTCAGTAGAACTTTGATTTCTTAACGTTCCTTTTCTTGCGGCTACAGAGCTCCAGGGAAAGCTCTGCATACATCAATTTCTGATGTTATTGTTTCAAATCCGTCGTTGGTAAAGTAAACCAATTGTATATGATATTAAAGTACATTGCATGCAGTATTTATGTACCAGTTTTTTGGCAAAATTTGATATTCCTTGCAATTATGTTGAATTTTCAATTGTTCTTGGTGTCCGAATTCATGATATACATTACCAACTGAAGATATTTGAATGCAAATTTAGATTCCCTGCTCTGCACCACATTCTTTTTCTTACGATAAAGATATAAATGTTTGTTGAGGTCTCTGTGATTATTAGAACTCCTTTTATCAACACTTTACGTAAATCGGCCTCCAGGTCCAATTGCGAGAGACCCGATTTCAGTGTCCAGTCAATGAATAGTGTGGTCTATGGTGCCAAGTACATAATTCTCTGTAGCCCAACATGAAATTTATGCATCATGTCTGCCTTGAAGTGCACATGCAAAATATATGTACCATGTGCTCCATACGGCGCACCCAGGAAATTTATACAATGTCTCCCTTGTGTGCTTATAAAAACTTTATCCATCATGAGGAAGTCCAGGTACCGCTATTGGCTTCTCTCTGAGAGTGGAGCTTTTCGTCTCGTTATTGTCGAAACCCCAAAACTAACAGTCTTTTATTTTTTAGCATCATTTGTGTTCTTCCTCTTTTTTCTTGACTTGCTGTTCCTCTGCTCGTCGTTTTCCGCACAGGGCTTCCCAGTAATTCCCAACTTGCTACATGTCCTTTCCTTTTTTGCTTTAAACACAACTGCAGGGCCTGGATATGCTTAAGCCAACGTGCATAATAAAGTATTCGATAGGAATTAACTTGATGACATTGGTACAAGATAAATTGATGCATAACTTAATTGTGCCTACTGTTTACGTAAGGGCAATATTCCGTCTGTTATTTTTTTTAACAAAATTTTTAATAAAATTCTCGTATTATTAAGAAAGTATCAATTAAATGAGTGAGTAGGCAATGAGTTAATTATTGGTATTTAACTAAGCCACGTGAGCAAACAAAAATGACAATAAGACATAGATTCCCGACTCATGGCTGGGCCTGATGCACAGAAAGGAGAACTCGACTGGAGAAGGCGCACTTATTTTTATTTCACTCTGTTCGACAAGCCCGAACTCTCTGCTAGTTGTCCTTATCAGATAACGGAGACAAGAAAGTGCAAGTCTCCCTCAATACTGGACAGCTTAAATGTAAATATATTATGAGATAATTCAGGGCCATGAAAAAGTCACGATTAAACTGCTATAAAAAATAGAAGAACTAAAACGAATTTTTGTGGGCCGAGAGTATCACATGCCAAGCTTCTATAAAGCTATGCTGACGACAAGTTTTTGTTTCGAACGCGATTTTCTGTTCGATATAGAGTATGCCATGATATTTCTTAGGCATTGTAAATTAAAAGTTTGCCGTACATGTGATTTTTTTCGTGTGTGTGAGAGATTATCATAATGCGTATAAGGTATAAAAATTTACGTAGAAAAAGAGATAAATAATTTCCTCGTATGAATACTTTTCACGCTCATTTTTATTATAAAACGGTGCAAACTTTTAATAGCTGACATGTGACTTTATTTTGTGACAGACAGTGCTAGTCACATTCTTGTAAATTATTGACAGGCGTGAAATTTTTAGAGAGCAGACGAATGCTTTTGACATCAGCATTGCTGTACTAAAAAGAAATAGATACAAAGTAAATGTATATGTCTGCTTGAAGCATTGCACATCAGAGTTTTTTAACCTACTTCATAAAGGTGCAAGTCGTAAGAGAACATACAAATCTCCGAGGTTCTGGCCATCTTAGAGAATATGAAACTCCACACGCAGTTGTTCAATATAATCTTTGATGCTTCAAATAATTTTAGGAGCAGAGCTGAGGTTATGTCGATGAGAACTTCACGTGAGTTTATTTATTCATAGACACTTCAGCTGCATCGACGACTAGGCCTAATTATCGGTCCGGATCAAAATCTTGTTTCCTCTCCTACATAACTTATCGTCCGGAACTCACTCGCTACACCGCACGTCCAGTATTAAGAACTGAAACATAATAAATAATCTCTCATGCGTACCTTGAATTATAACAACATCATATTACGTCACTGGCAGAAGAATAGATGTAATATTTTTGTGTGTGGCAGAATACGAATGTAGTAAGGAAGCATTACTCATATCTTCAATAGTTGGTTGTAGTATGATAACACTATTGAGGAGGAATTAGATATGGTCTATGTTGTATTGAAGGGTTATTATATGCTAATAACGACTCTGCACAGTTCGGGCAAACAAATTACATTTATTATGGAGCTGAATAAACAATTTAATAGATATTGCGGGGCTATAAATGAGTTATCATAAAATGAACTGATACAACCGCCTGCGTACACTTCTGATAACCTATTTATGCCGATACCACACGCCATCCAAAAGAACGAATATCCGAGTTTTGCACCCATAATCGACATCTAAAAACCTGCACACTCCCGCTTTTTCTCAAAATTTTGGGATGGAGCATGCAGCACTTTTGTGCTCGATACACTGGGCAAACGCACGAAAATATGTCAACAACCGTCACTAAAGGCATCTATCGGCGGACAGGGCATTCAGTTCACTTTCGGAGCCGTACCGGTTGACAATTCTTAAGATATTTCATCATATTATTTGACTTAGTATTACTTTTGAATGCGTTGGGTAGCATCTATGATATTATTCTGATTGTTAGATGTATTTTGGTCGTGGTGTTAAGTCTGTATCCATGACAACGTCGTTTACATGTGAATAGGGAGGTGCTTCTTTGCGAAAAAAAAAAAAAAAAATTGCGCGTTTGCGAGAGTTTCCTCGGCTTTTGGCTGGCGTGTGTCACAGCCAATAGAGAAAAAAAGCGGAGACTCATATGGCAGGCGGTCAGTCTATAACTGTGGTCAAACGATGGCTTACTCGGTGTCACTGCCTGTCACACTTTTGGCATGTGTTATATTACGGGCTGCGGTCTTCCGCAAGCGTTGCAGTATGCGCTAAAAATTTGACTGCAGATGTAAATCGGTAAACGGTTACTAATAGTGAATACCGTTGTTCACAGTCTTAGAAAATAGAAGTGTGTAGTAAATGTTCACCCTTTCAGGTGCAATTGAGAATTTGTTTTCGTAAAACTATTATATAAAATGAGTAGCATTATTGACAGCGCAAACGCGCGTTTCCCCCCTTATGAAACACATATATGACTGGTTGCTGGCAATGGTGGCGCTTTGTTGCTCATAGTTCTACACAATTTATAGAGGTATTTGAAGATATACTATCAGTAATGAAACTGTAAATTATTTATGGTTTTCTGTCTGAACTAACGAACGAAAATTACGCTCAGCTGTTACTTGTTAACAAGCGAGTAAAAATTTATATATATATATATATATATATATATATTTGTTCATTGTACGTCGTACGCCTTGTCCCAACAGTGTTGTGCTAATAGCTTTCTGGGGATGTTTAGTGAACAATTTCAGATAAAAACATTTTATTTATACTGCCATTGCACAAACAGCATACAAATTGTTCATGAATATTTGAAAACTTTAAAGGGTAACCCAAAAGTTGTGTAGCTAAAATGAAGCGAAGTAATTTAGCCAGTTCTCAAACAATGTATTTTAAATTTTTATTTCTTCATTGATCCCTTAGCATTGTCACTTCGAAAAAAATATTCAGCTAATCTATCTCGCTTCTTTATTTCAGTCTTAAGTTTACCAGGCACTGCTTCAACAGCGGCGCGTAAGACTTCATTCGACTTTTGTTCCATTTATGCTCCAGAACATTTTTCAGAGCTGCTGCGTAAAGGTGAGACTTTCCACGTCATTTGGGACTCCAACATGGACCAGATGCTGAAGATCATCGGGTTAAGGTCAGGACTTAGAGTGGGCATTCTTCCTGAGAGGAAAAATCTCGGACATTATCAAGAAGCCACCTCTGAGTCTGGCTGGCAGTGGGGCAAGCGTTCCATCTTGCTGAAAGAGCCGTGGCTCATCAATATACAAATCATGGCTCAAAATTTTAACCCCATGCTCAAGGATACGTTCTCAATGCCTCGTAGCTTTAATTTTTCACTCCTTTTGGAAGAAAAATAACAGAAGTTTTGCCTGTTAAAAACACTCCCCACACAGTCCATCACCGACGAGGGTATTTCGTGTTCTGCGTATGCTGTATTTCAAGCATCTTTTGGACATGGCTGTCACTTTCTTGCAAGAACCCTGTCATTTTGTCTCAGTGAGCTTACTGCGGCGTACAATACTTTCCTCTGTGACGAATACTTTTTGCCAGTCATGTCTTTCGATTGGATCGAACAATAGACGATTTCTTGCAAAAGTTTCATCGTGTCAGGATAACAACTTGCTGCATTTCAGAAAACTCGTCTTACTGTCTCTCTTCAAACATTTAATTTTACAGCCCTCTGCGTTGTATGGTGATGTAAGATTCCTTGCAATTCTAGAACAGAGAAATTTCTTGAGCGTGAATGACTTGAGACGTTCGCTTCGCGCACGACCCTGAATCGACTTGAATTCACCGATAATTTGACAGATGCACTCGCTAATTTACGGTCAACTAATGAGATATAAATTATCCGCAATAGTATTGCGCGCACTTTATACAGCTCACTGGTTGCTAATCGTTTGCATTCCAAGCTAATTTTGTTCCAATTAATGCAGCCTATTTCTTATATGAAAAAACATTGGAAACAAAAGTTCATTACAATGAGGTAATGCAACAGTAAAATTGCGCTTCTTATAGCTAATATAGTTATTATCGAAACAGAAGATTTCTATGTATTCCCCATGTATATGCATATTTACCTCCGCCAAGGAGGTTATGTTTTCGTCTTGTTTGTCTGTCTGTCTGTTTGTCTGTTTGTTTGTTTGTCTCTTTATCTCTCTGTCACCAAGATAACTCAAAAAGTTCTGAACCGATTTGAACGAAATTTACGGGGACTATTAGGTATGTTAGGAGGAACAGATGACTAGCTTTTGGTGAAGATATGTCCATCCATTTGTTTGTTGGTCTGCCTCATTTTGCTCTATGCCATAACTCAAAAAGTTATTGATAGATTTTGATGAAATTAACATGAGGTGTTAGGTATAGAACAATGAGTAGATGACCAAATTTTTTTTTTTTAATGATCCGTTCGTTCGTTTGTCACTGTTTTTAATTTTGTGCTTGTTAGCACAATAACTCAAAAATAATGAATGGATCTTTATGAAATTTATATGGGTTGTTAGTAACGTTAGAAGACATGATCAAATTTTGGTGCACATCGGTTTGTTCGTTTGTATGGTTGACTCATGTTTGTCAGAACTTTTGTTAGCAGTATAACTCAAGAAGTTATGAACGGATCTTCTAGAAAATTGCACAAGCTGTTGTTACTATCATAAGACACAAACTATTAGATGTTGGAGTTTATACAAAGAAAATTTTGGTTTCAGAGCCAATTTTGATTTTTGTGCTACCGTTACCTCGTTTGACGGAAGTATGCGCTCTCAGAGTGCTCTGAGAGCGCATACAAAGTTCAAAGTTCTTTCGTTGCTCCATGCGAGTACATATCAATGAAGATCATAAAATAATCCATTTGTCTGTTATAAAAGTAATTCAACTTCTGACTTAATGCGCCTTTACTCGAGCGTGGTAGAAAGTCCATCCAGTTTTACAGCAACATCAAAAAGGAAAATTTCTGTCGACTGTTCCAAGATGAGTTTGCATCGATGCTCAGCGTACCATTCTTGCCTACGTTTCATTCTTACGCACGCCAATATCGACACTTTTTAATTGAAATTCCAATTCACTTCAATTGCCCAGGTAGCGCCAATATCCCAAACTTTTTTAATAACTATTATTTTTAATTTAATTGCTTCGAGCTGTACGTTGAGAGATATTTAATCAGGAAACTTGCGAAAGTTTTATATTTTATCGGGTGCAAGGGAGTCGTTGGCACAGTACGCGATAAGCTGTCGAAGGCTCCGCAATTCTCTTCGCCGGACAGAAGGGCTCTGTAGCTTTCAGTTGAGAAACTAAACAGTACGTGATAAGATCGGAAAGTGTAATTCATGCCTTCTATCAGCATAGTAAAGTTGCACCAGGTGGAACAAACGGTAATTTTAATTCAATTTCAAATTGTTATCTCGCATCTGTACCTCCTGGCACAATTTAAGAGAGAATAACTCTTACCTGAAAGTACTGGGTATAACAGATAAGTTGGTGCCGATATCTGCTTTTTCAATGAAGCGAGTAAAACAGAGCAACGAAGAAATTGAATGCCGTGACGTTGAACATCCATTATTAATGGTACAGTGGCTTATCTACACACTGTGACCTCTTTTGGCATCAATAATGAACAGAATTTACAGTTTACAGAGAAGAGTACAAGCCGTCATAGCTTTACTTGGTTTTATGGATAGCCACGATCACCCGATGGAATACTGGTGAGACTCTATGTTATTATTGGGCTGAGGACTGGATGCTTTCTCAAATAAAAAGTAAATTTCTCTGTTGCACATACCTAATTCGAGGACTGATTTGGTTGCTGCACAAACTTAAACTCTTTTCATGAAAGTCCCACCGAAAAACCTATGTGTTTCTATGGGGTTACTGCACTCGTGCTCTTGGTTTTTCATTATGCCGTGGCAAGACTATATGATCATAAATGCACATCATCGAATGTAAAGTTATCGAACGTGATACTCGTTGAACTGCTTGGCAAGCTAAACGTCCTCTTCTGGCTCACAGCGCGCACGTGGGTAGCGCGGCACAACATGGCAATACAATATAATTAGAGTTCTCGCGGAAACCGATAGCCTTCAGCCATGGACTACTTCCACGACAACAATCTGAGAGGCACTAAACTCCGACCAGACATTGTTCACTAGACATGTACAGCCGAGTAGAGCTCTATGCTACTGTTCATACAGCACTGCTTTCACTTAGCTACAGCAAACTAAGAATACTAAGAATAATAATAATAGTGGTAATGACAATAATAATGATGACATCAATGATACTGAAACGGTACGTTCTAATATGAAAATTTCCTGAAAACAAACTTTGCTTCACTCGCCGAACAAAGTTACACGTCATTCATATTTTTTAGCGTAGCGTAATTGCCCATACTTTTGCAAAATCTTTTCAGTTTCAGCAATATGTGTTAATAAAAAAATTTCCTCTCGCTGTGCGCAGATGAAGTGATGAAGAACGGGCAGCTGAATGAACTCAACAAAATGTAATTCGCACGTTGCTCTTATGTTGCCAACTGGGTCTTCTTAACCATGAACCTGAAAAAATACTTTACATATGTTGCCGATATCGTGAATCTCTATTTTTGGACGTGTAGAGCAAATTACCAGACGAAATGTCACAGTTGTGTACTGCTACAACCAAACTGGACCACAGTCTAGTATCCTGGCTACACGTATGCGCGTTGCAAGTAAAGTGTCAAAAAATACGGCTGCTTATACTCGCGGAGGCAATACAGAGCCTCCTTGGTTGTACTGAACTCCAAATGACTGATTAAGCCCATCAAACGCTAATTCTCGGCGCTAATGAGTTCAGCAGACTACTGTCAATTATTTCACCTAGTAGTCATTGTGTTTTTAAATAAAAGAAGATTGCAACGTCTATATAACACACTGTCCCCACGGCTTGCTGAAGATTGGCAGAAGCTTATTATGTGTTCCTGCCATTCAATAATTTCATAAAGTAAAAAGACTCCCAAAGAGAATATGGGTAGTGAATGAGTAAGTTGGTAAATTCACTGCTTAAGGATAAAGCAGAGCCTGGTGCTACCTCTGTTTTCCGGAAGTTCACAGCAGGTTTACTGTAGTTATCCCAGTATGAGTTGGGATAATTAGAGTGGTAATTGCTTCTAACTTCGGTGCCCGGCAGGCTAAACTGGCGGTATTGAATTTGTGATGAACCTTTAATGGTTTTTGCTTGTGGTACGTATTTTGCTGCAAAAAGGACATAAATACGAGTACATATAATGAGTCGAGTCAGGGATTCGATCTCGGGACCTATAAATATTACCACGCCGACAATCTACCACTAAGCCACCACAGCATAAAAGCAACGCAAGCTCGCGAGGTACTTGTGCCACCCTCTGCAGTACGGAAAAGACATTAATTCAGAGCCGGGCGTATATATGATGGAGCTCATCTGTCTACCTTCAATAGTTAATAACCTAAAGACACTACCTGTGAACTTGATCTTCTATTAATTCCACAGAACTTTTGAATGATGCCTACATACAGTATGTTCAGAGCGGCAGAGTTTCCCTCTTTAAGGCGCAAAATCTCTACCTTTAAATATGCAAAAATCATGAAACACCAAGAAAATAGAGTTGAAACCAAAGAATTACTCGGAAACGCGTAGTAGCGTGTCATGGCTACCAGCAGGCAGTAACCTCATTATGATCAAAGTTTAGCGGCAATATAAAACTAAGAAAATCAGCATTTGTTCAGTGTTAATTTTCAACTGCTACGAAGGAATTCAGTTAAAGAAAAAATTTACGGAGTGAGTTATGAAAGACGGAAACAGATACTCAACCGATTGAAGAGCGCGTACCGAAAAAAACAACAAAGTATCAAAATTAGTAAAATCTGGAGTGCCTTTGATTTCGAGGCCTCCTTATTTTTACAATCGTCTGCCTTTCAGCAGATGAATTGTTCCTAGATAATCCTTCAGATCGGGATAGAAAGACCAACCAACCAAGTCCAACCTACCAACCAACACCACAGACCAGTAAAAATTAGCCAGCATTTATTTAATATTCCTGCGACATATTTGTAACAAACATGACGTCACAGTCTGTTGGCTGTGATTATTAATCATCGTTAATAAGCATGATACTAGCTTCATGCAAATATCTCAAGCCGCGCCAAATTTCATCGATGTCACATAATGGTCAAAATTTAGAAGCAAACGAAAGAAAAGAAGACGAAGCAAAAGAAGACGAAGCAAAAGACCGTCATAAGGAATCGTCCTTGGAGTCTTCCTATGATTTGAAAAGTATACTCAGAATGAATAGAGGAAATCTTCGATAGAATCTACAGCTCATTAGCTTTTATTTTCTAGTTCTACGCAATCAAAATATTATTGTCGTTCAGGGGAAATGGTTGTGACTTGCTTTTGTTGATAGCAACAGCTGGCTCGGTGAGGCTTGAGACAATGATGACGTCAGATCTCTCTGCAAATAAAAATTGTGAGTTTGTGCCTTCCTTTGTCCGTGACCAACACACTGTGTTTTGTTATAGTGCATAACGGGATGCTTACGTAATAGGACAATGTTTGCTGTCTTATCCGCTACCTATCATTTTCCAGTTAGAGCTGATGCCTACGCGATACTCCATACAACTCAATGCAGTGACTGTAGAATTAAGACGGGCATTATTGATTTACTGCACACTCTGTTTCTAATTTCACTATAGTGTCGTTACCTAAGAGATAATGACAGGGCATTATATTTACATTCCTATTCTTTTATTCTCTCGACACAATTTACGTTTTTGATAGATGACAGGGCGTCATTTCGACTACTGACTCTCTTATTTTCTTGGCGCCACTTCTTCTCACATCTGACAGGGCATCATTCCGAATGCCTAAGTCTCTCATTGTCTTGATACAACTGCAGAGGAGATGCTGGAGTGATTGTTTCTAAAAGCGGTCATGTTAGGCAGTTTCAATGTAACTGCTAGCCCGGTTATTACTTTATGGATTTTCAGATGAGGTTCAGATGGTGCTGTAAGTTGTTAACCTCACCACTAGGAAATGTGTTTTGGATCTGAATGTCGATAACTCACCAACTAAAGTATATTAGATATAAGGTTGACGTACATATTGTATGAAGAAAATATTTTAAACTTTTCTTAGTAGATATTTTGAATATAGAGGGTGGCTCATAAGTTACCCTTTTAAAAGCTATTTGGTAGAATAGATACATGGAACTTGAATAGAGAGGAGGGAGCCAGGAGCCTCGTCCGTGAAGCTCAAGAGTCGCTTATGGCTGCAGCCAGTCGCCGTATGCAACAATCGCAAATCAGCAATGAGGCGGGTTTGGCTGCAGCCAGTCGCGTATGCACCAATCGCATATCAGTACAGCGATTTGTCTGCTATCCCCCGTAAATCTCGATGCTCCCCATTCACTTCTACCAATGAGATTCACGAACGCGTCTTACAGCCACAAAAGATATGGTTTACTCGCTGGTGAATCTGTGAATGGGCCGCAGGGCTCCCTCTTCCTATATTGAAGCTCCTTGAATAGAGACAGTAATTAGATAAACTTTGTGGCTTTTTCTATTATAAACAATAAATTTTATCTAAATACTGTATCTAGTCTACCAAATTGCCTTCTAAATGGGGTGTGACTTATGCGCCACCATTTACATATCTTTTGCAACCTTTACTGAATTTTAACAACTCAAAATCCGAATTATTTTTTGTGGTTATCCTGTACAGGATATATTTCTGACGAGCTATTTTAAGTAAAGACAGCCCTACAAACATATCAAGCAAGAATCATTTTGGTTCTCACTATGTCTACTGGCACTGCCCAATTTTATCTATAATAAATTTTCATCAATTTCTTTTGTTAATTAAACTATTTAGTAGTTTAAATCGCAAGGCCTACGTGCAATGACTACTAGAGGCACCTACCTGGAAGTAGTAAATAATTCATCACTATCAGACATAGGGGGTCGTTGAGTTTGGCTTACAATTACTTAGCTCCATGCAGTATCAATGACGCAATTATTTTATATTAACCACTACCGCTTACGGAGCCAGTTCAACATACGGCTTGTTTTGCCGGCATGATGTACTGGCAATTTATTTATCGGCCATGCACGAACAAAGGGATTATCGTTTCTAAGGGCATGGTGCAGATTTGCTGGCTCCTTAAGTACTTCTCGAGCGGTGAAACCATGCAGCCAATCTCTCTAACGATCTGCCAATGACTAATAAACGAGGGAGAACCTCTTGGAAAATGCTGTAGTTGGCCTCAGTACATCGATTTTGCATACTATGGTGCTTCTTTGTTCCTGGTGCTATGGTGTCGAATCAGTCGTCATTGGCTCTTTTGGCTTATTATGGTTTATAGAGCATAGTGCAGGCAACACAAACGGTTAGTTACAATAATATTCAAATCGATCTCAAAACGGACGCTTTTCGTGAAGGTTGCTTCTTAAGTACGATCTAAATTTGTAGTTATTTATTCTAAAATATAATTTATTTAATTATCACATTTGTGACTTAATCTGAGTAATGAATAATACAACGTAATGCACTAGAAATGCTCTTAATCTCCACGATAAGGCAGGGCAACTTATGTGAAATTTGCAGCAATCAGAAATTACATCATGAACTCTTTCCGCCCAAGACATTGAGGAATTAGCTAGTTACGACGGACTGAAGTGTTCTGGAATGTAAATGTGGCAATAATTGCAGTTATTTGTCCCCAGGTAGCAAAATAAACTAGAATAGAGGTTAGCACAATGTTTGAAAGCTGTAAGGGTGAATGCTGGCACCTGCCACCTTGTCAATCGATATTGGACCAATGTTTTACCAATATGCTCCAAGATGTTAGGTCAACACTGTCGCTTTTATTTAATTTACGCAATATTTTACAACAGCTATCAGGAAATTCAGACCTTTCATTTGTCCGACCTGAAGCCAAGGATCGGCGCTCGTGAATTGCAACTTGTGGCCATCTACAGCTACTTGCCGTAACTTACGGTCACTTACGATCACCTGTTGTAACTTACAGCCTCTTGTGATCACTTGCGCTATCTTGCGGTCACTTGTGTCCACTTACGATCACTTATAGTATCCTACGGTTACTTGCGGTGACTTGCGGTCTCTTGTGGACACTTGCGGTCACTTACGGTCACATGTGGTCACTTGAGGACACTTACGGTGTCTTGCGATCTCATGTGGTTACGTTCGGTTACTTGCGGTCTCTTGTGGATACTTACGGTCACTTACGGTCACTCGTGGTCTCTTGCGGTTACTTACGGTCTCTTGTGGCCACTTGCGACCACTTGCGATCATTTACGGCTACTGGTGGTCACTAAAAAGGCTTTTTGAGACACTTGGGACGAGCTAAGGTACTATCCGGCCTTTTTAATCCACATGTGGTCACTTACCACCATTTAAAGCCACTTGCTGCTACTTGCAATCATTTGTGGCTGTATGCAGCTACAAACGTTGCGGTCGTGGGCGCTAGTTGCAGCTTAGTCTGTTGAATGTATGACAACCCATTGAGAAAATATCGCCAAACAGCGAATATTTTCAGGGGACAGGAGCGAACAAAAGCCGCTGTTTGCCAATAAATTTTCAAGTACGAAGTCCTCAGGTCTGCGGCGTCCAGCATTTGTGTACTGTTGCGGCCGGGCCGCTGGAGGTTGTACGTGCCCACTTCTGTTGAAGTATGAAACTGAGAGCTGCAACTGAAGATATGAACCGGAAAATACGCTTGACTACTGCGCGTTCGATTCGTCTACTTTGATCAAGAGAATCTAATTGGAATTCTTTCAACTTTCC
>LQNS02000211.1:9175476-9191462 GCA_001587735.2 Parhyale hawaiensis | reverse complement strand
GCCCACTTCTGTTGAAGTATGAAACTGAGAGCTGCAACTGAAGATATGAACCGGAAAATACGCTTGACTACTGCGCGTTCGATTCGTCTACTTTGATCAAGAGAATCTAATTGGAATTCTTTCAACTTTCCGAATCGTCATTCCTAAGCGTCGAATTATTGGCCACAACTTGAGCATTTGGCGCTGTTCTCACACCGATTACATTTGAGACAACTAGAAACTTGTTCCTGTGGTGAGCTGCACCGTAAATAATAACACTAAAGGTCTACGATACAGCGATGTTTCATGCAATACGAGGTGCTAAATGTTATTCAGAACTTGCCTGTCCCAGGTTTACCTGTTTCAGGATTACCAGTTTTAGGTTTTTCTGTTGACCTGTTACAGGTTTATATGTTAACCTACATATATCAGGCTTACTTGTTTCAAACAATACGATTGAGATATATATTTTGCCATTTACCTGTTTCAAGTTCACCTGTTTACCTTTCTATCTGTTTCAGGTTTACTTATTTCAGACAATAAGAGATAAAAAACATTATTTGGCCTTTGCCTCATCAACAGCAAGTTATCAAAATATAATGCACAGCATGGTCAAGCGCATGAACTGCACACGCTCTGCAATCTTGTTGAAGATGTTAATTTTATTCGGGAACAGTCGACCCATATTGTTCGCATGTACGATCGGGACATGTCAGCTACCGAAATACATGTCTAATGTATTCTATGAATTACAAACAACAGCTGCGCTGCGCGGTTTGAACGAAGCATCATTGAAAATAAGCTAGAAACATTTTTGCGGTATACGAACACCAACTATACTTTGTAACGTGGACACGTCACAGAAATAAAGTCAGCAATTTTATGATTGGCAATAATTACCAACTATCCTCATGTAAAATGCAATTTGGAAGATTCACTTTAGCTTATTCAGCTTCCCAATGTCATTATAAATTAGTGAGACCATTGTCATTTGCGAGTAGCAAATACAGTCACGAAATAGAAGTCCTGACCGATTTAATCCCAAATCGCATGCACTTAATTTATTTGTGCATATTTCACAATAGCAAAGCCGTGACAGAAATATCTAAACATAAAAAAATGATTACAGCCAGCAGAGATGGACAGAATGCGTGTCGTGTATCAATATGTCAGAGTCGACAAGTTAAACATGACGATGGCTACCGGCTGTCGCATTTCTTGGGACAAAACAACTCACCGACGGTTTTTTTTTACAGAGTGCAATATCGACCAGCTCGCATAACTCTGCGACACGCAAGTCGCTCGCGCTGCTTTTTTTCAATTACACTTTAAAGCCAATTCGTTTTCTATCGATTGCCTTAATGTACCGGTGTTTTAGGACGGCTTATTCTAAGTGCGGTTGCTGACCACAAGTTAAATTACTTAGGCCGGGCCGGCGAAGTTGGCCGTCTGAGAACGAACGGAAAAGTTCGTAGAGTGATCATGATATGCCAGTTAGTGGCCGGCCATAGCAGTTTGGCCAAATTAAATGCAAAGTAAAGACAGACTGAGAATTTCAAAGAAGTACATCGATCAGGCAAAGCACAGCTCGTTATGCAGAATCCCGTGGTGATTGACAGCACAAAAGTAAGAGGGTATGCTGAAAAGTTCACAGACTGACGATGATATCATGGTGGTTGATCGCACGAAGGAACGTAAATGAGCCGAACTTTCAGATGTTGAACACGGTAGTTGCATTTGATTGTGATACAATGAGGATAATATCTGATCATAGTCCTACTTTTATCGAGGTGACAGCTAACGGTTCTCTGTTCTTGGTAAATATGAAGTATGTGCTGCTGATTGGAGGATAGCACGCCTTCTGACGTGCAGTTGGATCACAGTGCAATTGCCTATAAGATAGTATGACCATTGTGAGGTGAACGTTCATACTGATGTTATACACTATGACTAGAAGACGTTATCACGACTCAAACTTATTTTTTATATACATATATTCGAAACTCCTGTGAGCTATCGTAACGGTTTTGACATAGTTAGGTATCTATTTTTTGTAAGTGATTACGTTGTACACAGACAGACTCCTATCCACACCGTTGCAAAGTTGTTTTACATCACGATTGATTCCATTTTGTTGATTATGAAATTTCAACCATTTTGCTCTCACTTTTATGGTCCATATGTTTTCGTACTTGCTCGTATAGGTAAGCTCAGACGGCCTTGTCACATTGAGGGTCCAGGTCCCGGTGGTGTAATTCACGCCACCGCATGTAAAGAGCCATAACGATCTTGGTTTTTTCTGGCTGGATCACAACTGATGACAACCAACGGAGAACCAATTGCGAACTCCATAGTGAAAGTAACCGCTAATAGCTGTAATATCTGGCATACTTTTTGATTCCTTTTCAAGAAAGAGTGCAGCAGTTTCCTTAACGCTATCACATACCATATCAGTGGTTTTGTGTATAAGCGCCGACAGCTTGGTTAATAGTTCTGCTCTCCTCGCGATTAATTGCTACTACGATGCATATTATGTTGTCGATTTCTCGCTATTTCCGCTGGCAATGAATACATCTCAAGTTCACAAAGTATTTTCTGAGTTTCTGATAACAGTCCGTTCGTTCATATTTGCAATGATAATTTCCCGAATTTTCCAAACATATCTGATGTTGGAAGCTGCAGAGACGTGATTGCATTATTATGCGCTTATTCTTTCATCCTCCCAGAAGATATGGAAAAAGGTACACAGGGATAGGTTAGGTTAAATTCAACCATCCTACGTCAATGGCAATCTTACTCTCAAGCGACTCCGTAGGCAACTTTAGTTGCAAATTAGGCCTTGAGATATCTTTTGTTGCGAGACTACTTTGCTTGCTGCTTCTTTCTAACTTTTACTGACGATCTTTTTTCTATTTTTTTCTTTTTCACGATTTACTTTTCTCACGCACTGTGACAATCTTTGCAAGGGTTTCACAATCTTCTTAGCGGCTCCATGCCCCCTTTTCCTTCCTCTCTTTGTGCGAAATTAAAAGTTTCATTCGTACGCAAGGTGTGACAGGGAAGCTCGTCAGTACTGTTGATAAAAAAAAAAAAAAACGAAACCGTGGCTTCCTAATTAATCATAGCGCTGTAATGGCATTTTATTTGCTAACAATATAGAACAAATATAGAGAGGCTACAACTGGTTTCAGGGGTTATCAAATTTTCTTCGTCATGTTATAGATGCTTTGTATGTGCTCTACTTACCATTTAGCTTCTGCCTGAAGACTGTAGGGTAATACTAAAAAATAGGGTTCATCTCTGCCACACACCAAGTGCAAGTAGGTATCATTTCTCTAATTTAAAGATAGGTCTTAAATTTTGAGGCGCCAAAAATTAATTATCAAACAAATAATAAACCACAAAGAAGAGGCAATTAAACCGTGCAATTATTGTGAGAAATTAAGCAAAGGCCTTATCGTAATATCAACATTCTATATTGAAGCATCATACTTTTTAATTATGACTGAAGTTTCAATTTGATGCACATATGTCACGGGTGTTAGGCTAAAGCAGCGGTTCCCAAAGTGGGCGTTAGCGCCCCCCTGGGGGCGTTGGCAAGTTTTGAGGGGGCGGTAAAGCCAGAAGGGGCGGCAGGGGGCGGTGAGGCTAAGAGGGGCGGTAGGGGGGCGTTGAGGCAAAAGAGGAGCTAGAGGAGGCTCCAGATTACAATTGGGTTTCACATGCACTGAAGTAAAGATATGCATCATTGCATTTGCATGATATTGAAGATGTATCTGCTTCAATATATTGAATAAAAGCGTGGCACAGCTGCTTAGCCGAGTAGTTAATGTTGTAGAATGCGTAGGCACGTTAAATTGATGCTTCTACACAGCAGTTGAAAATGACTTGCCAAGTTAAAGAGCAGGTTAGCCAGCAGATTAGTCTACAAACAACTTATGCGCAGTGGTATCAGCTATGCTGAGGTTTACGAATGCCGCTTGTTAACCCTTCTGTATGCGCAATAATTCATGTGCCAGGCAAACAAGCTTTATTCTACAATTCAAACCATTTCTACGCGTGCATAACAATTGCGTAAACTGTACGGCGAGAAGAACATTACACCGAACTCGCCCAGGGATGTAGAGTGCTAGTTGAATCAAAGTTTCGAAACGTTTCAAAACTCTTCTTGGCTTTCTTGACAGTATCAGATGTCTGTAGACCAGCTGAAATGCCCAGCTGATATCCTACGTTTACTAGCCCATGAGAAATGAGTTAATATGTAACACAGAGCAGATTTAAAATTTACTACTTAGAGTAACTTTTTCATTACAAAAGAGTGAACCCAGCAGATGCCATTAAAAATGACGAATATATTACAAGGTCGTTCCAAAAGTAATGCGTCATATGTTAAATTGAAAAAGTTGAAGAGCTACAAAGGGGAAAGTGGCACCTTTAAAACGAGCGAACATTTCTGCTCCAAGAATTTATTTTTCTATGTATCACCACTATTTTCAATGCACTCTTGCCAGCGATGAAAGAGAGCCTTGATGCTTCGGTCGTAAGAGTCAGCGCCTGCCGAGGTCATTTTTTTCACGGCTGTAATTACGGCATTGTCAGGAAAATGCTCCCCATGTCGTGCGTCCTTCCGAGATCCCAACAAGTCTGGCGGCGCCAGATCGGGACTAAACAGTGGGTGAGACACACATTCTGTGGTGTTCAAACTTGCGTGCTCTCTGGCGTTATGGTATTGCTGACTAAAGGTTTTCCTTTTGTTGCGATTTGGTCAACGTGACGGTTAGAGTTCACTGTCGCCTGTGGTTTCAAGATCGAGGTGCGCTTTATTTTCCGGGGTGGGGGCTGTGCATGACCGTCCGAAGCGCACTTTGACCCTTTCATCTCTGTCGCCACTCTGAAATCGGCAAAACCATCTCCTAACTGTGCGGACATCAACTGCGTCGGCTTCGTAATCGTTCACAAGGCGTCGGTTAATGTTGATTGGTTCAATTTTTTTCAGTATGGAGGAATTCATTGACGTATTTTTACTTTCAACGCACGTCCATGACAGATTACTTTTTTAGATTGTCACACCTTCAATATCTGCAACAGACAGATAAAACTTTCAGGTCATAGGTGCAGAAGTTTAGTCACCGTAACAATGCAATTTGCTACCCCCTGTGATCTTTTCGGGCGGTTTAACATATGAGAGGCATTGCTTTCGGAACGACCCTTACCATGCGTGGCTACAGTACTGCAACAGTTTTTTGGGCGCATCGAAATAATGGGTGATGCAAAAGAAAAAAAACATGTCATTCCACACATGCAGAAAATATTACAGTACAATTAAAAAATGCAATTTATATCACTCATTCGATGTTATATGAGTAATAATTCTTTGGGTTCCCTGCGCTGTGGATCTTCGCATATCTTTGTATTGATTTTGATGCTGCTGTAGCAGATAAATTGCACTTGCTTGCTTGATATTTAAAAAAAATGTTGAATGCCGCTATTTCCACTTTGACGATGCGTTTTCATCCTCCCAACGCTGCTCAAATTTGTGGTCGCATACATCGTAGGCCTACGATGCGATCTATAGCAGTATCAGCGATACGCGCCATATCATCACGTCTAACCTTGAAGTAATTACGCCTCGGTGATTACTTCAAGCGTCTAACTATGCTACTGCAATATAGCCTCGCGGACCCAAGAGCTGTCCTGCGTGCCTTATCCAGAGGCGATGTTGCCGCTGGCTGCAGCTCCTGGTGACAATGTAAGTTGGTAAAGTTAGGTAGTCCTCAATTCTTGCCTATCAATTCCATGAAGTGGACCGCCGAAAGCCGAATGGCGCTGACCCATCCCATCCCATGGGACTTTTGCCTGCCCCCGCGTTGAGGGCCACGGAAGAGACCTTCTGTACAGGCGTTTCTCTTTCTACTTCCGTCTCTTTTTCGTTTTTTTCATCACTTTACCTAGCACGGCATGACTGAGCGAACAGCTGTATCGTATAGGGTTGGAGATGCTTTGCGCCTTATTTCCTGTCAGTAACATCGTACTGACTCTGGGCACTTTGAGACCAATAGAACCTTCTTGAGTTTGCCTTAAACTAGGGAATATTTGGCAGAAAAGCAGAGATATAAATCACTGATAATTAGGCTGGAGGCGAGAGTATTGCTCGCAACCCTTGTAAACCACTATCCAGTTTTAACTGCTATGCTGCTGTAAGCCCCATTAATAATTTTGGGTGCCATCTACTACATATAGAGACGGACGGGCTAGGGATCCTTCAACGGCGACAGAATATGGGAGAACAATTAGCTCAAATTTAGACTTTGGGAACCAGGACTTCCAGGCTAAAGTGTCCGATAATGAACCCGCTCCAGTACAAAATGCTATTGATTTGAAGCCAAAATACAGAAAGTAGCTGGTTAGAACAAAAATGCCTGACTGCCATGCAGCATTGTGGAACAAGCAAAAATCGTTCTCCATTAGTGCAGTCACCTTGCTTCTTTCCAAGAAAAGAAACGAGCTCAGAATTGATGAAGAGAGGATCTGCAACTCCTCCTAAGCAAGACAGTTGTGTTGAGTAGCCAATATCCCTGCACGACCAACAAGCCCATCTATCTCATTGACAGAGAACTATGATCAATGAAATACGTTACCATGATTTATTGCGAGATCTTCACACGGATATTCTTACATATTGCTGACAAATAAATGATAAAATTGTTTACTGATCTAGGTTTCTTTGTTTCATGACATTTACACTTCTCTTTAACCTTCATTCCAGTTCAAATCATACTAAAACGTGCGTGTTCGAATGTTTATTGCAATTGGCGACTTAGGCGGGGGGCGTTCGTATCATACCTGGCCGCCACGGGGGCGCTAGTCCAAAAAAGTTTGGGAACCACTGGGCTAAAGGGTCGTGGATTGGTATGGGGAACCCGAAACAGCTTAAATCTTACTGAAGTTGCCGGGAACTCAAGCCAGGAGCCTTGGTTTTGCCCTTTCTAGAATGTGTGACAAAGGTATAGTCGCCACCGAATTACATCTGAGATGATAGGAAACTCGATTTTACGGAACAGAAACGCATTCTTTTGCCATCTGAAACTCGATTCGAAGTGGCTAAACTAACGCTCCTGCATGAAGTCAGGACACTTTAGGCTTAGTGAGCTCAGCTTAAGTTTCCTTTCTTGTGACGGTCGATGACGTCTTAAGTAAGAAGTTATGGTAGGATATCGAACCATGCTAGACTGTGCAAACTTGTTACTTTTTTCTTAGCTTAGCAAATTTAAATAAATTAGTCAATAATTTCGCAAATTACCTCACCGTGTTATACTGCCGCCAGTCGACTGAGTAAAGCTACATTGAGCGGTTATACCATCAATTCTGACTTTGTTCATTATGTAATTTCAAGTCACGCATGAAATGTTAAGGGAGTCTAGCTTGTGTTAGGCTGAGTATATGCCCGGGGAAACTGTTAATTTAGTGCGTAACAGCGCAACTAATTTGCTGGAGCATCAAAGTCTGGGCAGCAGACAGTCAACGCAGAACGTTAACTGAACTCCAATGCGGGAAATTTCATTGTAGTTGGTCTCGCAATAATTAGGACGGCGAGTTGCCAGTAATTAATAATTGAATCAAATTTCTTTCGAGGCCACCGTCCAAATGAGACTAGGAATGGGAGCGTTCAGGAGAGCAACACCAGAAACGAAATAATGAATTCACTCTGGCTAAATTTGCGTCGCTAATTTTTGTTTTGATGCGAACAGGCTGTGCATAAATTTTGCCATGAGCTTTCAATTGATCGACAATAGAAAGACAGTTCATGTTCCTCGTTTATTTAATAGAACAGTAGGAGCAATCATGAGAGTTTACGCTCAAAATTAGTTTGGAACAAAAGAACAGGGGATACAGCATTTATTTTGGACGAGAGCAGAAAAAGAGATGTTGCTGATAGGTTCGCCTCTCCGTGCAGATCAAATGCAAGAGATAGGGGAATTTAATTATTGAACAAGGCCATCGCCCAGCCAATTTCTTTCCAATCTAAACGATGACGATGTCTGAAGTACCTCTCAGTGGTAGAATGGATACTAATATGTTTTTCTTTCCCACTGCGAAATTTTTTCTTTTTCTTTGAGCTCATACTGCGTAAACTATGTGGATGATCAACAAATAAAATAAGGGAAAGAAGGGCCTGAGATCAAAACCGCGAAGAAAAATAAAAAAAAAAAATAGAAAGAAAACAGTGGCTTTGGGGAAGTGATTTTTATGGAAACATTTTATGACGGCCCAGGCCTCTCGTATCTGAAGAAATAGTTACAAACTTACTCTGTACCTCATACTCGATTAGTAGTCTATTTGTGTAATATCGTACCAGATGAAATGGGGTTGAGGCATCTCAACTTCAAGGGGGCCAGAAAATAACATTAATATACAAGGCATGAATATCGCGTCTTTGATGATGAACTATCTGTACATTTACCTGCTTATAACTCCGCCAAAGAAGTTATGCTTTCGCTGAGTTTGTGTGTGTGTCTGTCATGGAGGGATCTTTGCTTAATTTGTAGATAATGTTAGGCGTCTTAAGCGCACCTTTTGGTAAAGATCTGTTCAACTGTTTGTTTGTCTGATTGTTTTTCTTAGTACCATAACTCAAAACGTTATGGGCGAATTTTTATGAAATTTACATGAATTGTTAAGTATATCATGAAGAGTAAATGACCGAATTTTTGTGATGATCTGTTCGTTCGTACGTTTGTTTGTCTCAATGTTTGATTTATCGTTTGTTAGCAAAGTAACTCAAAAAGTTATGAACGGATCTGTTTAAAATTTACAAGAATTGTTTTTGTTAAAAGACATAAATTATCAAATTTTGGTGATGATCAGTTTGTCTGTTTGACTAATGTTTGTCAGCAACATAACTCAAAAAGTTCTGAACGGATCTCCAAAAAAAATTACAGAAGCTGTTGTTTCTGTCAAAAGGCACAAATGGCCAGATTTTGATGCTGCTAAAATGGAAGTCATAGTTTTAGAACCAATTTGAATTTGCCGTGAACGTTGCCTAGCTTGGCCTAGGTATGCGCTCTCAGAGTGCTATGGTTTCTTTATTTATCTATTTATTTTCTGTCACGGTTGACGAATTCTTGTTCCAGAGCTGCACCGTTAAAGAAATCGAAATTTTTGAAGTGTGAGGTAAAGGTAGCATCTTTCTGGCCTCTTTATCGCTACCTAAATTATGCCTGAACAAGGGGTATGTAGTGGCAATACTTGTTAGCCAGTTCAAATGACGATTCAACACTCGTTTTTTTATTCTTTCTGTCAGCAAAAAAATCTTTATTTGGTATTTAAAAGAAAAATGTACTGAATTGACGACGTCTTTCTCATCTTCTATCGAGTCAAATCGAAATACAAGCAGGCGGGCGCATATGAATTTTGTACATGATGTTGAACAGCAGAGTTTCCTTGTTTTTAATATGGGGCGGGGGACACTTCAACCTCGGTTACGATCCCTCAGTTTCGTGAAATTCGACTTTCATGTCGCTTAAATGACACAAGTGCGTTCCGCCGTGTCCATGCTAATGTTATCGCTGCTAGTTTTGCGAATCCGTACTACTGTAAAATAGTTACGATTAGAGGCATGAACAAAAAGGAACTGTCAATGTGATTTATTTGCCGTAAATTTTTGGATGGCGTGCTACTTATAGTTATGAATCTATACATAATAACGAAAGCCCTCGCAGTTTTTAAATGATGGTAGGTTCTTAGGAAAGTTTTTCTTTTTGCATATTTTCTGATAATTTGAGCGTTATGAACTCAGAAAAATATACTCGCCATGGAAAAAAAATACAATCCAGTATCTCTCTAGCTACCAGTGAAAATTTCCCCAAACGTCTTTGCTACTCAGATGAAAAAAAAAAATAAAATAAAAAATAAAAAATAATTGCTCTCATACCGTTGAGCAGCTGAATCATTTTCTAACTAATAAGCCAGTTCCGGACAGAGAGAGAGACCAACAAATGAAATAATCAACTAGACAAGCAAGCAAGTAAGCACCCAATTAAAAGACAAAGAGCGTGCTGTTAAGTAAGAGGGAACTAGAGCTTGTTTGTTGCTTTTTGGCTTTCTTAGTTGATTTGTTGATCTTTGCATCTGATATGAAGCACTACGTATGAGCAATTCATTTCCTGTACGTTATGAAACAGTTGTGAACCCTTTTTTGTATCTGTTCGAGAACGATGTCTAAAACACATTTTAGCACGTGATGCGCACTTTGAGCAGAAGTCCACCGAAGGAAAACTGAAGATATTCTGGAAAATTGAAACACGGAGTGTGAAGAGGAGATTTCGTTGTAGAAATAATTCTTTGCCGTCATTATTGCTGGCTACTAAGTAGTTAGTTTCTATCTACTTCTTGACAATGTCAAAAATATTATTAACTTTCGACTTCAAGAACTCTTTCTCGGACTAATTTGTCTAGTCTTAGTATACTGCTATAAAATGATATACCGGTAGTTGATTAGGACAGGGTTGAAATATCACCTGTTGGTGTAATATTTTCAACATCTGTAATAAGTTGAGTTTTACCTAATGAATTTTGTTAAAATCAGTCTTAACAAGTTGTTCTTCATTGTATCTGTGACCCTTCCATTAGCGCTGATAGAGTACATTGTCGCATTGAACTTTTTTCGATTAATTGAACTACTTCAGTTAACGAATTTTCATCTCTGACTTTATTATGGGTAGTAGATAAACGTACTATTTAATATGTAATACTTGATATAAAATGTTGCGGCCGCTTATAGATGAACGTATATTGTAAATGGCTACTATTCCAAGCAGATTGTTAAACTGTCGGCAAAAACTTAATTTAAATGCCTATTACTGCTTATTACGCTTTGTGTTATTGACAACCATGCAAATTTTAACATCTATTGATCCATACTGAATGTTGCTCTATTGACAGACGATCGGTCCAACTTTAACGTTTATGATTCTGTTCTAATTGTTATGTTTTTTGGTTCCTGCGCATTTGTAGAATTTCTATGTCATGCCTTGGCCCGGTGATTAAGGCAAGCACACAACACCTACCTATATTCAATCCTAATTCAAATTCATGTGAGATTAACTTGTCTGGTTGATACACACTGACATTCCAGTGTTACATAAAGACCCACGCCAGCAAGGTGATCAGGCTTCCGGCGAACATCTCAATGCAACTGGGAATCATTGACGTCGTCGTGTGATTACGTGTTCGTATATTTGCATATTTCGTGCCACGCTCTTAATGAATAGATAAGCAAAAATACGCTGCTCTGCAAAATTTAGCAATTGTGTTGCGTATTGACGGAGATTAGCAAGCGAAAAGTAGTCCAGATTATAGAAGGTCGCCACAGTTGGAATAAATCAATGAACTGCTTGCTCAGCCAAAGTTAAAATCCAAACCATATAGATACATTGAAAGCACGGCTTCTTTTAGTGCTGCCATATAGTCTGATTTTTATTACTTTCTCCATACACTGAAACTATAAAACTATATTAAATTATTCTCAGTTCATGGCGTGCAGTTGGAGCAGATGATCAACGAATCCCAGGAGAAGTGTTTTTTCAAGGTGTAGAAGCGCAGCGATTATTTTTTTCAGTTTGCTTCCTTCTTTTAACACAACAATTATTGCTGGAGCGCAAAAATTTCGACGTATTGAAATTTTATCATGGCGTATACAGGATATGAGGGGCGTGTGAATTTAATAAACTTAGTGATGATTCACGTATTGCTAAAATAAACTGAATTTTTTTGCATGTCATCTAAGGAAAGGAAGGAGTGTGCTTCTCAGATGAATTGAGACAGAAAGCAACTTATGTTTTATGACAATTTGAATTGGCCGTTGTAGCGTATCCTTCAGAAGTATGTTTGCAACCAAAATTATGATCAGTGAAAACAGATCGTCTCAAATTTTTTTTAATCGGTGTCATTTTTGACAGCGCAGGCCCTTTAGTTTATCAATAAATGTGTCTTGTTGTACCGGGTGTTCGTCTACTTATTATTCCGTTTACTTTTCTTTGACATACTGTAGCTCTCTCATTCCAAATTGTTTTGTACGTGGACCAGCTTATAAACCAAAGAACATAGACAGGCATTATTGCGCTTTTAGTTTAGCATAAAAATTTGCGACAAGGTCGTCACTGTCTCGCTAACATCATTAGGTCGTAGTCATGATACCAGCTGTTTCAAGATAGCTCCGCTCCAGCCGTGCGATATTTGTATAAACTAACTCGATGACTGAAAAGCTGGAAGAGATCTACAAGTAGCTGGAACCGGAGAAAATTCCAGAGCACTAAAGCATTGTTCCTCAATAATAATTCATATCGGTGTCATGCATATGAAGAAACATAAATATGTTCCCAATGAATCAAGGGGCGAATCTCATATCTATGACATGCAAGGCATAGCAGCTCAACAAGAAATAAATGAAAACTTTTCTTCCATTCGAAGATGGTATGCAAGATAACCTAATATTCCCACAAGGAACGTGAGGAGGTACAAACTGTTAATATAGATACGATAAACGGTCCTATCGTGATTCATATTGCGGGAATTTGCCTGTGTCTCACACGCTCATCCTATCAATTAACCTTGTGATAAAAGTGTTCACAGGACTTTGATGGCGACACACTACGGCCTAAAGCTTAAGTGTGAACACAGTGTACTTCAACTTAAAGGTCAGAACGCTCGTTTCGGTATTAGTTTCCCCTTGCTTTTTATTTGCGGTCATTTCTTTCACTAACAAGATAAAAATCTGTGCTGTTCTCCTTCCACTAACTATTCTGCTGTGATTCACCAAAAGTTGAGCGCCGCAGAAGTTATTAAGTCAATTGAATTTTCCAAGAAGCTACGAGGCCTCCTTTGATATGAAAATTGGGTCTGTGTGAAACTTTCGGTTGTCGGATTTAATGTTTAGATCGAACTTTTATCAAACAGAACTCCTTCCATAATTTATAACTGCTTGTGGAGTCTTCCATTAAATCAGATTCTGTTACGGTGCATTTAGAATTGAGCATAGGAAAATGGGTACTCAGTCGTTCTACATGATAACTGATGAATTTCTTTCAGGAACAGAGTATCTTTTATATCTAATTTTAACTTCGGATTTCCTCTTGAAGCAAAATATTTTTTTATGTAGTGTCTCTTTCATTCTTTAGTATATAGAATTGAAATAAGGGTCAGCCTTATCGTGACAATAGTTTAAATTGGGTTCAATAACAACAAAAAAGCAGGTAGATAAGCGTCACTAAACAAGTGATGAGCAGGAGTTATGCTTCTAACAGGCCAGCCCATTCTACTCGTATCAACTTCTCACGCATTCCTTACAATCCATAAGAAAAACGCAAAGAAACAGTATCCATAATTACCTCCGCCGAGGAGGTTATGTTTTTGTCGTGTTTATCTGTCTGTCAGTTTGTCTATCTGTCTGTTTCTCCGTTTTTCTGTATGGCTGTTTGACTGTCACCAAGATAACTCAAAAAGTTATGCGCAGATTTTCTCGAAATTTGCGGGATTGTTAGATATATTAACAGAAACAGATGATTTAACTTTTTAGTCCATCCATCAGTTTGTTTGTTAGTCTGCCATTTTTATTACCATAACTCAAAATGTTACAGACAGATTTTCATGACATTTACACGTGTTGTTAGGTATAATACGAAGAGCAAATGACCAAATTTTTGTGATGATCTGTTCGTTCGTTTGTCGCAATGTTTGATTTTATGCTTGTTAGCACAATGACACAGAAAGTTGTCGATGGGTCTTTATTAAATTTACAATACTTTTTAGTAATGTTATAAAACATAAATGATCAAATTTTGGTGATGAACGGTTGGTCTGTGTGTGTTTGTGTGTTTGACTTACACTATGTTTATCACAATGTTTGTTAGCAGTGTACCTGGAAAAGTATGGTAACTGTTATGAACGGATCATCTAGAAAATTACAGAACCTATTAATAGTATCAAAAGGCACGAATGATTTGATTTTGGTGTTAATTTGAAGAAGAGCATAGTTTCAGAACCAATTTGAATTTTTCGTTTCCGTTGCCTTGCTTGTCCGAGGTATGCACTCTCAGGGTGTGTTCTAGTTCCATCTTGAATCGAGGTTGATACATTTTAACAGATGTTTTTAAGTCACATCAGTTACCTACTAAGATTGGGCAGTAACTGTAATATCACTCAGGATTCGTGCCCTCTGATGTGGTGGCTCCTGACTTTCAAGTCCCACTTCAGTTATTTGTTTTTACGCTTTATGCCTTTTAGCATTGCAGAACAGTGAGCGTCGCCTCCTGCTGGCTTCTAGAATTTACCTGTCTTGCAACGCAAACGCCTGTTCAACAATCAGGATAAGAGCGCAATGTTGAATTAAACTGGGAGCGAATAAGAGTTAGACATACATACATATATCAACGACCGCTGTTATATATTTGTATAGAACTATCCAAAGAGAATGTTTCAGTTAGACTGCTTGAAGCTCAAGTCCGTTCGAGGAGTTCGAGGTAGTCTCAAGGGTTATCAGCTTAGGCTTAACGCTTTAAACTCGTTCCAAAGTGTCATAGCTAACGGTCACGGCTGAGAATTTTCGGACAAGTCAAGGTATGCGACACTGCCTTATCTCATTGGAGCTGTTCCAATCAACGGCACCTTTACTTTATATATTTTTTCTTCAAACTTCAGAGGGTATCGCAATAATTGAAGAGCAGAGGCCATTCTTGCATCTTGAATCTTCGTTCGTTCAATACCGACTTAGAGGCACTAGATGCTGTGTACTTTGTTTCTTAATTTCATTTGTAAAATCAGAAGCTGCGTGGAGGGAGGCAAGTCTGTCACTCACTGTGTACTAAACTGTTAGCGTTGCCAAAGACGGGTACTTAGTAGTTGGCTACTGTGCTTGTCACGGTGTCAGAGTTCAGTAGTTGGTTTGGTAGTCCATTAAGATCTAAAGATGATACTGCAAAGCCATTCTGATTTTTGGTCAGGTTCAGCCACTACCAGCGAGAATGTTATAATGCTTAATTATGAACTTTTTCTAAAACTGTATAGCTTGTTTTCGTTTCATTATTGTTTATTGACTATTAAGCAACGTGTGTGGCTCATCGAATTTGTATGCTGGGGGTTCAACATCGTTTTGTTCAAGTCATCTCTGTGAATAAATTCACTGTATAATAATACACAGTAGTTGGTTAGTTGCTGTTTCGCTTGCTCCTTTGGGTGGCCTTTTTCCCTTCGTTAAGCTCTTAAGGATTTAAATAGGAGAAAATTATCTACTAAATAAAAACAATGAAATACCATGAAATTTCAGCCTGAATTACGAGAACAATTCTACTCACTGGAATATATGCTCGAAAATTAAAATACTGCATTTTCTAAAACCCGCTTCGCTTTGAATAATAGTTCTATGCTGTATATGTTTTTTTTCACTAACTCATGCTGGCACAACTTTCGTTATCTTAATGGAAGAGCAAGTCTGCAATTATGAGGCATAATCTTTGAGACAAAACCCGTACCGCAAGCAAGAACAAAAAAAAAAAAAATCATAAAAATTCATTACAAAATTATTCCTATCATTTTTTATGACTAGGTACTCCAGTAATTACATAACTATACTGAGACGTTCAAAGTATTTTCTATTTAAATTCAATGAAACAGTAACAACAGCAACAGCAGCAGCAAGATGAAGTTGTACCCAAGTTGACCTGTGGCCTATGTACTCGGATGAAGGTCAGTCCAGCTAATCAAAAGGCTAACCAAAATCGAACTGTGAAGCAAGTTAGAGGCTCAGCATAGGCCGACACTTAGAAGTTAGGCGCCGGACTTAGGAATGGCGTGGAGCGAGACCTCTAACGTCACGACCGCGTCAAGGCCCAAAATTATAGCCTAGCCCAAATCTCGCGTGCAGCACTCGTGCTGCCGACGTCTCAGCACTGACACGTGATTGACGAATGCTAGGTGCCATTTGCTGCTGGAATATCAATAAGCCGCTCTAAGCA
>LQNS02000211.1:9134109-9165589 GCA_001587735.2 Parhyale hawaiensis | reverse complement strand
TTTACTGCCCATGGTGTTGGGGATCTTGATATCATTGATGGCAAGATGAATAGCTTCATGTACAAGGAGATATTAGAGAAGAAGCTGCTTCCAAGTGCCAAAAAATTCTGCGGACGACGCAGGTGGACCTTCCAACAAGACAACGACCCAAAACATACTGCGAATTTAACGAAAGAATGGTTTCAAAAGAAAAAAATAAATGTTCTTCCATGGCCTAGCCATTCACCGATCCTTAGTCCAATAGAAAAACTGTGGCGTCTTTTTTTATATCTGGTGTCCACAAACGGTGTCCCAAAAACCTTACTGAATTAAAGGTTATCTGCATGGAAGAATGAAAAAAAATATCAAGTGAATGAGAAAAGTTAATTTCCAGCTATAACAATCGGCTCCAAGCTGTTATTGCCAATGAAGGTCACACCACCAAGTACCAATGCCATAATTTTTTTGGTCAAATACTTTTGCCCTCATTACTTTTGCTTGTGTTAAATTTTCTTGTTATAAGTTTACATTTGACTGTTTTGTTTAAATATTCTATTATATATATGTTACCTAAACTTCCTGTATTAATTATCCTAAATGAGCCCCAAATTTTTTTAAAATACATAAAAAATAGAGTTGTGCAAATACTTATGTCTAGGCACTGTATATCAAACTTGTATAGAAGTTAGTAGAGAACGACATACTATATGAAATGAAAATGAGAGAATGCGTCAATATATTGCTTTCTGCATGTTTGAGTATATTGTAGGCATTCAAATTCTCTACGTAGACAATGCTCAACGAACCCTAAAGCACTAAGGATCAGCTGTTCTTGAAACTTCAGATGTATTTTTTACTAGGAAAGGCTCACATTTTGAGACCTTAGAAAAATAAAGGGTGGATCACAGGAATGTCTTCCCTGACTTTCTCCATAAGCAAGTCACGACCTCCAGCTTTTTCGAAGGGGAAATTCCGAACCCCAAACTTTCCTCCCCACATTGTTGTCTTACTAATTTTTAGCGAAGTTACATGGAGACGNGGGTGGATCACAGAAATGTCTTCCCTGACTTTCTCCATAAGCAAGTCACGACCTCCAGCTTTTTCGAAGGGGAAATTCCGAACCCCAAACTTTCCTCCCCACATTGTTGTCTTACTAATTTTTAGCGAAGTTACATGGAGACAACCCTTTTTTTGCCTGGCCAGGTGCGTGTATTTAGACGACGAGCGTACGGTTAGATGATGTACATTCGGTTAGACGAAGAACTTCACTTTAGATGAGGTGCGCTAGGTTAGATGAGGTATACCATGGACTACACGATACCTTGGCTGTCCACTGAAATTTGCAGGTGAGTCTGATTGCAAAAAGATTAAACTTCGATAAAATATTTTCTAGGCAGCAGANTACATTCGGTTAGACGAAGAACTTAACTTTAGATGAGGTGCGCTAGGTTAGATGAGGTATACCATGGACTACACGATACCTTGGCTGTCCACTGAAATTTGCAGGTGAGTCTGATTGCAAAAAGATTAAACTTCGATAAAATATTTTCTCGGTAGCAGAACGACCCCCCCCCCAAAAAAAAAAGTTAACGGTTTTCGGTTATGCAAGAACTGTGTTCATCAGCAAGAAACACAAATTCGTAGCCATACAATGTGTTCCGAAACAACGGGTATAAACTATTGCAGTAGATAAGGACACCAAAACTAACACTTTTTCATAAACACCGAAATTTCCAAAACTCATTTGTTTTCGAAATACGTATCTTTAACTATATTGTTTATTGTGATATGTGTAAACTATACACGTTAATTCTAGTTTTATCTTACAATCTGGCAACACTAGGTTGCATGTGGTTCCAGCACGACGGGGCTCCTGCCCATCATCATGGAGCTGTTCGCCAATACCTTAACGACAAATTTCCGTACAAGTGAATGAGGCGAAATGGTCCAGTGGCATGGTCTGCAAAATCTCCAGACCTCAATCCGGTGTATTTCTTTTCCTGGGGCCACATGAAAGCTTGCCGCCAGGATCGCGGTCGCAGCAGGCAACATCGCTGGAGATCGAATAATGTTATCTCGTGTGTCGCACTCCTTTCAGAAGGGGTGTCAGGTCTGCACTGAAGTAAATGGGGGACATTTCGAACAGTTATTATAAATTGTTTTCGATCATTCATTTAGTGCGATTGTTCCTATAATATTCATTTATTTTCCACTATAACGTTTTTTGTGTGGAACGGAATCTCAAACGGACTCAAGTTAAAAAATTATAGCTACGTATTTCGAAAACTAACAAGTTTTGGAAATTACGGTATTCATGAAAATGTATTAACTTTTGGTGTCCCCATCTACATTAAAAGTTTGTACTCGATGTTTCTGAACACCCTGTACACCACCTGCACCTGTGGACGACGATAATTGAAGCTTGGGACAGACAGCAAAATAACCGAAAATTGGCTAACATAAATTTTTGCTATTTACCGTTTGTCAGTGCGCACGCAAGCGTGTTTCTGTCCTACAGATACATTCCCCTCATCTCCAAGAACAGTTTATTTTTGTTTCAAGCCTGTTCGTTGAATGGAATAAATTTTATCGATGATTTATCAATTTGCCATCCACCTCACTTGCTAAAGTGTGGTAGTGTTAAACGAGGTTAGTTCGGCTGACAAAGTTCTTTGGATGAGACGACGTTCATTCGATTAGACGAGGTGCATCACGTTAGGTTATACGCATTGGGTTCGACGTCATGCCTTTATACTATGATAGGTTAGGAAGGCATAGGTTAAGTTGGGTTGTACATATTTGACTATTTTTCTACGGTCAAACTCAAAGCGCTATAATGGAGACCAAGATGTTGCTACTAATGGATATTTTTGGCGCCTCCCCCTTCCTATGGGGAGAATGGAGGCAGATTTTCGACCCTCAAATTAACAATCTTAGAAGTTCATTTCATAAGCACCGATTATCGTCCACGCCCATAAAATGCAAACTAGCTATCAGTTTCCATTTGTAAAAGCTGCTTGACAGATTGACCCTTTATGCGTTGAAAGTACACGTGCGTGGCTGGTGCTAGCATGAGTCTAACCTTAATTTGATACGAGGTTCATTTTAAATAACTTTTTCTTTTATTCAACTTTTCTGCAAATCTTCCTGAAACATAGTTTGACTGGGAAGAGCGACGTAAATGCTTGTGATCAAGCTGTGATTCATGACATAGTTCTAGTCATGGTTCTATCAGCACTTGAAGCGGAGATGTTATATGTATCACAGTTCCTCAGCACCGGTGCCGCATGCTTTAATACAGGAAGAAATAACTGCTTTTTTGGAGGTAGCATGGGCCATTCCAAAAAATAAAGGAAAACTGCATTTTACCGGAATAGAGTTTGTCCGTCCCATTGCTAGTACGGTATTTAAAAAATCAAACTGCTGCATAGTATCTTCCGCTCAGTAATAGCATAACCTATCTGTATGAGCACTGACGAGGCACAATAAATTTAATACCGTCATTTCTTACTAATATGTACGGAAGTATTACATATATATATATAGTTTTCATTTTATAAATTTGACCTCTCCATCGTTGACTTCTTTTCGCTAAGGTGTTTGCGTTCAGCAAATTCCAATGAATTTTTTTGAGTGTTGTTCATATTTCTTAAGTGAAGATCGACCGTGACCCCTAACGATTCTCACGGCAAGATCAGGAGTCCCTAACTGCTCGGTAGGGAGAGGAAGCGGGTGTTCACTTGATCCTCAAGGTTAAGGTAACTGATACGCGGTCACTTACGAGTATAAAAATAATATAAAGTAAAATTATCTATGTTAGATACTTGATGGCAAAAACATAAGTTGCTAGGACAAGGGTGGCAAATTTGAGAGGAAGAAGTGAACTTATGCTCTATAGACAAAGAAATTCAATAATTAAAAATAATTTAGAATTCATTCGCAGTGTAAACAAAACACATGCGTTCTTGCTGTCAGGTTGTAGCAAATATAATTATTTATTATGCCTGGGATTTTATTGCATTATGTATGATGTAGTGCCGAGTTAAAGCTAATTAAATTCTTTCGGTGTTTATTATGAGCTCATAGATAGAATTGAGTTGTGATGGCAGAGAGAGCGCGCGCGAGAGAGATTGATGCAACTGTTATCTGTGTCTGATCAGAGTCTCACTACACCCTGTTTGGAAAAATTTCCCAGAACTTTTTGCGGTTCATCTCAAGAACATTCCTACAGTTAAATATTTTCCTTGCTTTTCGTCAGGCAAAGAAAGTATAGACAGTAACTGTAAAATAGACATTTATGGGATATTTTGTTGCTCAGCATATAACTGTCAGCTGAATATTTCTTCGGTGGATTGGCGTTTTCTACGAGAATAAAACAATGAAGCCAATAGTTCTGCCACCCGTCTTATGAAAATGAGATTTTCTTGTCTTCGGTGCTCCAGTTCACTAACGCCAGCAATTTGTAATGCAGCCATGCGATTATTTTCAGCCGGGCAGTCTCACAGTGACAGGGTATTTTTAGGGTAAATCTAAAGTTACTCTGCCCCGGGCGCTCAATTCTCTGAGCCATATTTTTGCCACGTAAAACTTTGCTGACGAAGCATAAATTTATGCAGAGTAGGCGTAGAAAAACCAACCCTGGCCCTAAAAAGCTGCTTTAAAAGCACTCAGCCTTATTGGTCTAAGTCACAGCGAAAACTACCGTTAACGAATAATGAAAGAGCAATGTTGTTAATGCAGAAAAGTTTTCCATGTCAGTACCACAGCCCTGCTTCGAAACTCCAGAATATCGTCGGTGTAGAAATTCGGCCAGTGAACGTGTCATAGTAATTCTTCGATACTCCCAATGCCGCTAATGCAGAAAATTTGTAATAAAATGCCACAGCACTGCTAATGCCACAACGCTCTCCCAACACTCTAGAATGCCATTATTGTAGGAAATTGGTTTATGTTAATGTCACAACGCTCTCCAAGCAGTCTAGAATGCAGTTATTGTAGAAAATTGGTTTATGTTAATGCCACAACGCTCTCCCAACACTCTAGAATGCCGATAACGTAGAAAATTTGCGTTTGAAAATACCGCTGCACCGACGCTACAAAATGTCGTTATTATAATTATAGAAACGGGCAGTTTCTAGCTTGTTAGGAATGTTCTGCTCTACGAGTCAGCGCTTTACGTTACTATTCTTATAAATCATGAACGCACACAAATCTATGTTTTACAATTATGTGAACTTTGTCTCTATGGGGGTTGCACTCTTGGTGATCGTATGTATCATTAAGAATGATCCAAATCACTGCAGAATTATTACAATGAGAGCCTAAGGAATTATTCCACTGAAATACTGCAAAACTATGGGAATAAAATACTGCAAAATTATTTTACTGAAGAACTGAAGCATAATAATTTCAAAATGCTGCAGAACTATTGTACTGAAGCACTGAGGAAATTTTGTCATGAAATACTGAAAATTACTGGACTGGAGAATTGCGGAATTAGTACACTGAAGTGTTGTTGAACTACGCATTGCGTTAAAGAACTGCAGAATTATATTATTTTTGAGAACTTAAAAACTGCAGAAAAGCTACAGAATTATTGCATGATTATATCTCTGGAGTTCTGTAGAATAATATCACTGAAAAATTGTAAAATTATTATACAGAAGAACTTTAGCATTATTGCTCTGGAGAATCTTAACAACAAACTTCACTGATGAGACGTAATATTATGAGCCTCAGCTTGAATAACAGTTATTGAAATGTTGGGTGTTTTTTACGTAGATTCAAGTGTGCAAAAGGCCTGTAATTCCGTTCTCACGCTCCCATCAGATCTCGTAAGCTATACGGTAGCCTTAGCTGGCTTATAATTTTAATTTTTTTACGTATCTTCATTGGTATCTTGTTTTCTCGTCTTTTAGTGGTAATATTCTTCGCGATTATCATCCACTCGCTTTTGTCGTGCTTGGTGTTCCTCTTGGCTAAATTTTCCATTGTTTCTGGACATGCTAAATATTCCTTCCTTTTCAACTTTTCAAACACCTCACAACTGTTACAGAAACATACATCCGCTGTTCACATTTTCTTACTTACATGAATTTTTTGCTCACGATAGACACTTCTTTTTCAGCCATTTTTATTCAGCTTCTATATTTAGCAGCAAAAGTTCTTTCTTTTTACGATTGTATTCCAAGGGGAATGAAAGCTTTTGTTACGAGCTAGCAGAACTGCTTCAGTTACTTTTGTTCACATGGATCCTGGCAACCAGCCCAGCAGGTCCATCCTAGCTTGTTGCCATATACTATGTGTACGGCGTCAGGTAGCTACGATGCAAGTGTTTCCGTTGTCCGTTTCTGCCAGAGTTGTTTCAAATCGAGTGCTATGCTAGCTAATAAGCGAGCACCAGGCCACGAGTCCGGGAACATATTAATCCCTTGAAAGAAAGAACCAGTGAAGGGACGGGACGTTGGATCCGTACATAATATTGAGCTAGTTAAGGAATGTTTAACCTCTGAACAAATAAATATATATATTATTGTGCATACTATTGGAGTAACGAATGTAAATCTGGATGTAGTTATTAATTTCTTTCGCTGAAAACATACTATGTTCGGATATAATGCTACTCTTTACGCCCATAGGGATTGCTTGGTGACGCTTCAAGTTTCCTGAAAACTTATTTATTTATTTTTGTTTTGGAGGCAAAGAGGTTAATAGTCTAAAATTATCGGCATCTTCACTGTCATAGTTATGATAACTTAAAATTTGTTGTACAACTTCGAAGCTTAAAAATATCTACCAGGTGGCAACCTGGGATAGTACTTCCAGCCAGAAATTGAAACTTTAGGAAGTAAAAGTTTTTCCGTTGTATAATGTAGGCTACACTCGTATATAGGTAAGTGTGCTCTACAATGTGGCATATAAAGCTTTCCCTGGAGGAAGAAAGGGAAATTTAGCAAGCATGGTATGGCGAAAATATATGTCAGCGGTCTTCATCACTTGGATTTTAAGTTTAGTAAAGCCACCACTCTGTTACCAGTTAGCGAATAATTTTTTCCCCGCAGTACTGACAGGAGGGCCGAGAAACCCAGCAGGCAAGCAAGCAGCATACCTCCTCTTATTATACACCGGGATTCTATTTTTCATATCAGAAAAGAACGCTTGCGAGCCGTCGCGGAAGCAGAGTTTAATATCCAGGACTGTCCAGAGATTTTCTCACTGGTCTTTCATCCCGCAGCAATCTGAGCACGGCGCTGCGTGTCTTGTCGGGAAAAAAATATTGCTGCGAGCAGAGGTTTTTGAAGCAAAGAAACCTTTTCAGGTTTCAAAGGTAACAGTGGCCAATGCAGCACGAGCCATAATAATAACAGAAAATATCTCGTCGGTGAATATTTATAAGCTAAATATGGGAATTACATTTTTTAAGCCGTAAGTTTTTCTTGTATCTATTGGAATTAATATATGAAATTGAGATCAGTTAAGCTTGTCGTGCTGATTTGTTTGGAAGGTACGCTTTACATTTGACATAAACCTTACAAAACACGTCGTAGACAATTTCTAGCCCCGGTATTCTTGAGGAGTGGAATAATTGATTTCCTTTTAATGCATGGAATATGAAAAGACTTTGGCTTCAAGCATATTAGTATTTAATTAGGCATGCATTCAGCTAATAACTTTCAAATAACATTTTTGTTTCGAAAATTCGTAGTGTGAATTAAAGAAGCCTTACAGAACGGTAATTTTTTCTTCAGCCATAATTTTATCTCCAATTTCAAAACTAAAGATTCGGTACCGGCATAGCTTTGAAACCATTAATGCTCTCAGTTGAGATAGCAAAAAAATGAAGAAGAATATACCTAATAGCAGCTAGAAACAAACAAACAAACAAACAAACAAACAACGAAAATATCTGTCATCGAAAATCGAAAACATATGCCTCAATCAAACTAAAAATTAATGTCTATTATTATATTTTTAACGTGTGCATTTGTCGACAGATCTTCGTATCTTAGTTCTCCCTCTTTCTCTGAAATTTACCTGCCATCAGGCTTCTCTTCATTTTCTAATGTCCTTACTTTATTTATTAAAAAAAAAACAGGTAACGATTCTAAATCTTCTCGCCGTGGAACTTTTCAAAGGCTCTGTACCTTATCTACATTTCTATTAGTGTACACATCATTAGTTCAAAGCTTTCTGGACGAGACTCAAGTGGCGTTATGCAAGAAATCAACCTGTGCATAAAGTTCTAAAAAGTTGTTACACATAGTAGACCTCCAATCGCGTTAACCCTACAGTCTACATACCTACTAGCAGCTGCATGGATTAGGGACCACACACTATTTCTTGATTAAAGGCCTGGAAGTTTGTGATTTTTATAACTTTCCCTTGACATCTCGCATTGGCTGGACCGTGTTGCTGAATAACTTTGTTCTGCGCAAACCTAATGATTTCAGAAATATTTTGTTGCCGCATTGACGCCAGTATCTCTGCTGCTACCTCTTCTGTTACGGAGGTATTCATTGATGCAGTACACAGTGTCTAGTGCCTTGGTTGG
Organism: Parhyale hawaiensis; assembly: GCA_001587735.2. Lineage (NCBI taxonomy): Eukaryota > Metazoa > Arthropoda > Malacostraca > Amphipoda > Hyalidae > Parhyale > Parhyale hawaiensis. The sequence goes on along the minus strand of LQNS02000211.1, from coordinate 9,157,059 downwards.
AAATAATTTGTTTCTTGGCACATAAAGTTCTTGGATCTGATTGATGAGGTATAATAGCCGGTATGCCAATCCATGCACGGTAGTTAAAGTTGTGTACAGACGTATTGATATTGAATTTGTCTTTACAAACAACTATGCACTGACAAGAACTCATTATGACGATAATTTTTGGGAACGTTTATGCATTAATTTGTTCACGGTTACGGTTAATTACTATCATGAGCCTTCAATGGTATAATCGATTATGTGATGTTCAACCCGGGTACTTGTGCAGCTGATGTTTGTATTGCAGGATCTAGCCGCGAGTTTGTATAGGGCATATTTTCTGCTCTAGGCTAAAGCTTCCATCTTTTCATACTGACCCTGTTGTATCTATATCATTCGATTGCATATGTGAATGTGTATATTAATTATTTACCTATGCTGCAGCAGCTCATTTCCTTTGACGACTTCCTTTCTTATAAGTATCAATCAGGCGAATCTTAATAGCTGTTAATTCGTAGGTAATTAAAAGTTCATTAAAATTACACGCTAATTCAGTGGTAGTCTGCTGTTGGTAAATTTTGTTTAGCTAGTTTTTTTAATTTAAACTGTACGCGCTTATGCAAGAATTTCGTCACTGTAGATGCATTTCCCTGAGAAGAAGTTGCTGTGGTCTATCCCTGCATCAGTTGTGAGATTGGATTACAGGTTTCCCGACATCGTCGGCCAAAACAGGACTTGCACCACTTCGCAACGTCTCATTTACTGTGTTCACTTTGCTTCAGTTGGTATCTTACTGACAGCTTTCTTTTTTTTTTAACTTTCGTTGTTTTTCAATTCTTGAAGCCATGCTTGTGATGCTGTTTTACTCGGGTAGACGTACTACATACTATAACATCCGGTAAGCCAATCTGCTCATTGCTAACATCACTTCTGGTCACTTTCTGGCAACTTCCGCCAATGGCAGGAGTCGCACAAGACTGGGGAGCCGGTGTCTGACTGGCTGAAATTCGAGAGTGACCCGAGGTGACGTCGTCAGAGGGCACGTCGGTTCCCTGAATGTGCTACGCTCTGGGAATGCTGCGTCCATCTTTTTTCCTTTCTTGCAACACTATAATATTATCCAGGAAGGCTCAACGCCTACGCTGACAGAAACTATTTGGTCGTATTTAAAATTGTGCTGTTCCTGTGAATTGATTTTTAATTGGGACGGTAAAACGTTAATTAGCTCAGAGTTTAATCCCGCGTAATTACGCTTCTTATTGAGTTCTAGAATAATATATTTTAAAAAAAGTGAGACAACTGTACTGACAGATAATAGACAGTTACCATTTCTCTGTTACTTCAGAAATGTGAGCATTCAATTACCAGTGCATTTATCAACATCTTTTTGGTCTATCTTGTTTGTCTTTCATTGTTTACAAAAGCGAGTGATGCATCAGCTTTCAGCTATGAACTCTACCGATTCTTGCTCCGTTGTTTTTCAAAGAAATTGTACTAGAAACGAGGAACGCTTGGCCAGCAACAGAAAATGTTGCAATCAGAGGGGAAAGAAAAAGACGGTTTCGAAACTGCCTCAGGTAGCCTAGGAGATGCTCAGAATAGGCTAACTTTTACAGTAAAATACATGCATAGTACCCGATCCTGTAATTTTTCGCTCATCGCAAATATTTCATTGTTGTCAGTTCAACAATCGGCTTGAAACATTGCTCTATTTATGAAATTGTCCACAATTTAATAAAAAAATAACGCACTGTAACTCGCACAGTTTTAACGGAACTTTAGCGCTTGAAGATTTAGCTCTGCTGGAACTGAGCGACAAAGACATGAACAGCATTTCGACGCATGTTTAATGGAGGAAGAACTAAAAGAACTAGAGCACTCTGAGAGCGCATACTTCCGTCAAGTAAAGCAACGGTAACGAAAAGCTCAAATTGGCTCTGAATCCATAATTTTCTTCACATCAACTCCAAAATCTAATCACTTGTGCCCTTTGAGAGTATTAGTAGTTTACTAGTAGTAGCAATACTAACAACGCTGTGAATTTCATAAAGATCCATTTAAAACTTTTTGAGTTATGCTGCTCACAAACATTATGGCAAACAGATGAACGGATCTTCACCAAAAGTCAATCATCTGTTTCTTCCAACATACCCATACAATCCCTGTAAATTTCGTAAAGATCCGTGCATAAATTTTTGAGTTATTTTTGTTATAGACAGATGTAAAGACAAACTCGACCAAAACATAACCATCTTGTTGGAGGTAATCAGTCACTGTTTCGAACGTAACCAGCTGTACATTTTTGGCGTATAGTCAATTCACATCAAGAAATGCTTGTGCATTAAAGCAGACAATGATCAGCAGCAACGTACGTCATTAGATTATTCCTTTCATGGTTTCAGTTTTGGCTAAATAAGTGAAACACAGAAGTAAATGAAGTTGCAGTCAAATGGTCCTCACTGGTGTTAAAGAGTAGAAAGAGTCAGCTCAGCAGACGCGGTTCTTACTAATGCAATAACGAAAAACTAGAAAACTCCGACAAGCTGTCCCTGTAGGAGTCTAATACCCCGGCCCCGGTAGCCATAAATTTGATTATTCTGGCAAGACGCTCACTTGAGCCTGATTAAGCCCGCAATAAGACGAGGTTAATTTAATTATAGAACAAGGAGGCCACTCGACAAATGTCGGGCAAACATGGGCGCTGAACAAATTACGCAGGTGCTCAAGGGTACTCAGGCAACCTCTATGTCGATGGTACGGAATGATTTGCTTTGCTCAAGATATTGCGGCCTGCTAGAGAATGAAGTGAGATTAGAACCTTTTCAAATAGTTTTGAAAAGAAAATAGGATATATGATATTTTAACGCAACTATTGATGTGCCTAGAAACTTCTCTACCAAGTTCTACGGCAAGTGTTGTAGTTTTTATTAGGTTTGGTGATTAATATTTACAGTAATGTAACAACATGTTGGCAAAAACGTAGTAGGAAGTTAGTTGAAAGCTTATTATGACAAAAGAGTAAGCTTCGGTTATTTAAACGATAAATGGTATGGTACCTTTGATGATACTTCGGACGAGGCCCAGGCGACGTTACACACGCCGCCCATCTTGTGCAGAGGTGATGCTGCAGTCCGTGACCAGCGGGGTGGCTAACAGCGACTTGTCCCCACAGTTCACGTAGCCACTTACAGCAGGTTTATCTGGCACTTTCAGTAAGCATGCGTCCAGTAAGTGTTTAAATTCCGCAACCTCTGTACCTGTGACATTTCGAATGTGACGAGGCATTTTGTTGAATAATTTCGCCCCTCGGACTACGAAACTATTAGAATACATTGTGGCTATCGCATCACCACCAGTTTTGATCGGAATGCGCACCTCACCAGTGCGACCAATACGGTTTGAGTGTCTGGCCTGGATTCACCCATTGACATTGATAGTAATTCCTTCAAGAATTTTCCAAATATATATGTATGATCGTAAAGCGCTCGAATCTCCTTTGAATTGAGTGCATTTGAAGTTGAGCCAGTCTTTCGTGATAGTTTAAATCATTCATGCCCCGGATTTTGGCAGTGAACATCTCTGGATAGCCTCGAAGCGCTCTAAGTCTTTCCGTTTGCTTGGCATCCAAAGAGGTGAACGGTATTCAATCCTTGGCAGTATCAGTTGTTTCCATAAGGTGAGCATTGTGTCTGCCTCTCGTGAAGAGAAAGTTCGAAGCACCCATCCGCTCCACTTCTTGCCTACGGTAACAACTCGAGCCATATGATCTTCAAAAGAGGCATTATCTTGTATTCTCACCCCAAGATCCCTTAAAATTTGCCTTCCCTCGATTTCGCTCCCATCTCTCATCGTGTAGAACGTGGATTCAGTAAGGGAGAAGTTTTTTCCGAACCGTAAAAGTTCAAATTTTGATTTGTTGAAGGTCATGTTGTTAACCGATGTCCAGTGAAAGATGTTGGTTAGGTCTAGTTGCACATTCCGTACGTCCGCCGTTGATTGTACCGCTGCCAATATCCGTGTGTCATCAGCGAAAGATGAGGGAACGGCAAACTTGCACTGGTGCCCATATCATTTATCATGATAAGGAAGAGTATTGGACCAAGCACGGTGCCTTGTGGGACTCCACTGAGTACAGCTGTCGCTTAGACACTTTGTTATTTATAATTACACTTTGGGTTCGGTTGCATTCTCATTTTGAGTTGCAACCCTGTCTGCCATATTTTATGAACCTAGGGCACCTCTTTGGGTGGAAAAATTTGCACCCTCTGCCTGAAATTCCATATTTACATTGGTTTTTGGCATAGTTCTTGCAAATTATTGGCTTTTTTTTCGCACAGTGCTCTGTGCTATTTCATAACTGATTTTTTTCACATCATGATCGCCAGTTCCCGCATATTTCTGCAATGGTTCTTCTCCTGCAGTTTTCGGGATTTCACTCACTGATTCCTTTGTATCAGTTGCTACTCATTTTCGGTTTTGTGTTGAAACTTGTAAGCATCTTTCACAATTCCACATGAAGCTTTTGGAAAATCTGTTAAACATGTCTATCATGCCCGGACGTAATCTTGCACAAGGAGCACAGAAAAAATTCACATTTTGTGCAAGCAACTTTCGGTGTAGCATTTGTAGTAGGTTCTCTACACACGATACAAACCCAATGTTGCATCTCAGTGGATCTTTCATTAACTGAGCACCCATGCCCAGATGGGCACACAGGAGCGTGGTACCTTCCGCTCTGGTTCAGAGCAAGACACAACGCGTGAAAGTTATTCTCTTCACACAGCACACACTGAATCATTTTAATTGCTTGGATATCAGGCACAAGGTACACTCATTTACACCACGAGTTTCTTGTGGCTCTAGCTCTTGATCCAAATCATTAGTTGAGTATAGAATCACTGGCTTGAACTGTGTTTTATTGCGACCCTTTTTATTGCCTCCCATATCTGACCACTACGCTTCCCCTACTAGGCGAGCTACGGTGTGGTCACTGGTCCCGCTGGTCACACGGTCCGTACTAGTTTATAGCCAGACTGGCACACTGCTCCACACTTAATTAGTTAATTGCTTTCGAGAAAAATCTATAGCTTTCTGATTTTATCTACTCTAGCGGAGCACCGAACACGTCACAACCGACCGCCACGGATGGTAACTGGTAACAATGGTTTTAACGATAGTTAATGCACCAGTGCAGTAGATCTTGCATTAATTTTATTTGTTGATGGGACACGCCATGTTTTACCATCAAATCACTTGCAAAGAGATATCTTCAATATTTTTAATATTTCAACAGAAAATTAGGCAAATCATAATAAAATGAAAGTTGTGAACTATTGGTAGTTACATATATTTGTTCGGCGCGAAAAAAACAGGTCGGCGGAGAAGTAATGACCGACTTCAATACCTGTATTGCAAGTGAAAATGCACCTGATTAAAAAAATATTTAAAGGTCAGTATGAGCATTTAAAAATATCGTTTCCTCTGGCAACAAACCTCATATATGCAAAGTTTGCAAAATGTACAAGATTTTGAAAAATATATGGTAGGTAGTAATGATTTTTACCCTCTTCCCTTTATGCCACCTTGTTTGCATCCCTCTCAAAACAACAGATAATCACAACAAGCAAGATGAGGAAAAAATCCCAGACAAGCAATTTTTTCTGAACCAAGCTCTTCAAAGAGATTTGTAGCTATACAAAGCAGCACGTTTCTGCAGGACCTATGGAGGCAGCTTGTGCGGTGTGAGTGAGACCCGTTTTTTTGACACTGAAACACTACCGGCTCGTTTACAATGGCATAGCGTGGCTGTGTATGGGCTACATCAAAATGTGATATACCTATACGTTCCTGGCTTGGATGTAATAGTGAAATTGTATGCAACAACAGCTTCCCAACTTGTTGAAATGGAATTTTCTTGAACGACCCTCTTTGACGCATTTCTCAAACCAATATTCCTGTCATGGAAATAAGACAGTACGTACGCTTTTGCAACTTCTTTACAAATTCGTTAAAAGCTATCTAATTCTCCTATTTGAAAACTTGAACATTACTTCTGCACCATTTGCTACTTTGTTTAACTGATTACACAATTTTTTCCTGAAGTTACGATATCGTTGGTCGCTTGTAGAAACTGCGTTGGTCCGATATGTTACAACAAATTCCTTTAATTTAAGCATGTAGATATACCTGTGTAGTATGTGAAATTCTTTAGGAAGGATTTAGAAGTGGATAACCTCCGCTGATGTTCTGCGTGTAACTGCATATAAATTGCCAGAGATTATAGGTAACCCTGATTGTAATTATTTTCCGGTCTATTTTGCTCATATGACAAAGAGATTCATCAGCTCTAGGAAAGCGTATTAAGTAGCCAAATAGCCGTTGTTTGCACAATTGAAGTATACATGTGTACATTTGTATAATGATTCATGCCCCTGAATACTCCTTTAAATAATTGCGACTTTCAGTCAGATTCTAAGTCCTATGCTAGTGGCTGTATGAACACAGCATCTACCATAGGTGCGGGAGCCTCGGGCTTGATTCTCAGTTCTTGGCAACGGATTTTCACGGCATGGAGCACATCGGCATTGATAGCTCAGAGGAAGCACGACACGTCATGCCCAAATTAGCCCTCGACTCCGGCTGTTTCTCTTCTTCTTTGCACTTTAAAAGTTCAGAATAAAGGAAAGCGAAAATCTCATGAGGTATATCCATGGTTTGTTAGATAATAAATAATTATTTTAATTTATTTCATTAATCGGCAGCTGTCGGCGAGTGTGAACAGAAAAGTTATGTTGGTATCCCTTCATTGTTCAAGCTGCTGGCTTGTATTCTTTTAGTAGTAGACTTCGGAGTCCATTTAATGGTGAAACAATATAATTTGTTCAAAGAAGCTTTTACTTCGCTTCTCTTCGTGGTTCCCTGCTCAGCAATATTGTTCCCTTTTCTTTCGTAAAGCATCTATTCAATTTGGGCTGCAAGAACTCAGAGAAATATAGTTGCAATGGGGAAGAATTGTAATCTAGTATTGATGATACCACATAGTTGTATTTCAGACGTCTGTAGTTATAAGATTTTAAAATTATAGCCAGGCAACGGCCCCCTGGCCATTCAATAGATAATATGTTCTACCTATAGAATCCGTTGGAAAGAAGGACGACCCACCCACCAACCAACCAACGAACAAATAACTGCATTATAATACAGTGTGATAGCTGCAAAGTACATTGCAGAAACAGAAACTTTGAGCTATAAATGCCCTCTTCGCCTTTGGCGGAGAGACAATTCTAAAAAGCGTAGACGTTCCATCTCAACCTGAAATTACTGAGTTGCTCTACTGTTCTGAGCTTCGACCTTTGAAGTTCAGCTCTTGCAATGCTAAGTTCGCTGAATATTTACCAACAACTATGATAAAGTTCATCCTCTACTGATTAAATCTAAATAAATGGATAAACTTGCATTAATCCTTACGATAGTGTTCTGATTATATGCAAAGAGAGACCAACTAGCACCCATCCATATTTTTCAGTTGCGTCTGCGCTGCTGAGCTCTTCAACGCATGCATGTTTCTTCAATCTTCTCCTTCTCTTACAAATAACACAATTTGGTACATGAGGCCCCACTCGGTGCACCGCATGTTGAAAAGTTAGTTCAATTATGCGCTTGTATCTAACCTACCTACAGGAACGTACTAACTTCATTGATTAGACTAGCAAAAAGAATTTATTATCTAAATGAGGTAAAACGGGGAGCCCACGACCCTAATAAATCAAGGAATGTCATAAATGAATTACTACACCGCAATAGGCGTACTAGTACGGAGGAAATGGAAGTAAATGGCGCAATTATAAGCGATGACAGGCTGGTAAATCATTTTAATTCATATTTTACGTCAATTGCAATTAATTTAGTACAAAATATACCATATTAATGCTGTGCAATATGCCATTCCTTGTCCACCCAATGATTTTTCTTTCGATTTTATCCCAATTACGGCCACTGAATTAACTGATACGGTGTTTTCCATGAAACAAAAACGCTTGCATAAAATAAAATTCAGCCACGACATCTCTTGCTTGTATTGCCCTATATAGTTGATTATTTGTGCTCCATTTTTAATAAGTGTGTGCTAGAGGGTATTTACCCTGGCATTCTTAAAACCGCTCGGGTGATTCCCATTTACAAGTCTGGTAGCCGTAATGATCCATTCAATTTCAGACCAATATCTACCCTGTCACTTTTTAATAAAATCTATTAGAAGTTGATTTATAGCCGGTTAGTGTCGGTTTTCGATAGACATGGGATTTTAACTGACGTTCAATACGGACTTAGAAAGGGTAAAAATACTACTTTATTAATTTTTAATATCGCAACTCACTTATTGCAAGCTTTTAGTACTAAGACTTTTAGCATTTGTTTGTTTCTTGACCTTCAGAAAGCTTTTGACACTATTGATAAGAATATTTTACTGACGAAATTGGAACTTTATGGTATCAAAGAAAACATGCTGAATTTCATTTCCAGTTATCTATCGAACCGAGTGCAATATGTAGAAATCAACGATGTGCAATCTAGGATACAAAGTATAACCAGTGGTGTACCTCAAGGATCAGTTTTAGGACCGTTGTTATTCAATATTTTTATTAATGACATTGCCTGTTCTAGCGAAGTGAAATCTATACTTTTTGCAGATGATGCCGTATTTTACGTCAATGATCCAACGTTACCAAGTGCAATAAACAAAATTGTGCAATTTGTCGATAGTCTTTCAGCATGGCTTAATAGTAATCGACTAACCCCAAATGCAAGGAAAACAAAACTTATGCTAGTCAGCTCAAGACCGGCAATTGATCTACCAGTTGTTTATTTTAATAACATAGTATTAGACTTGGTCAAATCAATAAAGTATTTAGGGGTGATAATCGACGATAAACTGACATTTGCAAATCATATCGAACAGTTATGTCTGAAGCTAAGTAAGGCCAAAGGAGCAATTTATTCAGTTGCCAAAACTTATGTAGAGACTCACTACTATCACTTTATTATTCATTAATATACTCGCATATAAACTACGCCATTATTATTTGGGGAGGTGCAACTTCTAATCACACCACAAAAATTAAAACCCTAATGAATGAAACGTTACGTATTATGTTGAATGTCAGGAGAGATGCCAACAATATACCATTGATGCCTACCAATGCTATGTACTGTAGATTAAAAGTTCTAAAATATGATAATTTATATAGCTCTTTTTTGCTTAAATTTACTAGAACTACTATTGCCACAGTCTCGAATGTATCTGAAAATCATTTTCTACCCTAAATACCAAACGGACCCTACGAAATGAGAAATGACCGGTTCAATTAGCCGTCAGTTAGATTAGAGGTTGAGAACCGTTCTACCATTTTTAAAGCAGTGTCAATTTTTTATAAAGTTCCAGAACAACTCATTTTACCAATGTCGGACGATATATTTAGATTTGGGTTTAAGGAATTTTGTATCGCCAGATATATCTTATAGAATATTTTATCTGCCCAATAAGTTTACTGCTACTTTTTAACGGGCGTGTTCTCTGTACTGCTTCTGTATAAGGTATGATTTTTAGCCTCTGACATAATGTTTTTTTTTCTATTTTTTCTCATTTCTTTTTTCTCTTTCGTCTTCCATTTTTTCTCTTCTCGTTTCTCCATTCCTCTACATTCTACTAACATAATGGCAATAGCTCATAGAGGACCGGGGTGTAAGTCACGGTGTCTTTTTGGGAATGGGCCTTTTGGTTCGTCTACTGCCGCCCATCTAATCTAAAAAAAAATGTATGAGAGAGCAATATAGGTGTAAAGGAGTGTATCGTCTTGTGTGCTGACTGCGCATGGTTCTCTGGGCAGAATAGGCCAAGGCCTCCACAATTTAGCGTTAAGGTCAACTATTTTCAACCTGTGTAAAGGTTGGCCTTCTCTCTCTTATGAGCCATATTGCGCATTGTTTAATATCTAAAGATATTTTGTATATACGTGCAAAAATACCTATCTAATGTTTTTAGTTAATTAATTGAAATTGAAACTTGTGCAGAGATAATCAATTTTAACGTATTCCAACAAAATAGCTTCAGTCTCCGCTACTGGAGGTACCGAAGACAAGAGCCATCTAGAGGCGCGTTCAAATTTTTATTAAATAGACAGCGACACAATCTCTAGTTAGTACTTTATTAATGGCCATAAATATCCACGGAAATTTATTACTCAGCAAAGCAGTCGAATATAGGGATAGCTTCAGCGTCGGGTGTCCATATAAATCTAAATATTCGCTGGTAATGAAGGAAATGTTTTACCTAGGTATGATAGTGGTTTATATATGATTTACGTATACTGTTTAATAAACAAAGTCAATAGTAATCATTATAGTTTGGAGTTGTCTATTATTTTCATGAGTTTGACCTTCTCCACCGTCCCACATTTGACACCGGTTTCAAAGTTATGTACGAATATGAACAGGTTCACTGACCAAAACAATCACCTGCAAAGCCGAAATTCGCATTTATGTATTATAGACTATTTAGCAATGGCCTATGCTCTGCAAAATGCAAAAGTTTTAAGAAAAACTAAACGCAACTTTTGCAAACAAAGAATACCTATAGCGACCACGAAATTCATTTCCCGGATTGAAACAATTCTCTTGAATCGTTTCATCTTTACTATCGAACCTTAAACTGAAGGTCTGTTGCACAACATGGCTTCTCCTTGGGACTTTCTGTATTCTCTTTTCCTTGTAGAGAGGACACAGAGCGGAGATCTTTACCTTGCTCTAAGCGAAACTCGCTCTCCAGTTTCAATTGTTTTGCAGAACCGGGCTCGTCATTGAAGAAAATTTCAGCAAAGTTTACTCGGAAAATCGAAATGAAATTGCTTCTGGTTCTGCCCTAATCCAATTGGTGCGAGGTCAAACGATCTCTTCTTTGGTTTCGGCACTTTACAATAGCAGAATGTCATGGGTGGCACCTCTATGGGTTGTCGTAAGTCCATGTGCCCGCACGGAAGCAGACAGATGGAGTCTATTTTAAGTATTGGTGATTGGTACGCCAACATGTAATACTGCTTATAGCCGCACATGGGTAATCTACAGCACATTGGCATTCTACTCTTCCCAATTCAGAGCATTCGTTCTGAACCAATGATTAAACAAGCTGGGATACGAAACATGTCAACCATAAAAGATGAGCCTATGTGCAATTGCAGTGTTATTCGATCAGTGATAGTTGCACTTGCTACAGAATGGCACACCAGCCGCTGGAAGTCCTGTTCTTTTTCTGCTGGATGATACCCAGAGTTACCATTAGTAATGTAAGAGCTAAATGGAATTGGAACTATTTTATTTGTAAGATGTGTTACAATTTGTGCTGATGTACTCTTCTTAATCAGAGGAAAAGTAGGAAGAGTGTTTCAGATTAGTGACGCCATCAATTCCTCAAGATTGTAACCTCGCAGTCGACATGATTTTATTGAATGGAAATGCACAATTCTCGTAATTAAAAATCGCTGCAAATAAAATATTAAAATATTAGCGTAAAGAATTGGTTACGAGAAGGAGTGAAGAGTGACCATTCACAGGGAACAAGTAAATGCCGTAAATAATCCAAGGTTATTCTGTCTTGCCCAACAATGTCTATATTCTCTAATGAGGAGCTCGATGTTCCACCAACTCTGTCTCGCACGTCTCGTCGGTCCAAGGCCAAGCGATCCCAACTTCCAGATACAGAAAAGATGCGATTATTTAAATCCCATAAAAAATGAGCCGTCGATAGTTTCTAAAACTTTAAGCGGTTCAGCCGGGATCAAGGTCCCGGCGCTCGATCCATTATTCGCAAATATATCGAAGGGAATTTCGCTAAATTCTGCACTAGTGTCTTCCAAAGGGCAGGTAAAATGAGGGGAATATATAAACCCTATTGGTTACCTTAGCTCGAGCAGGCCTTGCACACGTCTCTTCGAGTTTACTCTGCCCTGTTTTGTCTCTACATTGAATATTCCTATTGAGGACTTTATACAGTTGTTCGTCTATCTTAAGCAATTTATTGGTCTATTGCAGGAGGTCAAAATTTTGCATGACATTCAAAATGTATTTTTTTTTCTATTGGGAGATGGCAAAAACTATTGATAAGAAAGGTTAAACTGGAATTTTAGTAGTAATAATAGTATTGGTAAAGCCACTAATCAAAATAAAAGCACAAACATATTAACTTCATCAGTGTATGAAAAACCTTTTCTAATTTAGTAAATATTTTTATACAGCTTCACTCCGTCAATTTTTCTATCATCTTTTTTTTCTCCGAGCACATACCATTCCCGTTGCATACGATCACATTTAAACGCTTTTGTATCGCTGATTTTATTTTTGCTTCACGAATGTGTTAATATCATTTGTTTCTTCCTAAGCATCGTTCTCGTCTTCTAGTATAAAGCAGCTTTTGCTCAGAATAGAACTTTTTGAAAATCGCTACCATTTTCCAAAATCCTTGGTGATTTCAGAATTTCCGAAATACTAACTAACGAATGTACACTCACCTACTTTTCACTCTAAGAACTGGTTCTCAGTAACTGGTTACACCTGAGTCAGGTTGATTACAAAGGAGTCAGGTCCGGGTTACACCGAATAATACTTGCTGGATCTCATGTAATTCCGAAGGTTACACGAGACACAGCGTTTTAATGAAGTGAAGATAGCGTTGCTCGCGCGCACATAAACACGCCTCGGTTTTGAAAAACTCACATTCACGAGGAAAAAAAAAGAGCACTCTTTCTTCCAAGCAGTTATCCACTTAGTTCCAAATATATATTCATTTGAACAAACACACAGTACGATCTCTCATGCAAACATTTTCAAACTGCATGGCTTGCCAACATATTATTCCCTACAAAGATTTTATCTTCGCAACCCTATATTCTCACTCTGTTCACGTTTCAGGAACTCAAATAGTCACAATCCACAAGAATTCGTGCCTACGTGCATACAAAAAAGGAAATATTGAATTGTCAATTTCATATAAAGCTTCTCTTTTACCTACCTTCTCTCTCTCTCTCCGATGAATATCTCAAATATTTACTATAACCCTTGTAACCAAACTGTAATTTTTTCAAACCCGTTTTCACTTATTTTAACCCTCTCTTCTTTCACACCCACACAATCTCTTTATAAATAGTCATGCTTACATCTTGCCAGCAAAAACTGTCATTCTTTCAATTCCATATTCACACTGAAGAATCTAACCCCGTCTCTCCCCTCTCTCGCACATACCTTCACACAATGCTCCGCGTGCCTAGCCATCATTGCAATAAAGAATCAGAGGTTAAGTTAGAGCGTGACCTAGGCCTCCCAAGCCTTTGGAAATTACCCATAACCCGAGATTGTATTGGGCCCGTTACGATTATCGGCTATTTATTGGAACGCTTGTGAAATATTGCATATCATGATCAGGTCGTAGCCGTTCTCAGCAGAAATTCCTTCTTAAATGAAAGATATAAAACTTAACTTAGCTTTAAGCCGGTGAAATAGCAATATTATTATCACCCTAAAGAAGCTCACCGCCCAAAATGGCTATAAACATGCATTGAAGGGATATTTTTCAAGGTTCAGCCTAAACTTAACAATTGTGGTTCCATTCCTCGCCGGTTAGTTGTAAATTTTATTCCACCAATCTAATCAAATGCATTTTCTGGGAATGGTCGCGACTCGTGAAGCGACATTTGTGACTATTGGCAAGTCCGTTCTTTATTTCTACTCCCAGCGTTAATTCTCTTCGACTACTGCAAGGTACGATTAAATCTTACATCGTTCACATAATTTCTTAAGATTAAGCAGAGTTGAAGCCCTGCTGCTCAAAGCACGGTGTTGCTGTGGGAGGCACGCTGTTTGGTCTTAGGCTCAGTACTGAGTAGATATCTAAAGCATAACAGAAGTTCAGGGCAGAATATGATCGTCTTTGACTAAGGGACAGTAATTCTGATTGTAGGGACACCACTGAGATATCTCATATATATAATGTAAAAATGTTTACTAAGAGTCTCGTTCAGTCTGAGGTGTCACTGTCATTTCAGTGTGGTAAGATGAGGTGTAAGGAAGTTATGCTTCAACCAATGTGATGTAACGCTTGCAGCACACTTGCTCAAAGCGCACGCTCTTTATTAAATGTCGACGTATTCCTAACAGGTATTACACAAATCAGTTTTTTCTGAACTGACTTTTAATAAGAATAGTTTATCTGTCTCATTAAGGATATTTTTTGTAATATTTATAGTATTAGCAAAAGCGTATGAGTTTGAACCTCCTGCAGGCAAAAATAGTCAGCCCGGTTATGAAGAGCCGGTTTAAACTTCGAACAATATTATTAGGGTTGAGTATTCCCAAAATAAGTAGTGAAGTTAAATTTTGAACACTTTGTATTTGCACAACAGTAAGACAGCATTTTGATGATGATGATGATAATGAATATGATAAAATAAATAATTTCACAACGATAATACAGCTATCTACATTGATAACGGATATTAGAAATTAGCAAGTCTGTTTTAGGACGCCATATCTTTAGAAATTTCCCATATATCCCAGCTTACCCAGGTGTATTTAAATACTGAAAGAGCGCTTGCTTGCTGAAGCTGTCTCCTGCTCCCTGCCACTTACTGAAATGCTCTGACACGGTCGCGAATATAAATTATGCGAAGAGTTAGCACCGCTGGGGAGCATCCATTTTGCTCCCCTCATTTTTTTTCTACTGCTCTATTCTTTCTGTCTCGACTGTCTGTCTCGATGTTAGGTGTTTCATCGTGTATGGGTTCCCCGGTTTTCTGGGCATAGAGCATGTCCCTTTCCGTGGTGGCTTGTAACTGTTAATGTAGGGTGTAGTTTTATTGGAAATTGAGAATGGGTTTCAGACACTGAAGTATTGTAATGTCAGTAGCTATCTTCTAGATAATGAAAGAATTTCAATCATTTATTTACAGGACCATGCCAGTCCCTCAACAGGGACTTGTCGCGTCTTAGTACGTGGTGCTCCGCATAGACTAGGGAGCTAAGTAAGGGTGAGACTAAATCTATAATAACTGTCAGTTGGTCCTGGAACTTGTACCCTATCATCTACCTCTGAAGATAGATGCCTCAATGCTTAAGAGGTCCAGCTTTCCGGAAATCCTCGATGGCGTCTTTGATGCGAAGCTTATGCTAGAAGTAGATATTCAGCAGCTCCTGCCAAGTACCTCGAGTAAAATTGATCGTCTGCTTATGGTAATTCGTTAGTCGTAAGGCGTCTTTCATTGGCAAATTATTAACGAAAAATTGTGACCAATAATGAGGTATTATTAACAATTTCTCCTCCCATTCTGTGAGAGCAGGGTTAAGTAGTAGTAGTTATAATAATAATAACAGCAATACGAGCACATTGCATTTGTAGCCACGAGTCTCCTTCGGTCCCTTCCCTGTCCTCTCCGAGCACATGCACAATTTCTCTTGCTAGGGAGACTTAAAACTAACATCAATAATAAAACAATAATAGTAAGAGGACGTTGCTCAACATGCAGCCATGGCCATACCTAAATTATCTTAGTCATTAGTCAAAAGCTTTGGAGTAGACTTTTTTCAAGTCTGTTTTGCATGCTTTTTTTTCTGGTACGATATTCAGTAGTTGCGCTACTCTTCCTCTTATTTTCCGACTTGCTGTTCACAGATACGAGATTACTGCACGCAAAAATTAGCCTTTCGATTTAGTAAACAATATGTCCCTCAGAATGCATGTATCAGCTGCGTTCACCCTAACGGCTGCTAAGCACAGCTTCGAGGATTAAATATTTCCGTAAATATTCCATTCAACAGAATGTTTTAAAGCGACCTGCTCCATCAAAGCTGATACGCTCTGTTCAGTAAATGGATCTGCTGCGCTCGATTTCCCTCTGAAGAACAGGAGAGAGCTGACGAGACAATGACTAAAGGCCATCAGCTTCTTGGGGGGTCGCTATGGGATGCCTGCAAGGCCAGTAAAGACTTTATAGTGCAACGGTAATAAAATGTGGCGCAGAGCTGCAGACGCGTTTAACCAAGAAAGAAAATCATTTAAGAAAAAAAGGGGGATAAGATAAATCGATGACTAAGAGATGTACGCACACACTCACACACACACACAAACACCTACACACACACGGAATAATAAAACTGCAACGTAAAGGCAAGCATGGGCCTTACTTCAGTTTTATTGTTTGCAGTTTAATATTCACTCTTTTTTCAGTGTTTTCAATATTTTACCGCTTTTTCTGTCAGTCTGTACGTAAATAATAATTGATATTGTGGTGATTGTATGTTAGAGAACTAAAAAAAATTAGAAATTCATTTTTGCAAGTCTTATCACCTTTAATTATCTTTTCATTTTACAAATGCTTCAAAGTGTTTTATTGTTAAGCTCGTTCATTGTTTTCATCGATTTTCCAATTTTCAGCTAAAATGATTATTTTAAACCAAATATTTTGAGTTTCATGTTGGTTCATGTAATACAAAGTTCATTTATTAGATTAGCTCGCCCACTAATTCAGCGTAATAGTAAAGTATATGTTCAGCGTACTTAAAAAGCAAACACACTTTCGATATGCTATTTTTGGCCTTGTTTTTCTCAATCATATGGCTCTTCTGACATGAACATAATGTAAAGGGAGCTGAAAAGAAGCTATTTCTTTTTTATCCAGCCTTGTTTCTGCTTTCTTTTGCATGCTTGCTATCAGCGCTTACTGTGTATCATGTTATTTCATTAAATAACTAACGTATTCGGCCATCGAAAATGATAGCGAAAAATATGGATGATACTTCTTTATTGATTATACTATCCTCATTAAATTTAGCATGAATATATGTGATGAATAGTGGCTGAGCCGTCATTATAAATAACGGCAGACAATTTGTGGTTCAGGAAAACCCCCGTTGTCTTCCGTGCTTCTTACTCTTCAGACGTGGGCTTCTCAAATGAAAATTCAGCATTCTGCCTCAAAAATTGGATGTATGTTATATGGTGCAGTCAAGTGGCATCTCCCGTAGCACCTTTGAAGGTTTGAACATGTCCAAATACGGTGATGCAGGCGAGCTCAGGCTCTTCAGCTTGAGCTTCAGAGTGTATTCCCCCATAGGATTGTATTCATACAATACCGTCATCAGCACTTGAACTTCTTCCTATTTTATTCCCATAGAGCGTGACAGGACACAAGGAGCGTGACACAACCTGCATTTTTATGTAGTAGTGATTGACTTTAATGACCAAACGAAGTACTCGCTTACCATTTCAGTTCTGCTTACTAACACTATCCTTCCTTGCGTTCGGCGGCATGTAATGAAATAACTATTATTAGCTGGCAGTCAAGAACCCCTCATAGCATAATATGCATTACTTATCTGTAATTCACACATTACTTCCATCAAAATTTTCCACTCCAACAAAATAAAGCTGTGTCATGAAAGGCAAATATTTAGCTTGAGAAAAGTAATTACTGCAGGGAAACCTCATTTTATTACTCTCTTCTGGTCATGGCTCGCGTGTACTCTGAAGAGTATTCTCTTTGTCCGTTGATCGGTTACCCAAATCGGGTAATCAGAACAAAGAACGCACTGATGCTGGAAGTAAAAAAGAATTGGGACTGAAGGAGTCCATCCAAGTTTGGAAGCTTACTTGTCATCTTCAGCTTGGTCTTATTTTCGCCGGCTTCCGTCAGAGGTTGGCTCCCACTTTTATAAATATATGAATTTTTAATTATCTAAGATTTAAATTTTATACAGAAATTGATATTTACTATATACTATGCTATGCACTATACTATTCATGTTTTGATCGCATACAGTAATTGTCAACTCAGTTTCGCATGTATAGGGCCTTATTAAATTTTCACCGCTGAGTGATGAAAAGAAGACATCAAATCATTTAATTCTCACCTGCCAATAGGATTCCAGCAAATTGTACGCGCTAGAGATCTCATCACGCTTCTGCACCATCACTCCTCCGTCACACGAAGCCTGTCACGCCTCTCTGTCATAAATCCCCTGTCACAAGTCAAGGTCGCACGCACACAGCAATCCATTATTCCTGCTTTGCCCCAGCTCCTGCTCTACAGCATCAAAGAAGCGAACCTCTTGTCTTGCTCCCCTTCTTATTCAATGGTTCAAAAATGCAAAATATCAGCTCCCCAGCAGCAGCGGCGGCTGGTGGAGAAGAACCGCACAACAGTCTCTAATTTCGTTCAGTAAAAATACTTGACAGTCACTGCAATGAAGCTTGTTGATTTCATTGTTTGCTTGTAATTATGTAGTGGTGTAATATGTATTCCAATAGCTTCATGTCACTAGCAATCCTCTATTTCATTAAATAATTAAAGATATCTTTGGATTTGATTGTGCATGCCCCCAAGCATCTCTACTGAATGAAAAAATTGCATGATTTTTTGCATTTACACCCGGTATGTATACAAACATACTGTATAACCGTATATACCGTACTTCGTTCATATGTATGATCATTGATCATTATTATATGAGCATAATATTATATGCCCTGGCCCATATCATAGAAACCAGGCAAGAAAACATATATTGTTCTTAGTCAGATAACACATTACTGACCAGAAAGAACTCCGGAGCTCGTATCACGGGTATGCTATTTTTCGCGAGGTAAATAGTGAAAGCAAGAGTTTCAAGAGAACGAATGACTGGAAGAACAAATGGATGGAAATATGAATCGAGTGATGTATGGATGGACGGATTATCAAGCAGAATTACTCTGCAAATAAATAATTTTCGTTTCCTCGGTATCTTTGATACAGTGCCTGCTAACTTTAATCTAACGCTATGAAATTGATTTTGCAGCTTCAAACTTCCTAATGATGATTCACGCAGGAACTGAAAGCTTGAATAGTTACTGCACTGTACGGAAAATGAATTCCATTACAGATGTTTTCGTATTGTCTAACTGAATACTTATAAAAGTTTAATAACTTGCTTGCATGCTTGCTTGTTTGTATGAAACCGTGCAAAGAATCTTTTGCTATAACATAAGGTGAAATTCAAGCGTTGAAGATTTAATCCTACTGTATCCATGATACGGAGGATGAACCTGAACTCGCGGCATAAATGTAGAAGTAATACGTAGAGGTGATACAGAAAATACAACTAGACTACGTCATACATACATATTTACCTTTGCCAAGCAGGTTATGTTTTTGTCCTGCTTGATCCTCTGTCACAAAGATAATTGAATGAGTTATGGACGGATCTTTACGAAATTTACAGGGACTGTTTGGTATTTTAGAAGTAACAGATGATGAACTTTTGGTGAAAATTCGTTCAAACGTTTATTTCATTGTTTAGCTGCCTACTTATTCTCAGCACCATAACTAAAAAAAAAAAAAAATGAAGGACTGATATTCATGTAATTTACATGAATTCTTAGATATATTACGAAGAGTAAATGACCGAATTTATGTGATGATCTTTTTGTCCGTTCGCTTGTTTGTCGCTGTGCTTCTACGCTTGTTAAAAAACTCAAAATGTTATGCACAAACTTTTATGATATTTATAGGGATTGTTAGTAGTGTTAAAAGTCATAAATGATTAAATTTTGTGGATGCTCGGTTGGTCTGTTTGTGTTTTTGACTAATGTTTGTCAGAATGTTTGTTAACAGCATAACTCGAAAAGTTATGTACGGATCTTCAAGAAAATTACAGGAACTGTTATTGCTGTCAAAAGGCACAAATGATCAGATTTTGGAGTGGATACGAAGGAAATCATAGTTTCAGAACTAATTTGAATTTTTCGTTACCTTTGCCTTGTTTTGCGGGGGCGTGCGTTCGAAGCGTGTTCTAGTAATCCTTGACTACAGGCAGAACTAAAGCAGCTGGTGATGATGACGCAACGAATCATAAGCAGTCTAGTTTCTTTTGAAACTTCTCTTCCCCAAAGGATAATCTATTACGGATCTACTATACAGCTATTTTACATGAATCCTCAAGCAAGAGAGTATAGAATTACTAAGTTCTTCGTTGAACCGTCTTCGAATTGAGAGGCGCAAAGCTCAATATCAAATTCGTTACTATTCGTACTCCCCGTTGGTCCTGTTAGTCATAAGTGACGGCGCCGAGGAATTAAACGCCATCGAGATCTTTGAATACGCGTAGAGTCTTTTGCGTAAAGAACTTGGACGATAAAATAACAGTGTAGGTAAGTAGAGAAGGGCTGAGAGGCTTCAATAGCAACTCTATAGCTCAAAAAACATTTTGGCCACTTGAAGTACAATCATGTTTCACTTTAACGACAGCTTGCATTTACAACAAACGCTAATATGTAATGTGAATGTGTCTCAATTTATCATCAAATATTGATGAGCTAACATGCCTCCGTGAAGTAACTCAGTGTTACCGAAAAGTTAAAATTACTCTCGTAAACCAAGATTTATTTTTGATCATAGTAAAATTTGGTCATTTTTGCTTTTAAACATTTCTAACAGTTCCAGTAATTTTTTCCACATAGTCAAACATAAAAATGGACCTGCAGATCATCACCAAAATTTCGTTATTTGAGCCGCTTAACATTTCGAACGAACAATTCATGCAAAGGTCATCAAATCCGTTCTCAATTTTTTGGGTCATATCATCAACAAAAATAAAAGAAAAGGCACGTAAATACTATATACGAAAAAAATTTTAAAAATTTAGTGGCTTGCTCTTTGTAACATTAATAACACTTCCTGTAAAATTTCTTGAAGATTTATTCATAACTGTTTGTGTTATGCTTCCAAGAAAAAAAAAGTAGACAAACAATGAAATGTTTATAAGGATCTTAACCAAACGTTAGTCATGTGTTCCTCCAAACATTGTTGGTGGAAGTAATTATGGACTGCATACAATTAGCAAAAGCGACACTTTGAAACACTTTGCCTTTTTCATTTTCCATTGACAGGCACATATTTTCTATACAATTACATTTAGAAAAATTCTGTATTATTTTGCTCGTAAAGTGTAGCATGAGTCAAGTCAAGGTCATTATTGCTACCTGATTTGAATCGCAATTTCATACTTTAGGAGAGTTATTCTTGTACTTCGTATCTCTGCTACACCTGCAACAATGGGTCAAACGTCTATTTTCCGCCACTCTCTTTATAGTTATTAGGCTCTTTTTTTTCGTTTGGAATGGAAATTAATCGACATTTACGACAGTTTGAGGGACTTGGAGAGCAGGTCGTTGTGATTTTACCAAAAAGAAATGAGACGTACTCTTCTTTGATATTTTAAATACAGGGACAAGGCTCGGCCATGTCGAGTGTAAAATTATGACCACACGCGCTAACACTGATATCGTGTCTATGTAAATTCCTCGCGGTAAAATACGACGCTGAGACAAGAATTAGTAAGAAATTCCAAGCCTTCACTCGTGTTGCCGCACACCTATAAGGGGACACTAGAGGTTACCCTAGCCTCGCCTAGCTCCACAAGTTCCTGTATTCCTGCTACCACTTTACTTCCTTCTACAGTACGCTACCTTTGATTATACAAATACAATTTTTTTTACAAATTTTTCAAGTTTAGTGTCAAACATTTAAAATGTTAATAGTAAGTTAGTACACATGTATGTTATAACTATAAAAATAATTAGAGAAAAATAAAACGGAACCATTTCCCATGTTTTGGCAACATTTACTTATCGCACGGGGTTCTGCTGTTACGCCAGATTATGCAACATCACTCTCTAGTCAACATGGGCAAGAAAAGCGGTCTAACCAGTGAAGAAAAGATCAATGTGACCTCGTTATTGGCTTCTGGTAAGACAACACTCGAAATTTCCAAGGAATTACAGCGTGATCACCAAACAATTAAGGCTTATGCAATTGAAGGAAAGGGCAACCAGAAAACTCCGGATAGAGCCTCTACATGGAAATTGACTGCTCGGGATATGCGACATTTGAAGATTTCTATGGCTAGAAAGCACTTTCTGCAAGTAAGGCGATATTTGAAGACGCTGGAGCCCCAATACTAAGCAGAAAGACAAGATGTGAGATTCTGCAGAAGCCAGAGAAAGTGAAAAAGGCAATTAAACGACTAATTCTAACAAAAACTCGTAAAGAAAATAGGGTGAAATGTGGTGAAGAGAACATGAAAACTGATTTCTCCAATGTCTTATATACTGACGAATGCAGAGCCACTTTTGATTTTCCAGATGGATGGGCGTGTGGATGGGTCCTCCATGACCGACCTCAACAGACACGGCTTAATCGTCAACAAGTTTGTGGAGGTGTAATGTTTGCGCCAGGATAGTAGGTGACAACCTTATTGGTCTATTTGAACTGGCAGAAAGAGTCAAACTGAATGCAGAAAGGTACTGCCAGTTTCTTGAAGCCAACTTGATTCCATGGCTTGATGACCAGACTTTCGCACGCAGATTCAAATTGGTATTTGAGCACGATAACGCTCCCTCACACCTATCACGTACACTGCTAACTGGCTTACGGATGGAGGATTTAAATCAAAAAGAAATTGGCCAGCGAATAGCCTCGATTTAAATCCCATTGAGAACCTCTGGGCAATGATCAAAAGGAAGACCTCTCAAGGTGGTCGGCAGTTTTCTAGCAAAGTAAGCCTGTGGAATGTAGTAAAAACAGCTGCAGATTCTATTCCACCATCTGAAATATCAAACCTGAGAAAGTCTGTTGATAATCGCCTATAAAAATCATGAAAAATGGGGTTGCCATGTTCAAAATTAACTTGTTTTGTTTGCCACTACTGAACATTTATTTCAGTGTTTATTGAAACGTTTTGATTATAATTTTTTGGTTTTGGACGTTTAATAAAGACTAGCTGGACCCGTGAAACTTTCACGGCTTTGCAAGGCCTTTCAGACAGACTCGTGAAACTTTCATATTTTAGCATGGAGACACCACACTTGTTCTTCAACACCGAGACTCGATG
>LQNS02000211.1:9123183-9133198 GCA_001587735.2 Parhyale hawaiensis | reverse complement strand
AGCTGTAGCACAGATACCGGATTTCGCATGTAAGGCCAAATGCGAGTTGAACATTGAATTCAGGCGTAACACACGAAGGAAGGAACGAAGGAAGGAACGAAGGAACAACGCTATTAATATTATAGATATTTCTGTTTGATAAAAGCTGTTTTGTCACAGCTTTATAGCTAATTATGCTTCGGGGTAGCTATTCTTCTGTACTTGTTACTCGGCGCTTGGCTACCTCCTGCCGTCCTGTCGTCCTGAGGTGGTTGGGATTTTAACATAGTCTTGAAATAAGTGCTAGCCTCGTTCACTACTTCCTAGAACTCTGATAACTACGCAGTGTAACAATTATTACATTAGCTACGCTAACATTACATTACATTACAACTGCTCGGACCTAAACATGTGGTTAGCTTTCTAAGAGAATTTAGGTGACAATCGGCCATGGCTCTCATGTGGAGTCTCCAATCTTGGTGTATTCAAGAGACATGAAAACTATTAGCACTAAATCTAGGTTGCGACGCACAAGCTTAACGCGGAATACAAGTGAAGAAAAATACATAAGAGATGAGACAGATGTCCGTGGCTAGTGGAGGCCTTGTGGCCTGCCGGGTTCCGCATATGCTGAGCTCCGAGGTGTGAGGCCCAACAGGGAGTGAGGGCCCACTGGTTGTCACTTCTCGTGAGGGGATTCTTCAACACTGTTCACTTGTACTTATTTCATCTTTATGACGTTTTTATTAACTTGTTGCATAATCTGAGTTAACAGTAAAAAACTCGTAAATAATCAAATTGTATGATAAACTTAGGAAATGGCTAAATACTTTTTTTACAAGGGCAGTTTATATTTGCAAAATAGCCATACATTTAGTTAATATTGATATTTCAAAGTTAGACACTTATCTTGAAAAATAAAGTGAAAAAATTGTATTCGCATAATCAAAGGCAACACACTGTACTTTTATACCTTATACTGATTATGTTTTTTCTGCTTCCTCTGCTCTCCCGTGTCGCTGCACTCAACGAGCGTTTATCCAGTGTAGGATCATCCTCATGCATAGGATCCACATTTCTTAGAGAATTAGTGGCCATCCCACAAGCTAAAATCATAAGCAGCTTCTAGGGGGGCTGGAAATTTTGTTAGGGGATTTCTCTCGGCACTTTGTTACATCCCACCCTCTTCTTATTTGTACCATCTGCCGTGCGTTCAATGAGGCACTTCTCACTAATAATTCAATTCGCACATGCCGCTGCTTCTTACCTAAGTCCGCATACCATTGTGTAACGTTCAAAATAGTAAAATTGCTCGCGGCTGCCAAGGACTTATGAATACACGTGAGCAGTATTACGCCAGGAGTGTCTCCTAACAAACAAGCACAGAGACTAAGTAATTTGTGTTTCTCAGACAGCGCCGATCTTCTCATACCTTAATGCTGGCACAAAGAGAGAGCTCAGGTTAAGTACAGGTGAATACATAATAATAGTCATTAACGTAAAGCATTTCAATGCGACTGAACGCATTAGTAATGAAACCTGCTTCGGTACAGGCGCTCTACTGTGCGTTTTTATAGGAAACAACAAAAGAGTTGCTTTTGGAGCAATCCCCACTTGAGTAAATACTAGGCAAAGACATAAAAAAAATCTTAAACCAATATAGAGAAACGTGATCTGTTAAGAGGAGCTACTGAAATTTTTCCCAGTTTTTTTTTCATTTTTTCCTCCTTGATCTATATCCAAGTGACAATGGCAATAGCTGATAGAGGGCCGGGGCGTAAGTTCCGGTGTCTCTTTGGGAATGGGCCCGTTGGTTCGTCTATTGCCACCTATCTAATCTGTTAGTAAAAGCCGTACATTCGGAGGTTTTATATGCTAATTTTAGGCACAAATTCCTGTATTTAATGACTGTGCTCGCCATTGTCATCTTATTTCAAGCTTCACCCCTATAGTCAAACTAGTCTCAGTCCTTTAGGGACGGGGCTGAATTGAACGCAGCAGTGCCAAATCTATTAGCTAATGCACTTTGCGTATTCGAATATAAATATATTTTTATCGATTGAGACTAGTTATACCACGCGCTTAAGTGAGATTTGGTAAAGTTGCATTGCGTTCTTAGCCACGCCCATCGGACTCCTTTCGCTGGTTTGACTATAGTGTCAATTTGAGCATGTCCTTTTGATGATCAGAAGGCTACAATGTCCGTGTGCTTGTCATCATTTTGTAGCTGTTGTGAGCAGTCAGCACAGTGTATAGCGGATCACATAATTCAGTCGTGCCTCGTCGGGACACACATGACAGTGAACAATCGAATAAAGTAATTTAAGGCTACTTTCGTCATGAAGGTTTAAGATGGAATAATTACAGGAAATTGAGTCAAAAACTTTTCTAGAGTAACGCTCAAACCGTAAGATAAGAACA
Organism: Parhyale hawaiensis; assembly: GCA_001587735.2. Taxonomy (NCBI): domain Eukaryota; kingdom Metazoa; phylum Arthropoda; class Malacostraca; order Amphipoda; family Hyalidae; genus Parhyale; species Parhyale hawaiensis. Next base: position 9,130,798 of record LQNS02000211.1, on the reverse strand, counting down.
TGATGAGTCCGATATTCTCTACATATATACGAATATGTTATATGTATACAGTCGGGTCACAAAAATATTGGACATTACTGTACATATAGTTATCACCCGCGAACAAAGTAACAGAGGTAATAATGTTTTCGTTTATGATTTAAGTATATATATTTGCATATTTGCCTGTCCACCTAAAAACTGGTCGAAGGAGTTCAGCCATGTTCATAATTTTTTGCAGGGAGTCTAGTGGGTTGCCCTTGATGTGACCCATGCCAAAATATTGGGAATAGCTGGCCATAGTAAATGACGGCGATGAAATTTGTTCTCCACCCAAAAACAGTTAGAAGGAATTGAGCTATCTTCTTGATTTTTTCCAGAGAGTCTGGTGGACTGTCCTCGATGTGACCCATGCCAGAAAACTGGAACTAGCTGACCATCAACAATGACGGCGATGAAATTTGCTCCCACCGCTGGTGTTAATCTTACGCCACGAGGCGTTCTAGTTTTTGCTTCGCACTGAGCCTACAGTCAAAGCTAACGACAGAGTACACGTGTGTCATTACATAATGCCCAGTCCTATTTTTATTTCATATTTTTGTGAGATATCAAAAATTTTCTCACTGCCCCAACCCCTTCTTTTTTAGTAGGTATTGCATCAGCTGCAGCCATATGATGCAAGTGTTTTTAAAACAGATTTCTTCGTACTGATGTCGGATAGTTACCTTCACACATTATTGATAATTATCAGGAAAGTTATATGAAGCTCTGCTACACTTGTTTCGTAAATAGTGATTTTTCATTGGAAAAGCTGTCAGTTCTACAAAAATTTTAAATAAGCACTTCTATTCAATTTAATATAAAGCTACGATTCATAGCACCTTGGTTAGTAATATTTTTCTGTAATGAAAAATTCAAATCCAATACAGTTTTAAAAGTTATGATATTGTTAGCGAAGCATAAAGGTGTTAGTTTTTCTGTTTGATACATAATATATAGTGAGCTGTGGTGTCTAGCTAATACAAATCATCTACAGAAATTCGATTCATTTTAATTCCGTAAATGGAGCATCGTTCGCAAAAAAGTTATTCCTAAGGCTGAAAAATACGTCTACCTGCAGACATGCATGGTATTAGAACGTGTTGGGTTTAGTTATCTTGGAAATTATACAGTCAGATCGGAACAAGAGATGACAATATCCACTGACATTCAAACGAAGTTTCAAATTCGTAAAATCACGACATTTTATATCGTATAAGTTTGCTATTGCTGTAACTTTATTACTTAGTGTATAACCACCTGTGACCCCGGTATACTTGGGAGAAGGATACACGTGTGCGCCAGTAACTTTGAGTTTTTCTTGGCGCGAGCTCTCTAGTACGACGTCAGTGCGCTGTAGAACATAATTCTTCACTTGCTTTTCTAACGGCATATTTCAAAATTTCACTCGCGAACTTTCAGAGAGGAAAATTGTTGTCAGCTACAAAGTAAGTCAAGCGGACACAAAAAAACCTAATCAAATGTTTATTGCGGGGGCTCTAAAACTTTCGGTATTTGTTTTGCTCGACGCGCAGTTTCCAAGCTGACAAATCCAGTGCAAGCATAGTCTTTTATGATGGAAAGTTTAGCAGTTTACAAGTGATAAAACTCTCTGTCCTCCCCACGCACATTGTCACTCAGTTCAAACATTTAAAAAAAGGAACTTATATAAATTAATATTAAATATCTAGTAACTACACAAGCCACATATTTTGTATTCATGATACGTCGTCCATATATATGATGGATATACGTACATAAATATTATCATATTTTATATATTACAAATTCTTGATTTAACTTCTCAAGTATTCAAAAATTCCTTCAAGTACCACTAGTAAAAAAATACTTATTGTTCACATACACTACATCATAAAAAAATCTCGTCTACCTGATTAGGGAACATTTTGTCATCATTAGAATTAAATGCAACCTATTTGTTAAAATTAATGTTAGAAAATCAAGAGCGTGTAACAGCACGAACGCCTCCCGAGGGTCGGTAGCATAAGCATGCGCTCAGAAAAAGAAGTGGGGTCTATTTATACATTCGTTCCGGAATGAGGTTGCGGCAATAGTCACAGTAAAACGTTACTAGGTGCTGTTGGAGTCTATGGTTTTACTGTGCAGTCTCATTGAAAATTAGAAGAATGCGGTTTAATCAGGTTGCCGTCCTGGAAGCTGCCCGCATCAGGTTGCAGCTTCCAGGTGGTGCATTAACGGAGACGAGATCGAGCGACGAGCCAACCAAGAGGTCTTTGTGCTGCCCTGCGCGCTGAGTCAGCAAACTTGCTTGGTATGCCTAATAGCTAGGTGGGGTCACTTATCTTTCCAGGAATGGGAGGGTAGGAGGGTGGGTCTTTGCACCTTCCACTACGGCGCCATAGCTCTTAACGAGCCGTGGTCGGCTGCAGATGTACTTACTCCTCTGGGGTCAGTTGGCCTATATCTGCAGGACGAACCAGTGCGTGTGGGTTTTCCAGTGGAAGGAACAGTCAAAGTTGACTTTCGCTTTAATCTGTAAGCGGTTGTGATCAGTTGTTCTGTGCAAGCCTGTAGTTTTTAAGACTAGGAGCTGCCTGGTCAGTGATGTGTTATGATTGTGGCTTCAGTGGTTTTTAGGGCAACCTGCGGATAAGTGCATTGCATTGTAAGGTGCCCGGAAAGTGTTGTCGTCGTCAATCCTAAATCGGAGCAATTGTTATGGAGCTCATAGTAATCTCCAAGTGAGAATCTGTAGTACATGACTAGCTGGAACCTGTGGAAATCCATCAGAATAAAAGCATTGATCTTTGATGATATCTCAGGACTGTATCGTCTATACGAACTGTGTCAGTATGTTCCAAATCAGACAGTAAATTGTCTACCAATGACCTGCAAGCAGAAGCAGCTAAAAAAAAATAAAATAAAAACTTGGCTCTTGTTCTTCCCTGCCGTAATAATAACCACGGAATCGTAATTTTCCCCTGACGATTAGTGAAGCGTTGCGGGCGTCCTCACTAACTTACATATTAACTAACGAAGGGACCAGCAGAATTATAGCATTGATTGTTTTTTTTTAGAGCAGGGCGTGTAGGGCGTAGAGGACCTCGGTTGCGACGGTAATTCATTTACTGACGGTGTTGCTCTTGTCATAAATTACTAGCTGCAGTGCATAGTTGTGATTAACACATTGACTATTATTTTCAATTATTGTTCTGATCATGCGCTCATCTGTTTTGTAGTTACACGAATACTGATTGCGATAGCATGGCAGATAAGACAAACGATTATTAGCATCATAAGAGTCACTATCACCACCAGTATTAGTGCAACTACAAGACAGACAAACGTTCGATCAGAGCAATAGTTAAAAATAAAACTCAGTGCGTCAGTGAAAACGAAAACTAAAAACTGCAGTCAACCTTAGTTTTCTATCTAAATCATACAAAAACTCCGTGAACTTTATTTATTTACTTTTCTGTCTTCTTACTCGTTTACAAACGGTGTTAATATACTTAGGAAAAAAAAAAAAACTGGTCGCATAAGTTAGCGGAACCTGCTGGTAAGGCATTATCTTGCAGGCGTCAGGACGATTCTGACACTTAAGAAGGGTTATAAATTGGATACCGATAACTATATACGTCAAGTGCGTTAAAGAATTGAAATTCTGAAAATTTTACGATCAGTAGCAAAGACGATTGAAGAATAGCGTCAGTCTACAGTTTTTTAAGCTAAAAGGAATATCAAAATTCGCTATAAGATTTGAAGAAATTCTAGCGTTGAAGGTTTAATGACACTATATCAATGTGGGGGAAGGGGCAGCATCAATTGTGGAGGGGACCGCCTGAGCTCGGCTGTATAAACGTGTACGTTAAATATAAAATTGATACAAGAATTACAACTGGACTAAGTCATCTCTATATTTATCTTTGCTGACAGACACAACGGTGAATTTTCCTTTGAAAAGCAACAAAGATCGTGACGGAGACCAAATGGGTCACGGGCGTCAAGTATGCTTACCAAACTCTGATAATTTTGTTTGATTTTTTCTTTGACTGTCACTGGGCAAACAATCTTCGCTATTATGGATAGGAAATAAAATGAAAGTAGCTCAGCGATTTCAGAATAATAATGCTACACTTTGTTATTTAAGTTCATCATTGAAATATTTTCGTGACCAGTAACTCCTGAGTACGGCTTTACTTATATTTCAAAAAAATATTCGTCTCTCAGAATTTTGGAATACCAAGAAAGAAAATTCATGTTCGGACAGGTTTTTAGTGACCCATTGGGCCAAAGGCTATTTTTCAACTATCTTAGCTCCACATGCTGTCTACGCGTCCTGAAACACCGACATAGATTTTCAATTCACTAGAAAACTCGACGAATATAACACTCGGTATCTAAAAAATTGACCCCTCCTCTTATTTTTCCGCCCCGATTTGAATGTTAATATTATTGTTTTTACCAGCGGGTTCCTCGATCCAGCTTGTCCTGATGTGGTGCAGGCCATTTAATACACCATAAAACTGGCTGTCATTCAGTCTCTCAGCCAGGTTGACCGCCGAAGATGGAAATATCAGAGAGAGAGAGATTTTCAGCTAGCTCTTACGAACACTGCTTAAAGTGATGGTGGCTGAGGCGCCTTCCCGAATATTTTTACTCTTAATTTCAAACATACCAATCTTGTATTAGAGTACAGATGCTCATGTGGAGATTGTGAGCTTTTAAACAATTCTCATTTATAGGATTGAGAACAGCAGCACTTTCCATGTGCCTTACAATGCACTTATGCTCAGGTGGAAATAAAAACCACACAAACAACAACCATGACACACAACTGACCAGGTAGCTTCTAGTCCAAACACTACAGTCTTGCGCAGAGCACCGATCATAACCGCTTACAGATCTTGGAAGCCCTCCTCCTCCAGAAACATACAAGGATTTACATACCGCATCCTACAAATTTTTTAATGAGACTGTACAAGAAACCACAAACTCCGACAACACCCAGAAACTTTTTACCTTGATTGTAGCGACGTAGTATCAATATTAGTTTCAAAAACTAGGTTTCATTTAGTCCTGATGTTGGCAAATGTTACCAAAATCCGCTGACGAGATTTATTTTAGTGTAGCATAGGAAAATTTTTAGCTCTTTTAACTGATGGCAGTAAAAACATATTTAAGAAACTTGAAAGTTAAATAAAGAATTTGTTGGAAATCAGTATTATGTTGTTGTGTATGAATCACTTCTAAAAGATTGGTTGCTCCCTAGACTTACATATCTATACAAATATAGATACATACAAAACACGATGGTCGTTTTTGAAGTATGACGAAGGGCTTCAACTTAGGGAATGAGTCATATCTAGAATTTGAAACTGGTGTAAATTATTGTATCATCGAGTCATCAATGCAAAGTATCAAGCACGTGAGATCTTTGGAAAAATAACAATCAAAAGTAATGAAAGGAATTAGGGCTCAGTATAAGGTATGTTCGAGTACATGATGAGCAAATACTCGTTGTTGGAACAGAACTTCTGAAGAGTTTACAACTGCAATCGTATATTTTATTTATTATCACCCGCGAACGAAGTGAGAGAGGTGATAATTTTTTCGTTAAAGATTTAAGTATATATGTAACAGTGAATGTGTGAAATCAGTAATTTCATGAAATTCCTGAAAACTTCAGTCAAATCGTGTAATCGCAGTTTCACTCGGTGATTTAACGAAATTACTAAAATATTCAGGAACTTCATGAAATCGCTGAACTCAAGCAACCATTTTTACACAGTTTTACTGGAAGTGGAAAATATATCAGTAGATTTGTGAAATCGTGTAATTATGTGGCATTGGATGCAACACAGACCCTAAGTTAGTTAGTCACTCATTGGGCACTGAAATCTTTCGCAACTTCAGTTAGGTCATTGGGACATCTCTTCCCGTGCCTACTTTGTTTCTTACCTCTTTCCTTGGATCTCCCTACCTACGAAATTTGTCAATTATTTTTATAATTACGTTTTCTTGAGTAATGTGCTATGTTTTGATTTCTGCTTTACAGATATTTACCGTGTCTAGTGAAAGCGCTGGAAGTCTTCTTAAGCGGAAGTTAATGAAGCGCTATAAGGGCTATAAAATATAGCGTGGACACACTATCGCCAATATCGCTCAGCCACTCAGCTTTTCATTTCGGCCGTCACGCTGCTGTGACTATTACTTTTATGGTGCTTGAATGTTACGCTAAAACTACGTGTCATTTCAATTTTAAACTAACTCAGAACTAGGAGGTAGTCTCATTGCTGCCTGTTGTAACGTACAAAGTGCAAGAAATGACTCATACCTTGGATATTTTTTTAGTTACATAGCATTATCCAAAGCAAAGCTTTGCGCACTGCAACGAAATCGGATACAGAATTGCGTGACAGTGCAACTTTTTGAGTACGTGTGCGCGCCCTAAAGCCCAATGCAGACTAGAAGTAAAAATTGCCGGGAGCGGAATTTCACCAACAAATGCTCTACCAGACTCGGTGAAAAGTTGCCCGAAGGGTTCATTCAGCAGGATGGATCTAAGCTTTCGAACAATATTATTATTCAAAGCAACTTGCCGCTCATGTTTCCCTGTTATCTATTCACTATTACTTAGGTAATAGTTGTAACTGCAGTGCTAAGAGTATAAAATGAATATATATCTTCAGGTTACAACCTAGTATCAACTTAAACCATGCATCACTTAATTTAATCCTCGCGTCACTTTTCTATCCAACCAACCAACTCAAAGGCGGTAATGAGCTTAACAAAGAATAAATTTTCGTTTTATATAATATAATATATATCTACCGGAGATAGACACATATGTTGCGAGTATTATAATTTACCCGCTCAACAGTAACTCCCGACGAGCTCAGTAATTTACGCCATAAAATTTTGCACTTGACTTCATTAAGCGACCTTCGCCTAATGAAGCTATTCGCATCATGATAGAAATATTTCATTAGAAGGAAGCTCAAGTTATAAGCGACTTACTTCTATATTTAATGACATGTTGAGGACATCACATTACGCTGAGCTTGAACTTAGATGATGCGGAGAAGTATGCTGGGAAGTAATTTTAATTATTAAGCCTTTTCTCATCACCGTCAATATAAACAGTTGATAACCTCCAGGGAATATTGTGGTTTATATATACTATATATACCACAACATGCCCTGTAGGTTATTAACTGTTGATTAAATACGTGTTAGCAAAGTTGAAATGAATTTTGCGTCAGTATTTAGAGCCTATACAATTTCTGACTTGACTGTGGTTTTCATTCTTGGAAGCAATTCTATTTTTTCTCCTCGAAAATTAATATTATAGTTTGAGTCTGATATTCAGAATAGTTTTTCCGAGCAATAAAACAACATCGCCGAGCTTACCATTGTAATAGTAGTTATAATTGTGTTTGAAATAAGTCTCTCATATCGTGTTTCCTCACAACTTGAATCTATATTATACTAAAAGTCTGTGAACCGGTCTTGCTTGTTTACTTGTGATCTTGTGTCTTGTGTCTTGTGATCTTGTGTCTTGTGTCTTGTCATCTTGTTTGACACATTTTCTTCACTTTTAGATAGGGAAGAA
>LQNS02000211.1:9084692-9095549 GCA_001587735.2 Parhyale hawaiensis | reverse complement strand
AGAATTTCCGTCGCTCTGAGTTGTGCAAAGCCCCAAAAACTTTAGCAAGATTTTAATGCAAAGCGAAGTAATTTCATCAGAGAAGGCTTTGGGAAGTATTTTTCAGGCTGTGTTCCGGGACCGACGAGCAGATATTGATTGCTGCAAGAGAAAGGACTCGCTTGTCATTGCAAGTTGGGTGTATAAATTTTGGGATATTCAGTAAATATTTAATTGAGCAAGTAATGGAAATTCATAATTATTTTACTCACTTTGCAATATACCCTGGTGCCAGACAAGAACGTCCACTGAAGATTTATCTTAAGTCTATGCGAAACTAATACATATGTTGAACCCATATATATCTGCTCAATGGTTATGGTGACACATGTAATGTGGATGCATTTCAGAAGTCGGTAGCTGGAACCAGGACAAATAACCAATTTATAGCATCCTTCATGCACATCATTGTCTGACATCACCGTAGTTGAAAATTTTGTATAGATGATTATAATTATGAGAAATTGAAGCTGATTTCTGCTCTTCCATATTAATGCATCTGTTTATTTGCTTATGGTACAACTTTTCCTATAATGTTTCGAACTTTTTCTGGTTTTTCCACGTCCATCTTGGAAGATATGCCGCTAAGGGCTCCATACCGAAACTTCTGAAACGTACAGCACTTGCAACCCTTAGGTAACACATGTTACAGCTGTGCCACCCGCCACCCAGAATCGTCTCCCAATCACCACGTAAAAGTCGCTATCGACGATCAGGAATCGCTTGCGGTAAAAGCACTTCCTGTTACCGTCCTTTTCTTCTTCCTTGGGAATTGCTTACTGTGACCACACTTCCGGTTATTATTGGCGTTTTGTTTCATGTTGCAGAAGCGTCACTGAGTTCCATTTGTAATGCGCCTCAGTGCCAGGGCACTTTACCATTGCAAGGAATAGTAAATGATAACTGCTTTCATTTATACATAAACCTCCTCAGTAAAATTTTATTTTTCGTCGGAATAGCTTTGTTTCTAAATCACTAGATGATAACACTCGACAACAGGAGCTAGTGTACACTTCTCTTCAGTTGGGGCGACATTCTTCTTCGTCTGGACTGTTAAGGGAAGTCACTTCCCCTCGAGGATTCTATAGGTTACCTTAGCCATACCTAGAGATTCAGGGCGTCTTTCTTTCGTGCCCAATATGCTGCTCTCCACTTTCATACTCCTATTAATGATACTCTATCGTAATCATCCTGTTCTTTGCCAGCTTGCTGCTCTCATGGGCGTTGGTTCAGCGCATAAAAACCCTCGGGCATGGTGTCCACGTTCTTCTGAGCATGCTACATGTACGTTGTTCTTCTTCTCTTCGCGCATATCTGCAGTGGCTAGTAAGGAGGCTTAAACAAACATAAAGCTGTATTATAGAACAAATAAATCAATCCTCCCTAACCTCATTAGCATATGGGCTTAGCTGAGAACTGTACGTACATTGAGTTGCAGAAAAGTTTGACAACCATCATAATTAAAATTTTCTGCTACATTGCTTTATCAGTGAAGTCTTCCATACCGCATGCGACTATTCGAGCTTGCCCTGAATGTTGTAGACAAGATTGATATCGCATAACTGTTATATATCCAATTGATTTTCTTATAGAAGGGCGAAATGTTCTCATCGCAAGTAAATAACATTCGTTAATTTTCATTCAAAATAGTTTTGCTGTTTGGTTTTCAGCATCTTGTTCCCTTTTCTCTGTAAACTATCAGACAAGCTTCAACAACAATTACTCGAAAAAATAACCATGTGTGTTCTATCTTTTTAATATAGAACCTAGAAGACGTGTTATCAGTGTGAATAGAAATTAAACTCTTACAAGGCAGACAGGGAAAGTGGCTAAGATTTGCTGAAACTACGAACAAGCCGATTTGCCGTAGCTCATCTTTTATTACTATTTACTGATCGTGTAAGACCTGACCTTGGTAAGTATGGCAGTAGCAGGTTCAATCCCTGGCTCGGGCCACAGTGAGTTATAGTGGACACTGAGAGGAGTTGTGTCATGGTACCCAAGTGGGTTACGTAAATTAGGACCCACATACCATACTTACGGGTATTTACTGGCTTGCTTGCGTGAAATCTATCCTACAATAGCCCCTTTGGAAAAAACTATATGTAGCTGAGATTCAGATGAGCTTTCCCCTACAGTCACAATTGGTTTCTTACAAAAGGGTAAATGGTAACGAACCAAAAAGACTGTCTTCAAAGGCAGGAAATTATATGGTTATATGGGTAGGTGCTGGGTCGTCTACGTATGACCAGTGAAAAAAAAGGAGCTTTGACTCAGTTGTTCTTTTCGATTTGGGTCCTAACTGGTTATACAGCTGTGTCCCACATGGCTCTCAAGTGCACTGTTGCCCGGAAAAGACTGTAACGTACTCAATAGCAAAAATTAGTTATTACTTAGTAAAACATACAAAAGCTTTGATCTGAAAGTTAGACTCACACAACTCAACATTTGTGCCACGCTCAGGATTCGCAGGAAACAACTTTGCAATAAGTGATATATAAGGAAAACATAAAGCCTGCATCCTATCTCCAAAATTACATCTTGTATTTGTGTTCACTTACTTCCGTTCATATTCTTCCTTCTACAGGCGATTATTGTTCTGTTGTTCGTTTTCTTACTGGTTTACTGCTTCCATGCGTGAAGAAGTTGAGTGTATGAGCTTACCCTTTCTACATGTTACTCGTCCTTTACTTTTCCTCTTAAACCACCGTTCAAATGAGTACCGTGGCTTGGGCTAGCTTCTGTGTTAATAATGATTGTAATAAAATCATAGAAATAGTATTAATACTGATGGATCCATCATGACGAAAAGAGCTCAAAGTGTTACCAATGACCAAAGGCAAACCAAATCCTATTTCTGCAATCAATATTATGGAACAGAATCATAAATTGTCTAATCCTCATTATTGATATTGAGAGAGAACTATTATAACCTGTCATATGATGCGAATGGCCTCTCTTCTCTTGGATGACACGTGTACTGTGTATGTACATGCTGTTTAATGTGTACTTACAGTATGAGTAGCGACACACTCGCCATTTGCAACGAATATCTGGCACCTACACATACACATAAAGCACATACGAGGGTCGTTCCAAAAGTCATCCCTTCTATATTTTCATTCCTCCCGAAGGAATTGCAAATTGCATTGCTATAACGACTGAACTTCTGCACTGATAACCTGAAAGTTTCATTTTTATGTTTTAGATATTGACAGTGTGCATTCTAAGAAAACAAGCAAATCCTGTCATGGACGTGCGTAAGAAGCAGAGATTCGTCATTAAATTCCTCAATGCAGAAAAAGTGAACGAATCAACATTCACCGTCCCCTGGTAAACGTTTACGAAGCCAATACAGACTGTTAATGTCAACTCAGTTAGGAGATTGGTTCGACGATTTCAGAGTGGCGACAGAGATGTGAGTGGCAAAGTGCGCTCCTGACGCCATGCATAGTGCACAGCCATGACCTCGGGAAACAAAGTGCGCTTCGATCAACTCATCCGCACCGATCAAAGGATAAGGGTGAATGAAATGCGTGTAGAGTTGGATGAGGGTGACAGCGTATTCGTGTAAGGCCCGAAAAACGGAAACATTCCATTAGCAACTCGCTAACGCCAGGCCATACACAAGTTTGAAGACAACTGAATGCGTGACGAAGTTCGACTGGGCGGTGCTGCCTCACCTACCGTATATAGTCCCAATCTGGCACCGTCAGATTTCCAATTGTTCGGACCTCTGTACAATGTATTACGTGGGGAGCGTTTCCCACAGATCCATACCCCGATGTTCTTCCAGACATTTTCTATGAGATTTAAGTCGGGACACTGATGTGGCCACTGCATCACAGCTATTCTTTCTTCTTCGAGACAAATTGTTTTTTTTTAGCTCTGTAGGAACGCGCGTTGTTTTCCACAAAAATATGAGCTTCGACAGTATCAATGCGTAAGTGAGGGAAAGCATCTTGGCGAATATTTTTTTTTTCGTAAGTACTGGCATTAATTTTTCCATGTAAGTGAACAATGGAATCAACCAGTGCTAACGAAATCCTTCCCCTCATCATTACACTCCCACCTACAAACTTCACTCTCATCTTAAGCGATCACGTCTTACTTGCACCTTAATGTCAAATCCGAATAATTTGAATTTAGATTCATCACTGAAATGTATCACATTCTTTTGTTTATCTGTCCATACAATTTGCTCTGTGGCAAAGTCTCAACAGACTCGTTCTTTTTCTTTAAAATTAAAGGCTTGCGAGCTGCATTCCGAGTCAATAATTTTTCCTTATTTAACCAAGGAAAAAATAGTTTTTCTATAGATTGCCTCTCCAGTTTTCTCACTAAGTTTATCAGAAATGATTTAGCTGTTCCGAAACAGTCATTTAACGACATTCTAACAATCAGCTGATTTTCTCGCTTAGAAGTCATTGAAGGCCTAGCGGTTTTAGGTTTTGGTTTCGTTATCTACCAGTCTTAAATCTACTGATCATATAGTAAACAACACTTTTTGACCAGCAATTCCAGAAATTGACATTTCTTCTTTTTTATTAGTCGAAACGTGCTACTTTTTTTCAAGACTCAAAGCATTACGGTTGTTGTCGCCACATTGCTAGAAAATAGTTCCCAAAACATTTGACAGTTGTGTGCTATAAATTAAAGCCACAAATTAAGTTGTTTGAAAATACATAAATTAATTTTATTATATTTATCGGGATAATTCAAAGGTGTTCTTAACTTTTAGCCAGGGTAAAATGCATTTTTTTCCTTTTAAGTTAAATATTGATTTACAGTTAGAGATAAATGTAAAACCCGAATATGCTGTACATGCATACGGTATTATATTTCAAGAATGTATAGTGGAAATTTTGTGAATGTTCATGGAGAAAACTTCAAGTAATAATTACATAAAAATTTATTGTTGTTACCTTTCTTCTATTTTGGCCACTACTGTATACACTTAGAACGAAAAAATAGTTTTAACACAAATTTGACCTCATCTCAGTTTTTTGCGATCAAATTTTCATGAAACATGCAGTTAAAACGTGACATCTTACAGTAACACAGTTGGGTTTGTTTACATTTTGCTGTGTCTCGTGATTGAAATATCTTTGCCATATTGACACAGTGAAATGATTCTTGAAGAACCCTTCACAACGGAAAAAAACGATCAGATGCTGGGCATCCAAGGACTGTTACTGATAGAGACATGTGGTTAGTCAGAGTAAGGGTTAGGTGCTACCTGGAGGTGAGTGTTATCAACGCGTAAAACGTCAACAACAGGGAGATGGTGTAATGATATGGGCTGATATCATAGGGGATCGACTTGTAGGTCCGGTTAGAGTACCTGATGGCGTGAAAATTACATCTGCATCATATTGTGGCATGTTAAAGGACGCCTTGCTCCCATGGCTGGATGACATACCTCTTTTTTGCTTCGAAACTTGATTTTCATGCATGATAATGCTCCTTCTCACTCTGCCCGTACTGCCACAGCATTTCATGAGTCTTTGGGGTTCCACGGAGAGAAACTGATGGTTTGGCTACCGTGCTTACCTGATCTAAGCCCAATTGAAAACTTTTGGGCCCTTCTGAAAAAGGAAATTTACGCAGATGAAAGGCAGTACAACTCAAAATCTGTTTTGTGGGATGACGTCGCTGCAGCAGCAAGGGCAGTTCCACCCTCTGCAATAAACAAACTAACTGGCTGCATGGATTCAGGGATTATTGAAGGTATATAACGTCATGGGGGTCCTGTTGGCAAATAAGCCTTTTTTTCAGTCATTGTACTTTTCATTAATGATTTCTTGCTTAATGCATATTTTTCTCATTTGTGTTGTTCATTTTTGCTCCTTTGGTGATATAAAAATGTGAATATATATTTTTTTAGTCAAAAAGTTATTGCCGCCACTCAGTGAAATTAGTAAAATTGACAAAATAAAAGCATAATGTTTCTAGAACCAGTACGATTAGTCATTTGAAAGTTTACAGACACTATAAGCATCATAGGTTTAACTTTCTGTGAAATTTTCACTGAATTTTACAGCCAAATAGTCGAGAAGTGGTCAGTTCTGCGATAAAGCTATTATTTCCGATCTAAGTGTATGCACACACATATTGAGCACTTATACCTTGACCTAGTCTGTCAGATGTGCATCTGCAGACACATACACACATACCTACCTACATACAGACCTAACTCACTCGCACGCGGAGACCCACACCACCACCACAGACCTCATCTCTATAATGAGATTACCACTAACTTCATTCGCCGTTGGACACGGAGCTACTCATCACTGGAGTGTTGGGTGCTTCAGCTAGTCATAACACGCTGTGTGGTAATCTCCATCCGTGGCATTGGATACTGTTGCGGTAATATTAGGGTAATGGTTTCCAAAGCGGGCGTTACGGAGAAGTTGGGGTTGGGAAACAAGCATTTAATATTACACCAAGTAAGAGAAAAGAAAACTGGAATGTACATCCGTCGGGATGTCTCAGCATGAGACCCACCAGGTTCCACTTTAAGGGACTAGAAATGGCCGGAAAAAAGGGAAATTATTTGTCAAGGGGACCGAGAAGCAAGACAAAGAAAGATCTTCAAGCCATCAAATGTCAATGAATTATATGAAAATGCAACATCACCGCCGCTGAGGTGCGGGAGTACAGATACATACACAGTGAAAGCAAGACATCCCCGCAGATGCTGAGCTGGCTATAAAAAATTAAATTAGGAATTCTTGTCGCTTAATTTAAACGAGGTTAACGAGGGCGCCACGGATCCACTTGGAAGCCAGAGGCCACCAGCCTGGAGAACTTCTGCTCAAGAGGTATTTCTAAAGTAGGCAGTTTCAGTTTTCTCCTCGCCAATAACTCTGGAAGTCCTAGTTTCATCCGTGAAGGAGAGGACTGGCTCATTAGAGACCCGCCGATCACACGTGACCTGCTTGTTGATTGACTGCGGTCCACGGACTGCTTGGATTGTGAGATTGATTTTGCACAGTTTTGTTTACTTTTTTTGCTTGCAGGTTTTGCCTAGAACCTACAGCAGCGAGTATAATGGTCAGAATGGTTTCATGACGCTCTTTAAGTCTACTATTACTTTTCTGTTGAGTATAACAAGACTTGGATCTCGATTGTGTACATATTGCGTTCAATTTTTTTTAAATCAAATGATTAATTTTGTCGATTTGAAAAAGGTTGTTTTATGTTTTATTACCAGCTGGGAAAAAAATGATTGGTCAAAATGACGATAGAGGAAAGTTGATTTATTTTATAAAATGTGAAAATATTACATTTCTTATCCATTCTTGACTTATTATCTGTACTCTCCACCAAACAGCGGCAGGCTTTGTTGCAAGACTGATTTAAAACCACCTTGCATTCATCATCATCAGATTTAATTTGCTTTTTAATGTCCTACAGTTCATCAACATTTCTTAGATTACCGGCCTTGAACGGTTAATTTTATTTCTTCCAAACATATTCTATTAGGTTCAGATCTGGGCTCTGAACAGGCCAGTTCGTCACCGTCGCATTTTTCTTTGCCAAGAAATGCTTTAACTGAATTTGCCGCAAGGAAAGGCGTGTTATCCTGCACGAAAATTACAGCTTCTGAATTCCTAGGTGAAGGTAAAACTTGACTGTTTGACGACTCTCATGACAAAAACCATGACACTCCCACCTCTGAACTTACTACTCCTCGTCGGGAGCTGTCGAGAATATAGAGGGTACGTGTATCAAAAATAGATGGCATAACTTCAGGACTGTGTTCCCAATGGGTAAACAATGAAAATAGTTCCTGTGCACATATGTCCGAGAATACTTGAATACCGAGTTATAGGCTTTCAAACACGTGCTAACAAGAACACCTTTATTTCTTACACGTGGCACCTAACTTGCTAATTAGCGCAATTATCTCTTCAGTCGTTGCAGTGGAACCAACCCGTCGTCACTACTTTGTGCTCGCCTAGCTTACTGCTGTACATGTTCGTGATTTCAGTGAATGTCCAATCAACATGCACCACTATTGGTCGTCCACCAATGAACACGCGAGAAACAAGGGAGAAGTCCTATTCGGCTGGCAGCAAAAACCGATCTAATAGGTTGTGGGGTGCGCATCCCACAGTGAGCTGGGCGAGCACCTGGTAGTGATTTTAGGTTGGCACTTCTGCTACGACTGAAGTAATAGTTACACTAATTAGCAATACAGGTTCCGCCGGTGGGAGGTAACGGCATTCTTGTCAGCGCATGTTTTACGGCCTATAACTCGGAAACCAAGCATTTGCCGACACATGCTCACCGGAGCTATTTTCATAAGTTACCGATTGGGAACACAGTCCTGAAGTTATGCCATCTATTTTTGATACAACGTGAATTTCACCTATACTGCGTCAAACGAGCCATTTCTCCTCAAAATCAAGCAAATTACTTTTTGTGCATCATAAAAATAATGGCAAGCCAGTGATCATCAGTCCATGTGATATTTTCAGTTGCAAGTTTCACTCGAGCTTTTTCAGATATGGACGGATTTGTGAACAGCACTTGGCGAAGCTAATTCATTACAGTCAGTCTTCGGCTCTCTGTTTACTTTGAAATTTAGCCTCCATCTAATTAACAAGCTTCTCGTGAGAGATCTGTTACTGTTACAAACCGATTCTGTTATTCCTGCTTAACAATCCGTCTAGCTTCTCTTCTTATCGCCTTTCTATACCCGCGGTAGCAGTGGACCTTTCGCGCTGCACAGTTGTGCCCAGAAAGCAAAGAGCGTAACGGGAGGACTCACGAGAAATTAGCACCAAAAAGTGACGTCATTATCGACGAATCTATCTATGGCTGAGCAGCCTAGGAATATTTTAACTAATTTAACCAGAGAAATCATCTTCAATTGCGAAATTTATCTCTAGCGTATAAATGAATTATGATAATATACTCTAATTGAGAAATTATCTATAGATAATTGCAGTGTATGCTGGTGGAAATTTTCACGGCACTAACGCTGAATTTGGTCCCTTTCGGCCACCTGATTTAACTTGTTTTTCTTGATTGAAGCCTTATTTACGTTTCATATTTAGTTCACAGTGTTCTTCACAGAACATATTTTTTTCTTTACCAACAAATATAAGCACCAATATAGCCAATTCTGTAAGCGAGAGAAACCAAAGAAACAGTTAGCCTATTGCTCTAACTTTCTGTACTTAGCGACAACATTTTACAGTATTTTGCAGCTTAAGTAGTTGCCCAGTCATGAGCGGGAGATTGAATGGAATAAATCGAAAAAAAATACGATGATATGTTCAAGAAAACAACATACGAAGGCCTGAGGTCTCACACTCAAATACATCGACTCGGCGATGTGATGTAAATTAGTTACGTGCGGTAACAGCTAAGTTTTATTTTAGTCCTATTGAGTCCTCCCGTTGCATTCTTTGGTTCCTGGTTGTGCCGAAGATATTTCGTCCGTTGGCCAAATTATAAAAATGTTCAGGAGAAAGCTAGAGTTGGGAGCTAGCTTGAGATCGGCTCTTAACGCCCCGATTGAAGATAAATTCTCTTAAGAATATTTGTACGGAAGATCTCGGAAACGATTCCCAAGCCAGGTGAGCAATCTGTGTGCATGGCGCTCGGCCAAGGCCACCTAGAAAACAATTGTATAGGTGGCGTTAGCTCGGCGTGCTCAATCAGCGAATTTGCTTGGTGCGCATAGTTATCTTGGGTGTATTTACCTTAGGGTGGGAGGTGCGGGTCGTTGAACCTTCCGCTAATGTCCCTGTAAATTTCGTCAAAATCTGTCCATAACTTTTTGAATTATTTTGAGGACAGATAAACAGTCAAAATAACAGAAAAAGAGACTGTAAGACAGACAAACCCGACGAAAACATAACTTAAGTGTCGGAGGTAATAATACTAGTATTATTATTATTATTATTAAAAATATGCTTTTATTGATATGAGCAATGGTAGCTTAAATGGCTACTTTAATTACTGTATTCACCGGGCAGCATCTCTTCTCTTATCATCGTCGTTCAACAATACATCAATAAACAACGGACGCTATTCCCCTTGACCTTATCTCATTGGTTATGACCAGCATTTTTCTTTTGAAAAACATTGCCAATCCCTCCGCCGGTAGCTGCGCATTTCAGCGTCTTCATCTTCCACGCGATGAAGCAGAATCTTCTCAATTCTCATTTCCGCGTGTCACTTTGATCAGTAAAGTATCGATTTGTATTATCGATACGTAATCCCAGGGCTCTAACAAACAATTTCCATTACAAAGGGGAACATTGCCATTCTGATAGCTCCACCCTGCCTTTATCTACAGCTACAGCGGCACTGTAAGCTCCCTATCTGCAGTCCGCCATAGAAGAGTCAACAAACTCTGAGCCAACCGAGAAATATCGACAAGCCATCAATAAAGCAACACAACAATAGCGTGGTTGTAATAGGCCTTCAAAACTGAAGATTCTATCCAAGGCATTGGAGTCCTCGGCTGTAGATGGAACTTATCTTTACTATTTTTTGTAAAGTAAAATACATTTTGAGAGACAGCTTGATCTTCGTGAGAAAGCGTTAAAGTTTGGGTGGTATTTAATTTTCAAATTAGGAGATATAGACCTGCAGGAGCTAGTACTTTTTTCTTAACAAAATGCATCCTCAAAGTAAGTTCGATAATTATAATAAGAGTTTGTTGATATTTGGATTTAGCCGTTCTACGCATTGGAGTTTGGGGCTACACCCGGCAGTGCTCTTTAAGATTTTAACCCTTTTCTAGTTGGAGTTTCATTGTCAATAAAAGAACAATCAATTTTCAGAGTCTTA
>LQNS02000211.1:9047735-9070146 GCA_001587735.2 Parhyale hawaiensis | reverse complement strand
GAGAAGTGGATGATCTCATAAACAATCCAGACATGATCAGGCGAGCAGTTGGTGACATATGCGACGGCGATGTGAGTGAGCTTTGCTTGCTTAGAGGAGGTAGCGATGTCGAATCGTTAGGCGCTTAAATGTTAGAGATTAAGAACTGTTGTACCTTTATCATGTTTGTGTCAATGATTATTCGTATTAAATGTTTCTATCAATGATTAATCATATCGAAGTCCATATCGATGAAGTGCACCAATGCAGTTTCGATGACATAAGTTTATGCATCTGTTATTCATCTATCCGGTAGGGTAAAAAGGTATGTATTAGTCTCATTTGAAAGCTCTTGTTTTAAATTTTATAACCATGGCTACTAAATATGTATGAGTAGAGCAGAATTCAAATAATAAATTAATAAACTTTTATTACCTTTTTTCTGAGACACCCTGTATTTCGAGTACATTTTTATTTGTTTAGAGCGCGACGAGAAAAATACAATTATATAAAGATATTTATATAAGACTTTAAACATATAAGTATGCAAACACATGATGGTGTTTTTTATAATAGTTTTGATGGTTAAGAACCATTCTTTTGGCAAGAGTTTGGCGTGTTTACTGGTAACGCACAAATCATTTTTTAGAAGTAAATTTCAGTTTTACATCTAATTCTATAGCTTGCCCTCATTGGAACAGTTGTCAGACGTGTAGATTCACTAATTTTTCACCTGTTCTGCCGCAGACCAGTTATAAAATTAACAAAACTGATGCTGCGTTAATTAAAGTATAGATCAACTCTTAGTTTTTTGCACCACTGCATTCAAATATCAAAATATTATAGCAGCATAGAATTTATATTGGCACTAGATCATTGTTTAAGCTTCCGGCCAAGATTTTGTTTTGCCTAAAAATACAAAAATAAAGGAGCAGCACAAGAAAACTCTACAAGTAATAATCACCACCGTGCCTCAGGCGCAAATAAAGCTTCATCATAGAAGTCTCGTCCCGGCAAAAAGAATTTTCTGCGTTTCTGCTTAGATTAGAATTTCCGACTTTAAAAGTCCAGCTCTTGCAACTTGCTTTTGAAACAAAATTAACGGGTATTTAATTTCATAGTTTTTCATGCAGAGATGAAAAATGTGTAAATATATATATTAACTAAATATGTAATAATAAATGACAATAGAAGTAAATGCACTTGGTCTTTATTATAATGTTGGATTACATAGTTGAGCCAGACGTAGCAAATATCGAAGTTATTATGCTCAACAGCAACGTTTTGCTCGCGAGAAGCAATAGTAACTGCCCAAGCTCTTCCCGTAGACTTTTAACATTGCCGCCCATAATTTCACTGCCAGTAGCTGGGCATTATAGTTCCTTAGCGCCAGAAATGTTCGTGCGCTGCAAAGAATATTCATGCAAATGGATTTTTTTCTTTGTCTTTTCCTAGCGACTTCGCAGCTAATATAAGCCAGAGTTTTTCTGCAGCTCTCTCCGCCCGCAATGCCATTAACAAAGCCACTATCGGTCCGAAAAGTCTCGCGGGAAAAACCTGCGCATTGAGAGGCCTCGTGGGAATAATCACTTGCGAGTGGGAAAAATTCGAGAGCTTTTCGCGGAAGATAAAGCGAGCTACGTGGTTTTATCATTAGTTAGAGTGGTTCGTAAGTACGGCAGCTTGGAAAAAGTAAAAAGTAAGTGTAGAAGATTGAGTGAATAATTTAGAAGACGGCCTAACGTCATTCCGGCCGAGTACGCTGAAGCGAATCTCAGGTAAAATTTTTCCTTAAGAAATGACAGCTGCAGCCGCGAGGATTTCTCTGGAGTCTACTCAAATCTGGCCGAGTGAATTCCTCCTGTTCCTATCACTTTCCCTTAGGTGTGACAACAACGTCGCTCCATTTGCACAGGAAGAACGAAGACGCTTTTAAACTGTAAAAGACACTTTTATCAGCTGCCTTTTTTTGGTCTTTTGAGCTGCAGGGCATTATTTGATTCTCTTCAAGAATCATGTACCTGGACTAAATCACCAAGCTGTTTCCAGCGTACAGCAACGATTTTTGCTGCTTTGCATCTAGTATCTTTACTCGCATTTTATTTCTCCAAGCAATCCAGACTTTGCGACTTTAGTCCTATCATCTGTAGTAGTTAGTTTTGACTACTGGAAACAAATGAATTAATTAGTAATAAAATAATGATAGTAAAAATTTATTTAATATTTGTTGACTTCACATTGTCAGGCAGGTGCAAAGATATGGGTTCGCTCAAGCAAGCGCGTTCCTAACGCAGTTACATGAAATTTAGCTCGATTGTCAACATGAAAAATATTTTCAAACAATACCGCGTTAAGCGCTGCAAATCTTCGAATTTTCAGAAATTGTCAAGAATGCGTCATGTCATTTATGGAAGGCACAATGTTCATGCTTCGCTGATTGTCATATTCATTTATCCTTCTTAATTTTTGCTCGGGAACTTGGCGCAACCTGAAAATAAATTCAAAATGCTTCTGGTGTAAAAGTGATTCATATACCAATTCGGATCACTGAAAGATTATTCTACTAAAAGTAAAAATAAAGTAAAGGTAAAGTCAACTTGACTGTATCCTTAACTGGGAAACCCACACGCACTGGTTTGTACTGTAGAAATAGGCCCACTGGGCACAAAGAGTAAGCGCGGCTGCAGCCGACCACGGGTTGTCAAGAGCTATGGCGCCATTTTGATCGAAGATTCAACGACCCGCGCGTCCTCCTACCCCTATAATCTCTGAGGTAATTGCCCAAACGGACACTCTGCATACCCACCACTGCCGAGTCAGCACACTTAGATTAGCAAAGAGCTCGCATGCCTGGATTGGCCTCAAACCCGCGATACAAAGATGCCATTAAGCAATTTAAGGAACATAGTTAAATTTTGAAGAGGCCAACAGGTTTCACATGACGCAGCAGCCGGTGCCCGTGGACGATCAAGTTTGATCAAGGCCCCCTAGAACACAAGGCCTGTTCACGACGTGACGTCACGGTGGGCAGGTGATCGGACCGTTGTGCTGTATTTATGCTGTATTTCAGCACGTTAGCTTACTGCTACCGTGGGTGACCGGCAACTTTGATTTCCTAGCAGTATGTTTGACTGATTTCTAAGATAGTTTTTTTCTCTTACGTTCTACTTTTACCTTGTGATTCCTGGAAATTTGGGTATTCTAACTTTACAAATTAAAAATTTCTGATCTACAACGTTGCTTTGATGGTCATGGAAATGGACAAGAATTTTAGGTATACTGTATATCTGAAAACTTAACTTATCTAGCTTTTGGTACTATAAATGCCCAAGTCATTCACCTGGTTCATAATGTTTTGCCTTGCTTGTACATGTTAGTTTACCGTGTGCTTTTATTAAGGACAAAGAGCAAAATAGTGCCCAAGGTCAGCGACTGCAGTCCAACGCAGCGGGAGGCCGTCACTCCGCGGTGTGGCAGGCGAAGTAACGCAACTTCCGCCGTAATTTCCCTAAGAGTAATGTGAAGCTTATGAGCTAAGTGCCAACATAACAGAGCTCTGATGTTGGCCAAAGCTGCCCTAAAACTTCCTTAAACCACCGGAGGGTGCTGAGCGAATAGTTTCTTATTGCTGCATTGCTGAGCGGGACACAAATTATGCCCGTGTGTAATGGTAATGCACATACCAAATTATGTTCGTGTAAAGCATGGGAATATGAGTCTGCCTGTCCTTCTACTGTATGTACGTATTTTCCCTTTTTCTCTTTTCAATTTATCAGCAATTCCTAGCAGAACCATTCTGTTCCTGGAGTGTTCAAAGTGGAAGTTAAATGGTTAGAGTAATCGTCAAAAATATACCGTGATGAGTAAGAAATTAAGTTTTGAGCAGAAATTTAGTTGGTAACTATTACTTTTGCATGCGCAAGGTGACAAATAGAAAATATATGGCAGCCAGGGATGTCTGTTAAGTGAGGAAGAAGAGATTTAAAAGCCAACATATTTTATCTCTGCCGTTACAATGACACAAACCTCACGGCCAGGGTTAATAAATTATAATGTTCACAGTTAACATATTTAATTTTTGGTAATGAAGTGAGAAGTTTTTTACTTTCTATGAATTAAGACAATATACTTAATCATATGGAGCCTTCATTGCAGTGCTATACCTAGTCTTCATTTTTTAGATATGTGAAAGAATGCTGACTCTTGCGCTTTCCAAATGAATAAAAGGAAAACGAATGAAATTGTGATTTATTTTAAGACCCTCGTTCATATGAGTATATATACCTGTCAATTAATTTTTATGCTGTGTTTTCTGTTCTCACTATAGCGAACATTCTGGATAAGAAAGCTCAAACTAGGAATTTTTACTATTGAGATAGTAATATACTTGAGTCCGTGTAGACACTTATAAATCATTACTATACAGGGCATGCACAGATAGACATGATGCACCTGTAACACAGCGTGACCTTTCACCACAAGTGTCAAGGAAGCACTGGGCCCAGAGAGACACTATCTGACACAGTATGATAGAGGTCGGTAGTGTTCGATAGACAGCTCGCCTCCACTGCCCTAGGATGGGTTATGATAAATGTATGTTTGCGTTATGCTGAACGTATGTGCTCAATTTCAATTTTTTTGCCGTGAATGACATTTTTTGGTCCTACTGGGAATTGCAGTCTGTGTACTAAATTGTCTGTCATATAGTAAAGGAGTCACTGGCTGATTCAAACAAAAGCTTTTTATTGTTTGTTTCGCTAACACGGCTTATATACTTGATTCGTACTGCTTGGTCAACTGGGCTGGTCAAATGTACCCTTACTAATTGAATCATAACTGTCGGCATAGGTTGTAAGGTGGGGTCGATACTATGTACTTGCCGCTGTTTTTAACGCCGTTTATACCGGCAATAACAGAATTACATTAGCGTGCCCGGCCAGCGAGAGGTATTACTTTATCTGCCTTTCAGTGTTCGTGCTTATGGCCATGATTGACTAAATGGAGGTAGCCCTGCCTCCACCATGACCTTTTTCTGTTCTTCTACTGTTATGCAAAATATTGGAATAAGCTAGCCATATTGACGTTTAAGTAGCAGTATTGTTATCACTGAGGGTCAAACTGCTGCAAAATATGTACGCATTTCTACCATCAGTATACTCTACAAATACAATTAAAAAAGCATAATTAATCTATATCTCAATATCTCTAGGATAGTTCTCTGCAGAAGAAGGTAAACGGTTCATATTGAGAAATTGATCACTGTTGCAGTAAATGTTTACTCAAAGGTTTTTATTATTGTGTTTTGACATGAATATATAAACACACACACATTGGTCTTCATCGTACTCCTCTTTTAGGAAGCGTGGCAGATCACAAATCAAGGCAGAGCGTTCTCTAAATCATCCGAATAAGTGAGAGTGACGAAAGGAATAACTCCCATCTCGTTTCCCTGCCTCATTTTGTCAACTTTTATCATTCCCCGGTTAGGCATTGGGAGAAGTTTGCAGCTACCTTGACGACAGACTTCTCTACCTTGTTATGACAGACTGTCTTTTGTCTGTGTACTTATTTTTTAATTGGCTAAACGACAGAAACCTGTAGTTCGTAAAGACAGGCTGTCTCTCGCCTTTTGGACTCTGTCGGTAACTGCTTCGATAACAAGGACCTCTGTCTATAGGTATTGCAGGCAGTGCTTCGCCAGGTACTCATTGCAAGCAGCCATGCAAATTACCTCCGCCAAGGAGGTTATGTTTTCGTCGTGTTTGTTTCTCTGTCTGTCTGTCACCAAGCTCACTCAGAAAGGCATGAACCGATTTAGACGAAATTTGCAGGGATTGTTAGGCATGTTAGTAAGAAGAAGAAGATATGTCCATCCGTTTGTTTGTTAATCTGCTTCATTATTCTCAATGCCATAACTCAAAAAAGTTAGCGACAGATTTTTATGAAATTCACATGAGTTGTTGGGCATATAACGAAGAGGAAATAACCAAGTTTTTGTAATGATCTGTTGGTTCGTTCGTTCATATGTCACTGTTTTTAATTTTATGCTTGTTAGCACAAGAAATAAAAAAATAATGAATGGATCTTTATGAAGTTTATAGGGGTTGTTAGTGATGTTAAAAGACATAAATGATGAAATTTTTGTGCAGATCGGTTCGTTTGTATGTTTGACTCATGTTTGTCATAACGTTTGTTACCAGCATAACTCAAAAAGTTATGAACGGATTTTCTAGAAAAAAATTACAAAAACTGTTGTTACTATCAAAAGGCACAAATGATTAAATTTTGGAGTGGATGCAATAAAAATAGTGGTTTCAGAGCCAAGTTTAGTTTTTTACTACCATTGCCTCGCTTGGCGGAGGTATGCGCTCTTATAGTGCTCTAGTAATTATTATTTTTTCGCTGATGCGGTAAAACTTGTGAAGCGAATTTGTTAACTTCTACTTACATTTGTTTTCGCTGATGAAATAGTGCCGTTTTTAGCTTTCCTCAGATCACAGAAAAACTGCACGGTCGATTAGGTAATCACGACTAAGTGTTGTTCTTTGAAAGTTTGTGTTTCGTATAATTTTGATAATAAAAGCATGCTAAAGTAAGTTTTATAGCAGGTATGATTTGGGTACTCGTTCAGCACTTTTTGGAGACAGCAGTGGAGTGCTTTCCGCAAAGAAAATAATACAATACATCTCTCAGTGACTAAATTAGAATTACAGTAACGTACGGCGGAAATGGTTCACAGACACCATCTTGCATGTATAACAATATTCTGACCTAGCCTAAGAAAAAACAAGTCGTCGCTGAAAGCAACAGCTCGCAGAATAGCCCAGTCTCACTCAACAACGCACTGATAAATACTTATGCTCCCCGAACAGACACTGCCACTAGCTGAGGTATGGACACACGCTGTTGTTTATACATCTCCACTCTCGCTTCTCTCCAACGGGCTGTAAAAATTTTGGTTATATATATTAATTTTGACACTTCTAGTTCGCAATATAATTACGAACATTTGTTGACTTTCCTGCACTCACTTCAATTTCGCAGAGAAAGTGCGAGCGCATTGACTTTCAGGTTGCTGTTAAATTAATAAAAGGGAAATAACGGCGTCATAACCGATGACCAGTTTTTTAAATAGGCTACGCAAAAATAATCATCTGCTCCTAATATTTTTCAAGGTTCGACAGAAAAGCTTTATGACAGAGGAGAATAATGAGGCACAGTCGCTTTAAATTATTGAATAACTCGGCTTTTTGAAGTCTTTGCTCTCCAATAACGTTCCTGCTGCAACTTCAAAGAGCTGCTTGAAACCTCTTTGGGAAAATGAATAGGAAATTACCTTCAAACTATAGCTGGAGAGTCTCTGTGTAGTCAGGTCGTTATAATTGCTATCTTTTTCGTATCCGTTTTTCGAATACCTCTGGGGAAGAAGCGATGTTTCTGACAGCACGTATTTACCTGCGCAGCAGTAGAAGTTTTGCTTGTCAGAGACAGTATGCCACGGCCAAAACATGGATTGTTTTCAGTGAACTTTTATAGTGAAGGGATTCATGAACATGGCAGGCGGAAGTGAGGGGTGGACGCAGTGGATCAGGTCAGAGTGTGCATATTAGCAAATGAATAGTAAAAAAAAAAGAATTTTATCGCCGAACTTTCAAAGATGATGACTACGCTTTGTATGTTGATTTTTTCATCAATCGAACACTCCATCAGAAATTATTATCGGATATTGTCCGATGCTGCCTCTATAGACATTGCATAATTTTTCCCATGAATTTTCGACATTGATGGGTTTTGCACAAAGATGCATGCCAGGTTTAGTTCGTATGATCAACCTGCTGTATTTGCTAAGAACTTACGCAAGTATGTGATACCTGCTCAGACATAGTGCGCCCGTACAGTGCATATACTTATATGCTAACAGGCTAGATACGAGTATACTTGATATGTTTGGCAAATTGCAGCAACTCATTTTTATATGCTAGTTGAGGTGTATCATAATACATGAATACTTGTGGAATAGATAGCAGGCAGTGGACGGACCAACAGGCCCAAAGAGCAGCCGGACTTACGCCCTGACCCTCTATGAACCATTGCCATTACGCAATCAGTAAGTAAATTTACTGTAGATATCTGTTCAAGAAGAAAAGAACAGAATAAGTACATTCCTTATTTTTGATTTTTAAATAAATTCTGTTAATAACATGCATGGGGAAAGTATTTGTCTCATTGTGTTGCGTAGATGCAGCATACCAACTAGAGTTATATGTACGAGAAAGACAAAATTAAATAATGCAATTAGGATCAAGCAGTAATGAACAAGTAATATATTGACACTTTTAAAGAAAACTCTTACGCAAAAGTAAAGACATTCTTATTAGACGTCTCGGCATTTTCAGCTGTTCGCATGACTAGTAGGCAACATGTTTTAAGTTTTCATTTCAACTACCCAGTGAGTGCGCGGTGTAGGTCTTAATTTTCAGTAGTTGCATACTTTAGGTTTTGATCTTAGCTATCCAGTGACCTTACGGTGCAACTAAAAATAGATACATGATTATGCTAAGAGCTTCACAACTGACTGACCAAAATAGATACATAATAATGCCAAGAGCTTCACAACGGACGGACCAAAATAGATACATAATAATGCTAAGAGCTTCACAACGGACGGACCAAATAGATGCATAATAATGCTAAGAGCTTCACAACGGACGGACCAAAATAGATACATGATAATGCTAAGAGCTTCACAGCGGACGGACCAAATAAACCCACTCAGAGAGAAATCGAACGAGGCCTGGTCATGGCTCCCTCTGAACTCTTGCCGTCACATGACAGTCACGCACACTCGATATAATTTGCAGTAAAATTTAAGCTTAAAAAGTAGCCTGTTGCCATCAATTAGTCGACTCTCCTTGGAGTCATCGTCGGGGGCTCTGGCACTGAACATTACCTGAAATTAATGTAGGACTTTCAAGCGGCCAAATGTTAAGCATCTTCGCTGTTGAGATGCTTGCTGTGGCGAAACTGGATGCTCAACGTTCTCCGAGTACAGCTAGCAGAGTGTCTAAATTTTGAATTATTGTTCATTTGTAATTCCTGGCTTTACCATTTTCCATGCCTATTGTATTTATTTAAGTGCCTTACACGCAGCACCAGTGTTGCAAAAAATTGGTGTTGCAATCAGGCGTGCAGGGCCAACAATGTTAGACCTCTCCTCGCCTACTGCCACCAATACTAGCTGAAATACCTGTTTCGTTAATTTTTTTACCTACCTCTAGCCTACGCCTTCCTTCGCGGATTCCTTTAATTATAATTTCGCTTGAGTGTATCTGTAAGTATTTATCAGCAGTCAGACGACTGTAATATCAAGTTTGCTGTACTAGTTTGAAAGACAGTTAAAGTTTTGATGATTGAGGTGCTAATATCGGTTAATTATTACTATTACTCCCACTCAAATACAGCATATTTGTTGCCATATTTAGGTAAAATAAGGTATTGTAAGACTTTTTTATGAATAACGCTTTCGTCAGAATTGCTTAGTATTCGAGATATTTCACTTTGAAATTTCCATTGTTTTTCTATAAGAAAAGATAACCAGCGTTGTTATTGGCTTACTAGCGACCCCACAGGAACCTAAGCGAACCCAACCTATCCTAACCTAACCGAACCTAACCTAACCTGACCAAACCTAACCTAACTAGACGTAACTTAACATGATCTAACCTAACCTATCCTCGTTTTGGTTCCTATGGGGTCGCTAGCAAGTTTATAATAACGCCGGATATTTTTCTCGTAGAAAAACAATGGAACATTAAAGTCAAATATCTCGCAAACTAAGAATTTCAGACGAAAACGTTTTTCATGAAAAAAGTATTAGAATGCCTTATTTTACCTAAATATGCCAACAAAAGTATTGGATATGAGTGGGGGTAATAGTGAAATAATACCCTAGTATCAGGTATGCAGAACTTTACTAATATTTACGATTAGTAAATTAGTATACGATTATCACAAAAATATGAACAACTATTTTAATACATTATGTCAGTATATAGTGTGGACATTATTTATATCATTTAAGAAAGTTCTAACGGCTAGTGTAGTTTACATTTATAATGATTAATTTTCAGAAGGCATGCTGTGTGGGCCTAAGTCGTGAAATAATTCTTATCTTAAAAGGATATCTAATTTTAATTCAAGGATTCATTACCCCTGAGGCATTTCTTTGCTGATGGCATACTGTACTGCAGCTTTGTCTTACCCAATCCCTACTGCTTAGAGAATATGTATATTTATATTTTACTGGTATAAAAAGCAAATGAGTTTCACCAAATTTACTGACCAGGACTGCTCCGATTTCATGTAATTGTGATTGCAAGATCTTTTAGCTTTGAAATAAATGCCCCTCCCCCCCCTAAAAAAAAGCTCTAAATTTCAGGGCAGTCGATAGTGCACGCAAAAAAGATCCCGCTGCAGTGAAACCTTACTCGCCCTCTGATTTCTGTTGCAGCATAGGTTAGAATTCCAGGACCAGTATCAGAATTATTGGTATTTGATATTTAGTGCAGCCAGACCTCCAATTAACAGTCATAGCACAGCACCGATACGAGCGAAACATTTATAGCAGCAGTACTATTTTTTATTAGCACAGAAAACAAGAACTTTATGTCTGCTGAAAAACGATTGTAGTGAAAGTAATTTCACAGGAAAGAGGTGTTTTAAAACAACGAGCAATTTAATTATCGTGCTCTCTAGTTTCGCACTCGCGTGTTTCATGTTTCGAAAAAATACAGTTGCTTGCACTTTTGCTTTATTTTTGTATATCGATCATGTACATCAAAAGAACTCATTCTGCGTCGATTAAAGAGTAAAATTTATTGTTTGCTTATAGTTAGTATGCATGAGTTCACCAATGTGGCATCAGTACCTGCATGGTTCTTAGTTTTTTTATGTCGTTGATATTACATCCCCAAGACTCTTCATCGTTTAACCTTAGCCCCAATAATACACTTTGATGTATTCAACCTTGCCTATGTGACTTGCCGACAAACAATTAGGGTCGCCACAGAAGCTAAAAACCCAATTATTCAGTTTCTGGGCGCCGCCGCGGCTGCCCCAAATGTTGCTAGGGCTTTTGAGGTTGATGTATTTACTGCAGCAAGCCGAAACACGAGTGCGCCGCATTACCCTCATAATAGCCTGGTTATTAATAAATAAGCGGCCTCGTATTTCAACTCAGTACAGGGCAGTAGATAGCCACACAGGTCGCAGTTGGAAGCTTAGACACCGCAAAAGGCAGCACGTAGCAGGTAGACACGGGTAGAGCAACGTATCAACAACTAGTTGAAAGTAATATTATTTGTCTTGTTTTGCCGCAGCCGCCGAATAGCTCAGCTTAGACAACGTACGTGACGACTCTACAACACGACTTTTTATATTAAACTTAAAGTGGATTTCTTGCACCTAGTACGACACCGGCATGACTCTAAACAGCGGCGATCTTTAATCGGGATGGTTCTGGGTTCAACTGTATAAAGTGTGCTAATATACGGCATATTCTGTAGACCCGTTGTTGACCCCTGAGGGGTCGCTATCCTTGGGTCAAAACCAGCTCACCCATGTTGCACATGACTGGCCTTGTCTTGTTTTGGAAGTAAGAATAGACTTGCCGCCTTTTGTCGTATGCATTTCATCTGTAGTACGATGCCCTATTAAACAACTGGTTCAAGTAAGAAATGTTTCAGCGTATTTCATTCAAATCCTCGCGCTTCGATGCAAAATGCGAGATGCGGAGCTTTAAATGAGCCTTCAGCTCCCGCCTCATTAGAATTTCCGTCGCTCTGAGTTGTGCAAAGCCCCAAAAACTTTAGCAAGATTTTAATGCAAAGCGAAGTAATTTCATCAGAGAAGGCTTTGGGAAGTATTTTTCAGGCTGTGTTCCGGGACCGACGAGCAGATATTGATTGCTGCAAGGGAGAGGACTAGTTTGTCATTGCAAGTTGGGTGTATAAATTTTGGGATATTCAGTAATTATTCAATCAAGCAAGTAAGGGAAATTTATAATTATTTTACTCACTCTACAATATACCCTGGTGAAGACAAGAACGTCCACTGAAGATTTATCTTAAGTGTATGAGAAACTAATACATATGTTGAACCCATATATATCTGCTCAGTGGTTATGGTGACACATGTAATGTGGATGCATTTCAGAAGTCGGTAGCTGGAACCAGGACAAATCACCAATTTATAGCATCCTTCATGCACATCATTGTCTGACATCACCGTAATTGAAAATTCTATATAGATGATTATAATTATGAGGAGTTGAAGCTGATTTCTGCTCTTCCATATTAATGCATCAGTTTATTTGCTTATGGTACAAATTTTCCTATAATATTTCGAACTTTTTCTTGTTTTTTCACGTCCATCTTAGAATATATGCCGCTAGGGGCTCCATACCGAAACTTCTGAAACGTACAGCGCTTGCAACCCTCAGGTAACATATGCTACAGCTGTGCCACCCGCCACCCAGAATCGTCCCAATCACCACCTGACAGTCGCTATCGACGATCAGGAATCGCTTGCGGTAAAAGCACTTCCTGTTACCGTTGGCGTCCTTTTCTTCTTCCTTTGGAATTGCTTACTGTGACCACACTTCCGGCTAATATCGGCGTTTTATTTCATACTGCAGTAGCGTCACTGAGTTGCATTTGTTATCCACCTCAGTACCAGGGCACTTTACCATTGCAAGGAATAATAAATTATAACTACTTTCATTTATACATAGTCCTCCTCAACATAATATTATTTTTCGTAGGAATAGCATTGTTTCATAATCACTAGATGATAATACTCAACAACAGGGGCAAGTGTGCGCCTCTTTTCAGTTGGAGCGATTTTTTCTTCGTCTGGACTGTTAAGGGAAGTCATTTCCCCACGAGGATTCTACAGATTACCTTAGCCATACGTAGGGATTCAGGGCGTCTTTCTTTCGTGCCCAATATGCTGCTCTCCACTTTCATACTCCTATTAATGATGCTCTATTGCCATCATCTTGTTCTTTGCCAGCTTGCTGCTCTCATGGGCGTTGGTCCAGCGCATAAAAACCCTCGGGCATAGTGTACGTTGTTCTTCTTCTCCTCGCGCATATCTGCAGTGGCTAGCAGGGAGGCTTAAACAAACAGAAAGCTGTATTATGAAACAAATAAATCAATCATCCCTAACCTCATTAGCATATGGGCTTAGCTGAAAACCGTAAGTAGATTGAGTTGCAGTAAAAGTCTGACAACCTTTATAATTATTATAATTTTCTGCTACATTGCTTTATCAGTGAAGTCTTCCATACTGCATGCCACTATTTGGGTTTGGCGTGAATGTTGTAGACAAGGTTGATATCATATAGCTGTTATATATCCAATTGATTTTCTTATTGAAGGGCGAATTGTTCATCGCAAGTAAATAACATTCGCTGAATTTCATTCAAAATAGTTTTGCTATTTGGCTTTTAGTATCTTGTTCCCTTTTCTCAATAAACTCTTAGAGACGTTTCAACAATATTTATTCGAAAAAATAACCATGTGTGTTCTATCTTTTCAACATAGAACCTAGAAGACGTGCTATCAGTGTGAATGGAAACTAAACTCTTACAAGGTTGACACTTAAAGGAAAGGGGCTAAGATTTACTGAAACTAAGAACAAGCCGATTTGCGTAGCTCATCTTCAATTCCTATTTACTGATCGTGTGAGACCTGACTTTAGTAAGTATGGCAGTAGCAAGTTCAATACCTGGCTCGGGCCACAGTGAGTTATAGTGGAGACTGAGAGGAGTTGTATCATGGTACCCAAGGGTGTTACGTAAACTAGGACCCACATACGATACTTACGGGTATTTACTGGCTTGCTCACGTGAAATATATCCTACAATAGCCACTTTGGAAAAAACTATATGTAGCTGAGATTCAGATGAACTTTCCCCTACAGTCACAATTGGTTTCTTACAAAAGGGTAAATGGTAACGAATCAAAAAGACTGTCCTCAAAGGCAGGAAATTATATGGGTAGGAGCTGGGTCGTCTACGTATGATCAGTAAAAAAAAAGCTTTAACTCAGTTGCTCCTTTCCATTTGGGTCCTAACTGGTTATACAGCTGGGTCCCACATGGCTCTCAAGTCCACTGTTGCCCGGAAAAGACTGTACCGTACTCAATAGAAAACATTAGTTATTAGTTAGTAAAACATACAAAGTTAGACTGATACAACTCAGGCACTTGTGCCACGCTCAGGATTCGCAGGAAACAGCTTTACAATCAGTACTATATAATAATTCACGGCGTGTTTTTATTTATTTATTTATAACTGTATTTATATCTTTCCTGTCACGCTCTATGGGAATAAGATAGGAGAAAATTCAGGTGCCGAAGACGGTA
Organism: Parhyale hawaiensis; assembly: GCA_001587735.2. NCBI lineage: Eukaryota > Metazoa > Arthropoda > Malacostraca > Amphipoda > Hyalidae > Parhyale > Parhyale hawaiensis. The sequence continues at coordinate 9,055,740 of LQNS02000211.1, read as the reverse complement.
TCTTGGATACAGGGGGCGGACTTGAGCGCTTCAGCTGAGGGACCTGAGCCTGCCTGCATGATCGTGTCTGGACATGTTCAGGTGCCGAAGACGGTAGCTATCTTGGATACGGGGGTCGCACTTGGGCGCTAGAGGCAGAATGCTGAATTTTCATTAAAGAAGCCTCTGAACAGTAATAAGCACAGGGGACAGAGGGGCTTTTCTTGAGGTGCTAATTTTCTACAGTAATGACGGCCCGGGCCGTCCTATCCTATCTCCAAAATTACATCTTGTGTTTGTGTTCACTTACTTTCGTTCATATGCTTCCTTCTACAGGCGATTATTGTTCTGTTGTTCGTTTTCTTACTGGTTTACTGCTTTCATGCGTGAAGAAGTTGAGTGCATTAGCTTACCCTTTCTACATGTTACTCGTCCTTTACTTTTCCTCTTAAACCACCGTTCAAATGAGTAACGAGGCTTGGGCTAGCTTCTGTGATAATAATGAATGTAATAGAATCATCTATGATTAGTATTAATACTGATGAATCCATCATGACGAAAACAGCTCAAAAGTGTTACCAATGACCAAAGGCAAACCAAATCCTATTTCTGTAATCAATATTATGGAACAGAATCATAAATTGTCTAATCCTCATTATTGATATTGAGAGAGAACTATAATAACCTGTCATATGAGGCGAATGGGCGCTCTTCTCTTAGATGACGCGTGTACTGTATATGTACGTGCTGTTTAATGTGTACTTACAGTATGAGTAGCGACATACTCGTCATTTGCAACGAATATCTGACACCTACACATGCAGATATGGCACATACGAGGGTCGTTCCAAAAGTCATGCCTTCTATATTTTCATTCCGCCCGAAGGAATTGCAAATTGCATTGCTATAACGATTGAACATCTGCACTGTTAACCTGAAAGTTTCATTTTTCTGTTTTAGATATTGACAGTGTGAATTCTAAGAAAACAAGCAAACCCTGTCATGGACGTGCGTAAGAAGCAGAGATGCGTCATTGAATTCCTCAATGAAGAAAAAGTGAACCAATCAACATTCACCGTCCCCTGGTAAACGTTTACGAAGCCACTACAGACTGTTGATGTCAGCTCAGTTAGGAGATTAGTTCGTCGATTTCAGAGTGGCGACAGAGATTTGAGTGGCAAAGTGTGCTCCTGACGCCGTGCATTATGGACAGCCATGATCTCGGGAACAAAGCGCGCTTCGATCAACTCATCCGCGCCGATGAAAGGATAAGAGTGAATGAAATGCGTGTAGAGTTGGATGAGGGTATCAGCACATTCGTGTAAGGTCAGAAAAACGAAAACATTCCATTAGCAACTCGATAACACCAGGCCATACAAAAGTTTGGAGACCACTGAATGCGTGGCGAAGTACGACTGGACGGTGCTGTCTCACCCACCGTATATAGTCCCAACCTGGCACCGTCAGATTTCTACTTGTTCGGACCTCTGTACAATGTATTACGTGGGAAGCGTTTCCCGATAACAGATCCATACCCCGATGTTCTTCCAGACATTTTCTATAAGTTTGAAGTCGGTACACTGAGGTGGCCACTGCATCACAGCTATTCTTTCTTCTTCGAAACAAATTGCTATTTTTTAGCTCTGTATGAACGCGCGTTGTTTTCCACAAAAATTCGAGCTTCGACAGTACCAATGCCTAAGTGAGGGATAGCATCTTGGCGAAGAATTTTTTTCCTTAAATACTAACATTAATTTTTCCATGTATGTAAGTGAACAATGGGATCAACTCGTGCTGACGAAATCATTCCCCACATCCTTACACTCCCGCCTACTGACTTCACTCTCATCTTTAGCGATCACGTCTTACTTGCACCTTAATGTCAATTCCGAATAAGTTGAATTTAGATTCATCACTGAAATGTATCATATTCCTTTATTTATCTGTCCATACAATTTGCTCTGTGGCATATTGTCAGAACAGACTCGTTCTTTTTCATTAAAATTAAAGGCTTGCGAGTTGTATTCCGAGTCAATAATTTTATTTATTAAACCAGGAAAAAATAGTTTTCCTATAGATTGCGTCTCCCGTTTTCTCACAGTTTACCAGAAATTGATTTAGCTGTTCCGAAACAGTCATTTAATGATATTCTAACGATCAGCTGATCTTCTCGTTTAGAAGTCATTGAAGGCCTAGCGTTTTAAGTTTCGTTATCTATCAGTCTTAAATCTACTGATCATATAGTAAACAACACTTTTTGACCAGCAATTCCAGAAATTGACATTTCTTCTTTTTCATTAGTCGAAACAAACTATTTTTCTTCAGCTATTTTTCTTCTTGTCGCCACATTGCTAGTAAATAGTTCCCAAAACATTTGACAGTTGTCAGTGATAAATAAAGCTACAAATTAAGTTGTGTAAAAATACCTAAAAAAATATTATTATGTTTATCGGGATAATTCAACAGTATTCTTACCTTTTCGCGAGGGTAAAATGTATTTTTTTCCTTTTAAGTTAAATATTGATTTACAGTTAAAGATAAACGTTAAACCCGTATATGCTGTGCATGCATACGGTATTATATTTCAAAAATATATTGTGAAAATTTTATATATGTACATGGAACACACTTTAATTAATAAGTACATAAAAATTTATTATTATTACCTTTCTTCTATTTTGGCCACTACTGAATACACTTAGAACGGAAAAAATATAGCCTTAGCATAAATTTTACCACATCTCATTTTTTTGCCATCAAATTTTCATGAAACTTGCAGTTAAAACGTGTCATCTTAGGGCAACACCGTTGAGTTTTTACATTTTTCTGCGTCTCCTGGTTGACAAATCTTTGCCATATTGACACAGTGAAATGATTCTTGAAGTACCCTTCACCACGGGAAAAAAAAAACGATCAGATGCTGGGCATCCAAGGACTGTTACTGATAGACGGGGGAAATGTGGTTCGTCAGAGTAAGGGTTAGGTGCTACCTAGAGGTGAGTGTCATCAACGCGTAAAACGTCAACAACAGGGAGATGGTATAGTGATATGGGCTGGTATCATAGGGGATCGACTTGTAGGTCCGGTTTGAGTCCCTGATGGCGTGAAAATTTCATCTGCATCACATTGTAACATGTTAAAGGACGCCTTGCTCCCATGGCTGGATGACATACCCGTTTTACGCTTCGAAACTTGATTTTCATGCATGATAAAGCGCCTTCTCACTCTGCCCGTACTGCCACAGCATTTCTGGAGTCTTTGGGGTTCCACGGAAAGAAACTGATGGTTTGGCTACCGTGCTCACCTGATCTAAGCCCAATTGAAAACTTCTGGGCCCTTCTGAAAAGGGAAATTTACGCAGATGGAAGGCAGTACAACTCAAAATCTGTTTCGTGGGATGCCGTTGCTGCAGCAGCAACGTCAGTTCCACCCTCTGCAATAAACGAACTAACTGGCTTCATGGATTCAGGGATTATTGAAGTTACATAACGTCATGGTGGTCATGTTGGCAAATAAGCCTTTTTCAGTCATTGTACTTTTCATTAATGATTTCTTGTTTAATGCATATTTTTCTCATTTGTGTTGTTAATTTTTGCTCGTCTGGTAATATATAAATGTGAACATTTTTTTTTAGTCAAAAAGGTATTACCGCCGCTAAGTGAAGTAAGTGAAATTGACAAAATAAAAGCATAATGTTTCTATAACCAGTACGATTAGTCGTTTGAAAGTTTACCGACACTATAAGCATCATAAGTTTAACTTTCTGTGAAATTTTCACTGAAATTTACAGGCAAATAGTCGAGAAGTGGTCAATTCCGCGATGAAGCTATTATTTCCGTGGCGAGTGTATGCACACTCCTATTCAGCACTTATACCTAGACCTATTCTGTCAGATGTCCATCTGCAGACACATACACACATACCTACCTACACACAGACCTAACTCACTCGCACACAGAGACCCACATCACCACCACCACCACCACACACCTCATCTCTATAATGAGATTACCACTAACTTCATTAGCCGTTGGACACGGAGCTACTCATCACTGGAGTGTTGGGTGCTTCAGCTAGTCATAACACGCTGTGTGGTAATCTCCAGCCGTGGCATTGGATACTCTTGCGGTAATATTAAGGCAATGGTTTCCAAAGCGGGCGGTACGGAAAAGTTGGGGTTATAGCAGAATCATTTAATGTTACACCAAGTAAGAGAAAAGTAAACTACAATCGACATACGTCGGGATGTCCCAGCATGAGACCCACCAAGTTCCACCTTAAGGGACTAGAAATGGCGGGAAAAACGGGAAATTATTTGTCAAGGGGAACGAGAAGCAAGGCAAGGAAAGATGTTCAAGCCATCAGATGTCACTGAATTATATGAAAATGCAACATCACTGCCGCTGAGGTGCGGAAGTACAGATACATACACAGTGAAAGCAAAACATCCCCGCAGATGCTGAGCTGACTATAAAAAATTAAATTAGGAATTCTTGTCGCTTAATTTAAACGAGGTTGATGAGGGCGCCACGGATCCACCTGGAAGCCAGAGGCTACCAGCCTGGAGAACTTCTGCTGAAGAGGTATTTCTAAAGAAGGCAGCTTCAGGTTTCTCCTCACCAATAACTCTGGAAGTCCTAGTTTCATCCGTAAAGGAGAGGACTGGCTCATTAGAGACCCACCGATCACACGTGACCTGCTTGTTGATTGACTGCGGTCCACGGACCGCTTAGATTGTGAGATTGATTTTGCACAGTTATGTTTACTTTTTTTGCTTGCAGGTTCTGCCTAGAACCTACAGTACCGAGTATAATGGTCAGAATGGTTCATGACGCTCTTTAAGTCTACTATAACTTTTCTGTTGAGTATAACAAGACTTGGATCTCGATTGTGTACATATTGCATTCAAATTTTTTAAATCAAATGATTAATTTTGTCGCTTTGAAAAAGGTTGTTTTACGTTTTATTACCCGCTGGGAAAAAATGATCTGTCAAAATGACGATAGAGGAAAGTTGATTTATTTTATAAAATACAAAAATATTACATTCCTTGTCCATTCTTGACTTGTTTTCTGTACTCTCCACCAAACAGCGGCAGGTTTTGTAGCAAGAATGATTTAAAACCACCTTGCACTCATCAGCAGATACTTTATTTAATTTGCTTTTTAATGTCCTACAGTTCATCAACATTTCTTGGATTACCGGCCTTGAACGGTTCGTTTTATTTCTTCCCAACATATTCCATTAGGTTCAGATCTGGGCTCTGAACAGGCCAGTTCATCACCGTCGCATTTTTCTTTGCCAATAAATGCTTTAACTGAATTTGCCGTGTGGAAAGGCATATTATCCTGCACACAAATTACAGCTTGATTATCTGAATTCCTAGGTGAAGGTAAAACTTGACTGTTTGGCGACTTTCATGACAAAAACCATGACACTCCCACCTCCGAACCTAATACTATTCGTCGGGAACTGTCGAGAATATAGAGGGTACGTGTATCAAAAATAAATGGCATAACTTCAGGACTGTGTTTCCAATGGGTAAACAATGAAAATAGTTCCTGTGATAATATGTCCGGAAATACTTGGTTACCGAGTTATAGGCTTTTAAACATGTGCTAACAAGAGCACCTTTATTTCTCACACGTGGCACCTAACTTGCTAATTAACAGAACTATCACTTCAGTTGTTGCAGAGGAACCAACCCGTCGTCACTACTTTGTGCTCGCCTAGCTTACTGCTATACATGTTCGTGATTTGAGTGCATGCCCAGTCAACATGCACCACTATTGGTCGTCCACCACTGCACACGCGAGAAACAAGGGAGAAGTCCTATTCGGCTGGCAGCAAAAACCGATCTAATAGGTTGTGGGGTGCGCATCCCGCAGTGAGCTGGGCGAGCACCTGGTAGTGATGTCAGGTTGGCACTTCTGCTACGACTGAAGTAATAGTTACACTAATTAGCAAGACAGGTTCCGCCGGTGGGAGGTAACGGCATTCTTGTCAGCGCATGTTTTACGGCCTATAACTCGGAAACCAAGTATTTGCGGACACATGCTCACCGGAGCTATTTTCATAAGTTACCGATTTGGAACACAGTCCTGAAGTTATGCCATCTATTTTTGATACAACGTGAATTTCACCTATACTGCGTCAAACGAGCCATTTCTCCTCTAAATCAAGCAAATTACTTTTTTTTTATAACAAAAATAATGGCAAACCCAGTGATCATCAGTCCACGTGACATTTTCAGTTGCAAGTTTCACTCGAGCATTTTCAGATATATACGGCTTTGTGAACAGCACTTGGCGAAGCTAATTCATTACATTCAGTTTTCGCCTCTCTGTTTACTATGAAATTTAGCTTCCATCTAATTAACAAGCTTCTCGTGGGAGATCTGTTACTGTTACAAACCGATTCTGTTATTCTTGCTTAACAATCCGTCTAGCTTCTCTTCTTATCGTCTTTCTATACCCGCGGTAGCAGCGGATACCTGCGGTAGCAGCGGACCTTTCGCGCTGCACAGTTGTGCCGAACATCCCGGAAACGATTCCCAAGCCAGGTGAGCAATCTGTGTGCATGACGCTCGGCCAAGGCCACCTAGAAAACAAGTGCATAGTTGGCGTTTGCTCGGCGCGCTGAATCAGCGAATTAGCTTGGTGCGCATAGTTACCATGGGAGTATTTACCTTAGGGTTGGGTGTGCGGGTCGTTGAACCTTCCGCTAATGCGTCATAGTTTTTAGCGACCCGTGATGGGCTGCAGCTGTACTTACTCTTTCGGGCTAGTTGGCCTATATCTACCGCACGATCCAATGCGTGTGGAATTCCCAGGGGAGGTTGCAGTCACGGTTGACTCTACCTTCACGTTTTACAAGTTTTTTTTTTACTTTGTATGAAGTATTTTTCTAATAACTTTCAACAATAATATGACAATGCTTCTTCTATTCTTATTTATCCATGAATTTTCAAGTGGCTTCGATGGAAAATTATCCTCGTCGCTTAACTTGACAAGCAGGTCTTTAACATCTGATAACGTAACTGATCTTTTTAGCATATTGAAATTACCACCTCTGGTAGATAAGTCATTTAGTTATGATACAATTTGTGCATCCTCCATGGACATGCCCTGTAGTCGCGGGGCATAAAAGCCATAAGCTCATATTATTCGACGTTCAGTCAGCAACCGGCCACCAACTAGATCGCTCCCGGTTGCTTCTTGCTATATCTGCAGCACCTGTTTCAATATAAAGACTTCAGTACATTCCGATGTTCCCACCGATGGACATGAAACTTCATTGAGTGTTTTCGAAAGTTATCCCGGCGAAGCCGAAGATCACTTGTACTTCTGGAGCGGTGCATCTAATATTTACTCGGTCTTTAAGTCTACCTAAATCTACGACATCCGCTGATATTATTTGAAAGGCATAGCAGCACATATCATTGGTTCACAAATTACCCAAAATGTGAAAATTAGGAGAAACTTCTGTATAGTTCCATACCAAAATAAATGAAGTTTTTTATTAGTCGTATTTTTTTGCTCATCGTTTTTATCACTCATTTTTTTTCTCAGCAGACAATATAAGACAAACATTTTTTTAAATCAAAACCAACTGAGTCTTTGAAATAAATATATTTTATTCTACTGTACAATGTTTGATAATTTGTATACTATATAAAATTCTAGTTTTGATTGCACTCAAGAAAAGGTAATGATAGTGTTATACAGTCCTGACACTGCTCTGATCATAATGTCTTTCACGAAAGTCTTATCAGCGAAGTTTCACTATTACTTATTGTTTTTAATATTGATAATAACATTATTGAAGTAGTGGCCCATGCCGTCATTATAAATGACGGCAAAAAATTAACACTTCACCGTAACCCCCCCCGTTTTTTGGGCTTCCTCATTTTTCCCCTATCTAGTACTGAAGAAAAATATTCCAAGGTATCCAACTTATTTTTCGCCTTTTGAAATCTGAATTTTCTCCTATCTAATTAGTTCTACTTTTCCCCTATCTAATACTG
>LQNS02000211.1:9023880-9039208 GCA_001587735.2 Parhyale hawaiensis | reverse complement strand
GAGCTGAACACCATCAGTTTAGTTTTTTCTGCATTTGGAATTAGTTGATTTGCGGATAGCCATAAAACAAGATCACCAATAAATAACGATAACTTATCAATTGCACTTTGAAATAAACTACCATTCAAATAGAAAACTGCATCATCAGCAAACAAAACCTTTTTAACATTCTTTACATATACAATATCGTTAATGAAAACATTGAACAGCAAGGGACCCAATGCCGATCCCTGCGGTACGCCCATGTCTACACCCGCTGTTTCTGATTTAATTCCGTCCAACGGTACATACTGCTTGCGATTCGTGAGGTAACTCTCAATTAAATCATTTACATTGCCTCTTACGCCATAGGGACTCAATTTTGAAATTAAAATATTTTTATTTACAGTATCAAAAGCTTTTTTTAAATCGAGAAACAAACATAGGGTAAAAAATTTCTTGCTAAAAGCAGTGAGAACATCAGATACAAAATTGAAAATTGCATTAGTTGTGTTTGTATTCCTTCTGAAACCGTACTGCTCTCTGCATAAAATGCTGTGTATGTCAAAAACTGAGCTTACACGTATTAGTCTAAGAATATATTAGATGTACAAAGTACAGTCCGCAGACTCCGATGTAAGTCGTGGTAGGACTAACTTAAGTCAAAAGTACTTACCTCGCAGACTTTCATGTATTTCTATTTTACCTATGAGTAAATTAAATGCATGGTGTATTGACCGTAGACTTTCAAGCAAGTAGGTTGCCTTGACCTGATTTGTTTGAGATCTCTGACGTAAGGCGTTGTGTAATTGTCCCGGGATCACACAGCACCTCGGGGTAAGTGATATCAACCAACTGTGACCTTACTGAAAGCACAAATATTCCTTGCATGAGAGGCATTGTTGGAATTATCGTTGGATTCGTCGATAAATTACTCAGAGCTAGTTGTAACATCTGACTTTTGTCGTTTATTTAGCCTCTACTATCAATAGCTAAAAATCTTCTTTTAGTGGAATGGAACAACCGAATACTGTAGCATTCTGTATACTAGTGATTATTTGATTTAATCATTATGTTTGAATGCAGTCAAACTCCAAGTCTGATATATTATTTAGATTTCACTACCTCAGAGGGCGCGAGGTGACGTCCGAGGTTAGTCCGATTGTACTGGTTGTGCAGAGTTTCGCGTCCTAGAGTTGGTACTTCATAGGAAGGCATCGGAACGTATCTCCTTCGTGGCTCACTTTATTTCTTTTTTAATCCGTTTTTTTTAATAAAATATTTTTATATCTTTATTTTCTTCTTTCTCCATTTATTGACATTCTATAATTATGTAATTTGTTCCCTCATTCAGCCACATCGAAATGTGTGGGCAGTGATGCTTCAGCTATAGTGATTCTACTACTGTCATAGTTTAAATTCATAGGCCTGCCAAAGTTAGCTTTCGATGCAAGAAAATGGTATCATCAATTGAAACAGTCTCATGATGATTAAGGTCATACTTTAACTTGATTTGAGCTTCAGTCATGTCTCCTAAAATTGCTACCTTAAAGACAGTTTCATGAATTAATTGATAGCTGTACCAATCCATGTCATTGTCTATTACAGCGTTGATGAGCTTGGTAATAGAGTGTCTTTAAGGGATAAAAACTGTCTGCCCCCAGTGTAAATCCTCAAACTAATGGTACGTCATGGCGCATGTGTTAGCTTTAATAACGTTACTTACAAGAATGCATACCTCAGAGTGATGCGCCCCTAATTTGTTTGGCACTGCATCCACATGGAAAAATTCATGGTGTGTCTACCTATTTGTCATTTACCACCAGATCTCTCACTGGCTCGTCTGAGGCACACTTTGATCACTGTTTTCCAACTGTTGGTATTTACTTCTCTTGCATTTTCATGGCAGCAGTGACTGATCGGGAAACGTAATTTTCTATTTCTGCCGAAGCAAAATGTTTCAGGGTTGTCCGGGAGTGCGCTCTATTTTAAAAGGCGCCTCTGGAAAACTAGGAGTTTTCAACTTCGCTGGTCAAAGGTCTCGAGTTTTTGAAGTCCGCTCCTGAATGACTGTAAACTTTCCAATGAACTTCAGCAGTTGTTTCCAGTAGTTGGTATAATGTTTTCGGTACCTTCTGCAAAAAGTTGCTAAATTATCGAAATTCTCATCAGACAAGTTATAATTTCTAATTAAGTGTGCAGGAAAAAAATGTAGAAATCAGCGGTTGCGAGATTTTTCCATGTCAAGAGGGAAACGCAACTTACACGGGCTGTGTCTTGAGTGCTTGGCTAACTACAGTAGGTTACCTTTGATAATGCAAATACAATTTTTTTACTTTATTTTTCAAGATAAGTGTCTAACTTTGAAATATCGATATTAACTAAATGTATGGCTATTTTGCAAATATAAACAGCACTTGTAAAATAAATATTTAGCCATTTGCTAAGTTTATCATACAATTTGCTTATTTACGAGTTTTTATTGTTACCTCAGATTATGCAATAAGTTAATAGAAACGTTATGAAGAGGAAGTAAATAGAAGTGAACAGGAATATTTTTATTAAACGTCCAAAACCAAGAAATTATAACCAAAACAATTCAATAAACACTGAAATAAGTGTTCAGTAGTGGTAAACATAAGTTAATTTTGAACAAGGCAGCCTCCATTCTTCATGATTTTTATAAGGCGATTATCAACAAACTTTGTCAGGTTTGATATTTTAGACGGTGGTTCTGTAGCTGTTTTTACTGCATTCCACAGGCTTACTTTGCTCGAAAACTGCCGACCACCTTCATAGACCTTCCTTTTGATCATTGTCCAGAGGTTCTCAATGAGATTTAAATCGGGGCTATTCGCTGGCCAGGTCATAATCCTTTTTGATTTAAGTCCTCTATCCGTACCCCAGTTAGCAGCGTACCGTGCTCGGCGTCAGGGAGCGTTATCGTGATGAAATACCACTTTGGATCTGCGTGCGATAGTCTGCTCATCAAGCCAGGGCATCAAGTTGGCTTTAAGAAGCTGGCAGTACCTTTTTGCATCCAGTTTAACTCGTTCTACCACTTCAAATGGACCAATAAGGGTGTCACCTACTATCCCGGCGCAAAACATTACACCTCCACCACCTTGTTGTTACTCAAGCCGTGTATGTTGAGGTCGGTCATAGAGAGCCCATCCAGACTCCCATCCATCTGGACCATCAATTGTGGCTCTGCATTCGTCAGTAAATATGCCAGTGGAGAAATCAGTTTCCATGTTCTCTTCAGCCCATTTGACCCTACTTTCTTTATGAGTTTTATTAGAAGTGGTCGTTTTATTGCTTTTCCCACTTTCCCTAGCTACTGCAGAGCCTCACATCTTTTCTTTCTGATTAGTACTGGGGCTCCAGCGTCTTCAAATATCGTTCTTACTTGTAAAAAGATGTTTTCTAGCAATAGAAACCTTCAAATGTTGCATATTCCGAGCAGTCAGTTTACTCGTAGAGGCTCGATACGGAGTGTTCCGGTTGACTTTACCTTCAATTGCATAAGCCCTAATTGTTCGGTGATCACGCTGTAATTTCTTGGAAAGTTCGAGTGTTGTCTGACCAGAAGCCAATAACGAGGTCACTTTCATCTTTTTTTCACCGGTTACACCGCTTTTCTTGCCCATGTTGCCTAGAGAGTGATGTTGCCTAATCTGGCGTAACAGTGAACCCCGTGCGATAAGCAAATGTTGCCAAAACGTGGGAAATGATTCCGTTTTATTTTTCTCTAATTGTTTATATACTTACAGCATACCTGTACACTAACTTACTATTAACATTTTAAATGTGACACTTATTTTGAAAAATAAGCAAAAAAATTGCATATGCATAATCAAAGGTAATGCACTGTAGAGTTGGAAGCGTAATGCGCTTTCAGCTAATTGAACTGAAAATAAACTAAAATCACGGAATTTTTATGTAGTTTTACGATATACACAAGCTAGGTATCTAAGCCTTAATTCGTACTCTGGTGCCGCACGCGTCACCGTATTAAAATCAGTGCTGAGTGCCTACCAGATTCAAGTAAGTTAAGCATTAACTTCCTTCTCTTCAGAAGTGGAATAGTGGAACTGTCACAAGGGCTTCGTAGATCGAGGCGGAGCTTTGTAATATGAATTCCGTAATGTTCCAACTCCCTTTGTACCTATTACCGTTAAAATTGAACACAAATATTCATAGAAATGACTTCAACTAACGGGGACAACACTGTCCTTTTGTTGTGAAAGAAGGCAGAGCTCGCTTTCTGCTCGGCTGCGTGGCCCTTGACAGTTTTGTATTCTGTTGACCAGTGACGGCGATAGTACAAAAGTCTGCTGACTAATGAATATTGCATTTGTACCCTAATGGACCTGTCGGCTTTATAAGAAGAGTGATTGATGAAAAATGCTTTCAATAGTGGGTGCAATCTGCTGCAGGGAATGCACTTACGGTGCTGCACACTTTTCAGAACTATTTATTCGCTATTAACACTCAATCGGTGGTCTAGCTTAGCAGCGATAGACAATGATTCACTTCGTTCTTCATGAAAAAAAAAAGAAAAATAGAATAATACCCAGCAAGCGATTGTCTAACAGGAATATTTTTTTAAATGAATCATTCCATCACTATAGTCAAACCAGCGTAAACAGTCCTTTAGGGACGGGGTTGAATTGAACGCAGTAGTGCCAAATCTAATTTATCAACTACTGCATTTTGAGTAATCGAATATAAATAAAACGCTCATCGGACTCCTAACGCTGGTTTGACTATAGTTTTTTTCATTCATTCATAGTTATTTTCGAAGCGTAGCAAAATATAATAGACGGGTATTCTTTGTGCCGGCTAGACAAGTTAGACTGTTATGATCAAAGGCAATCCAGTAATATAGGTCAAAACGCTAGAAAAGGGCCAAGGGAAAACATTCTGCAGTAGGCCTTCCTCCGCTCCGTCATTATTACCTGCAAAACTCTGCTATCTTGGCAACAATCTTCAGCGCAAAATTAGACGGTGCTTGACGGCTTGGTCTTTATGACACAGAATTAGAGTGGCTTGAAGCCACGATTGTGTAGTCTTCTTGTGCCTCGAGAAATCGTCCGGTCTTTGTACGCAGCTATGCCTGCAGCATTGAGGCCTTGGCTTTGAGAATAGAGTATGTCGTCGACGAGTGGTCCAGATTTTTGGGAGCCGACTGCTTCCAGGGCTTTTTCGGTCGCTGCAGCCGAGGGAATGAAAGAATTGACTGTCAAGAAGATGGACACTTGGCTTTCAAACTTGAAGGTCCCGAGGATTGTTTAAGACGGTGGTCTCCGGATGAGCTCCGCTGTAGGGCGTTCTGGACTTCTGAAGTTCTTTGTCTTGGCGTGCGTATAGCCACACGAGGAGGTCTTTACGGGGACCAATAGAACGGCTGAAGCTTTAGGCGCTTGTCGTCTCATTACGGGTAAGTTCTTCTTCTGTATTCATTTTTGTACGGTTGGGTCTAAGAGTCTCAAGGATAACTTCTGCGCAATATAATTGAGATAAAAATATACTCCATGCAAACGTAATTGTTTCGGAGTCCGGTTTTCAGGACGGCACACAGAGTTTGGTGGATGCGGTTAGAATTTTCAGTGGATCAACCATTGAAATTTTTTCTTGCTAAAGACACAAATACTAAAGCTGAAGTTTGAATTATCATGGCGTACTGCTAGCGGATTTCTAGTTTAGCGTTCTTCCAATCTGCTCAGTAGCTGGAGTTTCACCTAAGACACTATAAGTTACGCTAGTGTGTCACGCAACGTTGTCGATACACTTGCATTACATTACGATGAACCACTCCTTGTGGTTCAATTTTCAGGCTTAAGCTTTTGTTTATTGTCCACTGATGCTTTCAGCGTTCATTAATTAAGACCTTGTAGTTGCTACTGTGTTGCATGTGTGCTGGCTCAGTGAATGTGTGTCAGGCAAGTCAGTGAAAGCAGTGATACAATGGAAATATAAATCTCACCTTAAATACAGTTTCTTTTAACTAATGGCACTGCAGTGCTTCAACGGAAAAAAATGCAATCTCCTTCAATCGCTCTTTAGTGTCACCGACTATTGTTCAATCTGAATGCACAGCGCGTTCAGCGTTTCTTTGCCCTATTATATTAGCTACACCGAGAACAGCTATTATCCATTTATGAAGAAATGTTTACTCTGCTTCCCAATGAACACCTATACCTATATTTCTGACAATAAGCACCGAAATTACATAGAAGCAGCTTGCTGAATCTAGTATTGATACCAGTAGTTACTGACAACGTCCATTTCCTGATCCTAAGCTGAAGAGAAGAGACGTAGGATCAGGATGTGTCATCAGGCGGCACGTGCACAGGATCCACGGAAGTAGGTCAGTGCTTGTTAAGATTTAAGGATGGAAAAGGGCCATGAAAAAGAACCAAACTCCAGCATGCTGACCATAAAACTGAATTAAAAATTACTTGCAAGGTCTGTAGAAGAGCTCCGATAATAGACTTTTGAAGACAGAGTTGACTATTGGCCTCTAATTACAGTCAATGTTAATTTTCAACTTTACTACTTGCAGTTGTTGGAAAACGCTTGAGAAATCAAACGTAAGACTCGTTACTAAGTTGTTATTTGCTAAGTTTTAAAAGTAATGGCGGGTTTATCCAAGGCTGCTGGACCCCCGTGCTTCCCCAGCAGTATCTTTGACTGCCCCAAGCCCTGATTCATGGTTTCAGCTTCTGATGTTACCCAAAATTTCATTAGGGGACGCATCCGAATGTGTTGTTTTCGTAAAAAAAAATTGCCTTGCTCTCTGAGTTCTAATTCTCTCCACCTTTGAAAAGAAAACGGAAACTTCGCTAGCGAGACTTTTTGAGTCAGATGACATATCGGTTAACATTTATTAAATTTTTGGTAGACACACATCTGTGCTTATAATTATTATATGACAAAAGATTGGAATGCTGAGTAATAATGTTTATGAGACCAACAGGTTGCTTTGTGAACTCACCAAAACTGAGCTGCTTGGCGCTGCTTATGAAGAGAGATTATGTGTGTATAACACTCACGGCAGAGTCGTTTAATGTTCACTGTCCAAGAGTAGGGGTATTTTTTGAAGACTGGTACGGGTATAATTTAGATAAATTTCGACTGAAAATAGTGGACTCAGAGCAATATTTTTATAATTTTTTTAATTTTAATACTAGAAAACTAATTAATAACACAGTAATATTAGACGCACAAATAACACACTATTAGTAGGACGCCTATTAATACAAAATATTGAAATCACAGCGAAATCGTTACTAGCGAATTATTTAGAGTAGGCCGTCGATGAAGCTGGAACACTGGACTTACAACAAACTAATTAATTCATCTTTAGGGGTAGGACACTTACTGAGAAGGGCTACTGCACTCACTGCTAAGTCACGCTAGTCGACTAAAGTTGACTGTCATAGGAAGTGGGGCCGACTGGAGACGACCGTAAAGATGGTATGTTGACCCCCCCTAAGGTTAGTCAGTATTATATCTCACGCAGGCCGGGGAGACTCTGTCTTTTGTGTCGCAGAATATTGATGGCGGCGCTGCAGCTCAGGAGCGTCCGGAGCGCTAAAGTTCTGAGGAGTAACGGTCACAGTGGGACGCCTGTGGCAGCTTACCACCTCAAGCTTTCTTTAGGCCTGTAATGATACTTCTGTTCAGGCAGGCATGCTTGTGGTGGCGGTAGTTTTATAACAAAACAGTTATTTTCCCACTCTGAAACGTACGTGTCTCATTTATGGTGGTGCTAAACATACGTGTATTCTGAGCTGCGATTCACTGCTTTAGTTGTGCCGACCGATCATTTTTCTTGAAAATAATGTTTTATTTTACTCTGACATACATATGTAGCACAAGGGTGGTGAAGTCGGATGATTACGTCCAACTCCGACTCCTGGCTCTCCAGTTTTCTGTCTCCGACTCCTGATCCTGCAGCTTTTTTCGAGTCTGGCTCCGACTCCTTGATACAAGTAGCACATGATATGACCATTAATTTTGTCCAACTGCTTGCTACCAAAATGTACAAGCGAATTTAGTTAAAGGGAGTATTTTTATACTTACATCGATATTTGACATCATTAGTACCAACCGGAGCGTTAAATTATCATATATTTAAAATTTATTGATAATTATCGCATCAAAAACTGTTTATACAGTTTAATTACTGAATGCCAAAAATATACACCATGTTATGCTAGGTACCACCACTGCGGGTGAAATTCGATGAAAATAAAGGACGTCCAGGTTCCATGTATTTAATTAACATAAAATAATACTTCTGGATTACGAATTTTATTTTTACCAAGCTTTCGACAACCTCAACAAGTGTCGTTGTCAAGGTGGGAACTTCAAAACTGTCAGGTCCGCTACTTATGATATGGAACTAGTTAGTATCAAAGATACGTTTGAAATATTAACACTATGCTAACACTCATTCAATGCAAATAGTCATTTAGGGCGGGTCAAAGGAAATTCAGCTCACAGTATGCGAATAATGGGCTGAGCTGGGACATGGGATGTCACTTCACTGTGACATGAGAAATTATAATATGCTTGGCGTATGTTGTTATGCCTCTACCGTTCTGTATTGAATGAAAAGCAATGGCCTGGAAGCCATCGACATCTGCAATATTCATTCAGTACGCAATATACTAAGTTGATGCCCTTTTAATGGCGGCGGTCAGCATACTTCGGTGCCATTTCGCAGGGGGTCCGTAGAAAACTGAACTTTGGGAACCACTGCTCTAGGTACACTTCTGTCAATGGCAACGCATGGATTAAGACAAAAACAGTATTGGTTCATGTTTGCATTATTTTTCGTTACGTATTATTTTTACTACTCAATACAAAAATTCTGAATACTATTATTGAAAAATTCCAGATATTGTACAAAACTTTTCTTTGAAGTCGGAGTTCTGCTTTAAATTCCGACTCTAACTCCTTAAGGAAGTGGGTTTCCAACCCCGACTCCTCCAACTCCGGCCGACTTTGAGTCCGCAACGATGCTAAGCACGATATTTTGTGAACTGTGTACTGAATGTTATTTTGGCTCTGACGAGCGTTGAGTTTACGGCAGTTCGGTGTTTTCCACTTTGATTTACATTTGACATGTAGCACTAGGCAGAGGTAAAGCCAACTTGACCTCACACCTCAGCTGGGAACCCCACCCGCGCTTGTTCGTGCTGCAGATATCATACTTATGTCCTCACTGGTCCGTGAGAAGTGTTCAGCTGCAGTCGACCAAAGATCGCTTAGAGCTATGACGCCAGTCACGGAAGGCTCTCATGCGACGACATGTGACCCCCGATCATCCTCATTTCTGGTTAGGGTCAGCATCCCCGCAATACCATCAAGGCACCGAATGCGGGCTTAGAAAGCCAAACGCCAGACGTCTCCTTATGGCAACAGCCTCGGGCCTACGCATTCCACGTCTGACTGCAACTGCTACTATGGTATACAAATAGCGTAAAAGTGCATTGACTGAGTGCGGTAGCTATGTTTCTCTTGGGAGCATTGTGTTACGAAGCAGTTTTCTTTCCCCTAGTGTGCGGGACACAGGTTTTCTGCTTGCTCTATAATGATGCTGGTTGTTGACAGAAATAGTCGCGGGAACACCAACCTATTTCAATGACACACTTTTGTAATAATTGCTCGTTTCCATCATAGAGTACGGGAGAATTCCTAATTAATTTTAATGGAACAGTTTACATTTTTTAATCCGCTCGAGTATCATCTGCTTAACACAGGCGATGCTTTCGCGGTTCAGTGCCTGTTCGACTCTTATCGTGGAGGTTGGGCTATCACGCGGGCTGTTTGTTTCCAAAAAGGGTTTCAACTTTTTCCTTTGAACCATGCTGTTATTTCTTAATTTTTGCCACATGATTGTTTCATATTTTTATAAATGTATAACAGCCACAGGATCACAAAATGGGAAACCATCCAAGCTCCCAAGAGAAAGTTTGAGTTACAGTAAACAACCTAACGTGCATAAACGTTGCGCTAATGTATGCGTACTAGCAAAATGAAAACCCGGTTAGTGGGACGTGATGAAGCGTAAAAGCAGCAGTAACGGCTGAATTTTGAAGCATTTTTTTTAACACTATAACAATGTGCAAGCCAAGCCCATTTCCGTTGTAACTTAATCTGTCGCGTTGTGAAGAATGCTTTGCTATTTGTATTATCGTGGGCGACAGCCTTAAAGTATCGTTTAGTTTACGCAAAGACTTTGTTGAAAGACTTCACATGTGTTCAGTGCTCGCTGGCTAACTTCCACTTGGTTATGGACACACTATTCAAGTTGTCTTGATTGTGGTCTCGTCCAGTTTCATTTCTTGTTAAGGTTTTTGATGGCTATCTCTTTTGTCTCTATTGGAACACCTGTGTGACGACACACTGCTTATTAATGAGCGCTTTGTACTCGTACCTACAAATCCAGTATTGGTAATTGAGATGAGCTTCCAGATAAGTTCATTCATTCAGTTCATTAGTCTTCTTTCAATCCTTGCACAGATATTTTTGCTTTTAAAATATCGTTATGAAGCAACATATTCAACAACAACTTATGCTATTTACTCCCGGCACGAGCTAAGGCCGCGTGTTCAGCAAGTTTCAGGACTACAAAGGCAGCAATCTGCTCGCGCCTTTGCAATTTAATTCCCAAACCGCGCACTTAGTTCACTGATGCAGCCGCCGTCCCACAATGGCTCTAAAGCATCAATTTCCTAGAATCGTCCGGAGCACAAAGCCGTTAGTTTATCCCAGCCATTTAGTAGCTCATAAACGCGGTGTTTTTTAGCAAAGATGGTATCAATTTGCTTGTTTACAGCTGCTGCCTCCTTCCATTGGAATATCCGAAGCATTTTTGTATCAAATTTGAGCTGCACAATACACTGAGTTACCTCAGATCATGTCTTCCAACGCACCTATTGCTTCTGAATAGCGAGCACACACCAGCATCGACTCCGATCTTGCTTTAGCACGCCTCATATATAGGCTAACAAAGCACTAACACACAAATACTGGTGGGGCGACTGAGACACGAACGCTCTAGACAACCCTTTGTGTGAGCTACGTTGGCCTGCATGCATTTCTATTGAATTTGCACTGAAATGCTACACGGCGTTGCCGTAGAGTTTCGCTTTAGGGATGAAGTAATGTAGGGTGCATTCGCTGTAGGACTTGGCCCGAGGTACAGTAATTCTAGACATTGTGCCTCCGCGAATAAGGTATTTTTCGTACGCGTGTCAGTACAGGAAGCCTACGTTGTGCCAAATAACAGGAAGGCCCTCATTATTTTTACATAGAGGGATTGTGTTCTGTTGCTATCTCTAAAACTTTAGTGTAGGCCAGTAAGAATGGAAACTGTCGTGCAAAGTTAAAATTCTATTGAATATCTTATGGCTTATAAACGACTATTATGAGCTTTCTTCTGAGTCCTAATGTTAGAATCATTTAATGGTGCAAGTATTACATAGTAGTACAATGTAAAGTGTAATTAAATTCTCCCGAATTTCAATCATGTTATCTCATTGAATTTCACCTGAATAAAAAAAATTGTTTGGGCTCGGTAAAAGCAAAGGATTGTATTCGTTTTGAATATATATAATTTTGAGGGACGTAGAATTAGTTTTATTGAATTTCTTCATTTCCCTGATTTTACTTTCTATCAATATACTATAGACCTTCTTTCTCCCTTTGTGACATCGTTTTTTGTATTGGAAACGGAGGCTAAAACGAAGCTACTACATATAAATAAATCACTGATTTTACTTAAGCCTACTTTACTATATATAGCAAGTCTGTGTGTAAAAATGATTTGGACCTGCTGCAGACATATTCAATTTTTGGTCAGCTCCAGTAGAATATTGCAGAGAGACGTCGCAGGTCGAGTTTGGTCTGAATACGAGGCCGAGGTCTGTGAAATGCTACACGGGTCGCCTGTACAGTTGGACCGCTTCTAAGACAAGGTAGTATTCATCAGCGGCGCAGGCGTGCTATAGCTGTCACATCCAGCGCGGCTGTTGCTTGGCATTTGTTGCCCCTGAGGCGATCGCCTCCAGACAGATGCCTTAGAATGAAATGCAGGAGGCGTTCCAGGCCCACGTCTGCAACCGCTGTAGCTGGAAACTGAGAGGGAGAGAAAAATGAAGTTTCATCCGAAATGTTCTCGGCTTCTATTGAGGCGAAGGTCCCAAGTGAAATACACTTTAAATTTTTTGCGGAAAGGGGGCTGAAAATGGATTTTGAAAAAACGCATTGGAAGTGAGTCAAACGGCTCACATGTTTTTGCGGATGTTTTGAAAGTTAAACGCTCTTCTTAGCTTGCATTGAATACGCAGGAAAAAGGCCGTTAGGCATATGACGTAGAACCGATAAAAACTTTTTTTTATTACTAGTAAACTGAACAACAAATAGTTATACGTTTTTATATACATATTTTTTGATGATTTGCTACCGTTTGGCTTTGATCTACTGAGCTAGACTGCTCTCTGCAAAACAAATATTAGCTTTTACAGTAACTGTGGCTTCTAGTAACCAGGAATAACGCTGTAAATAGAGTTTTATTGGGTCATCAAGAAATTAGGTGCTTGCATCTATGCTACATATTGGAAAGTAGTTTTCTACCGAGGAATTATTATTGCAAATTATGTTGCATTGTAAGCAAGATTGTGTGGTATTATTCCATTATAAACTAGAGATGCACTCGGAGATTGCAGATCTCCACCAAGCAACGCAATACCAGCGAAAAGCAAAAGCTGATCTTGATTACAGAATTATTTTATCACCAAAATCTACAGGTTTTAGAAGGTCCATTAATAATTGTTGGAGTTATGTTTTGACTAATAAAAAGGCAAACTGCAAGACAAGCAGCCTAACGGCCTTCAGATCATCACTAAAGTTTGTTCATTTGCTTTACGTTATATTTATAACACTTTCTGCAAATTTCATGAAACATTATTTCAACTTTATAAGTTACGGTACTGGTAAACAAACTAAAAAAAACATAAATTCAAACAGACAAACGTGCGACGAGACCATCGCCAAAGTTTGGCCGTATATTTATTGTATTATAAATTAGAAAAATTTTTCTTAAAATTAACAAAAATGTCAACAAGGAGCAATATTATAAAGAACTAGAATGCCCGCACTGTCAAAAATGATAGCGATGTGATGACCCGACGTCATTGATCATACTTCCGTAACTAACATGTTTTTCGAAAATAGGCTACAAGGGCCAACTAAAATTGTCATAAGAGATGAGTGCTCGGTGTCAATTCAACTGCAGCAGCATGGTGTATAGCGATCGGTACTTCTAAAATTCCCTGAGCTCTCCCTGCTTTTACTTTAATATCCCTAAGTGTCAGATAGTCAATTTTCCTCTCAAATAATGTGATTACCAATGGGTTATCAATATGGGCTGAATGGGACTGGAGATGGAGTTTATTTGAGAATTTTTCTGCGCTCTATGGGAATCGCGTTCGCCAAGCTGAGTCGTTATTTCAACAAGCCTATGATCAGATAATGTTGTATCATGGATTTCGATATTCTTAATCAATTGTGCGTTATCGATAAAGAAAAGAGATCAGACATTTTCATTTCTCGTAGGTGACGAGATCATTTGGGTCGGTGAAAATTCTTCCATCATGTGCACTAGAGAGAGAGAGCCTGTTCTTTTTCATCTCTAGTGGCCGATGATGTTCTGGATAGTATGAAGCTTCCAGTTTCATCTGGTAAGTCTATCGTTAGCCATTTTAAGAAGGGGAAGCTGAAATCACCAGTTATATACAACTAGTGGCCCGTGCCGTCATTGTAAATAACGGCAAAATATTAAAACTTCACCAAAACCCCCACCGTCTTTTGGGCTTTCTCATTTTTCCTATATCTAATACTGAAAAAAAAAAAGATTCCAAGGTACTCAACTTCTTTTTGCCAGAAGAGCAAACAGGCTGAGTTCTATTTCTCCCCTATCTAATACTGAAGAAAAAGATTGCAAGGTACCCAACTTTTTTTTCGCCTTTTGAAATCTGAATTTTTTCCTATCTTATTAGTTCTATTTTTCCCCTATCTAATACTGAAGAAAAAGATTGCAAGGTACCCAATTTTTTTTCGCCTAAGAAAAAGATTGCAAGGTACCCAACTTTTTTTGGCCTTTTGAAATCTGAATTTTCTCCTATCTTATTCCCATAGAGCGTGACAGGAAAGATATAAAGATAGTTATAAATGAATAAATAAATAAATAAATAAAAACACGAAGTGAATTATTATATAGTACTGATTGATACTTACTCTGGACTTCTGTGCAATGTGTGTTGATCACTTGCAACATTTCGGCAAATTTTTTGGTAGTACATTTTGGCGGTCGATAGCACACCATGCACATCAATCTAAGTATTTCAATGTTAACAATAATACAATCACACATTCCAGTAGAAATTTTTTGCTTTGTATGTGAACCAAGGTGATCTCTTACTTATAATGTAACACCACAACACTTTCTATCTTTGCGGTCACTTCTATGCAGTCCATAGTTTTCTATTTTGACTTCTGCATCGTTGACTGCATCATCTAGATGGGTCTCAGTAACGGCTATCAGGTTAGAACATGCATCATTTATTATATCCTGCAGTACCACATGTTTTCTGGAATTTTTCGTTAACAGGCCTCCTATGTTTCTGACATGGATTTTGCTAAGTATTTTATCTTTATTTGATTCCAATTCCTGATGCTCATTCTGTTTTTGGCTGTTTGCGTTTTCAGTTGATGAGTTGTTCCAGGATCCCACCCCCACATTTGTGTAGGATTTTCTACTCTTGGTGGAATCCAAGGTGCGTTTGGCCCCCCATGCTGCATTTTTCCATATAAGTCTCCATGGACGAGATTTTTTCGAACAGTATTTGTAAAATAAAAAATTTTGCATATTTTGTAAATCTTTCCTCACATCTCTATTGTATACACTCTTATTACGGTCATTCGGGGTAATATCTTTTTCCACATTGTACTGATGGTTATTTTCTCCGTACTTGTGAGTTTGTATGCGATTTGAGTTTGGCCATGGTCTCCCCGAATTTTCCCCTCGTTCAGCGTGGGTGTGCCTATGATGGGCAGTGAGAGACGCTCGAGAGGTTCTTTTCAGATGTATTTCAGGACATGTGGTACCAAAACACGTGCCGTTTCTGAATGATTCTTGGCAAAACCAAGGATGAAAGAAATTGCATTCTCGTTTTGAGTTGCAACCTTGTCTGCCATATTTCATGAACCTAGGGCACCTCCTTGGGTGGAAAAATTTGCATCCTCTGCCTGAAATTCCATATTTACATTG
>LQNS02000211.1:8996424-9018909 GCA_001587735.2 Parhyale hawaiensis | reverse complement strand
ACTCTGTCATCATGGCTGCAGCAACTTTTCTACTAAAGGCATGAAGCGAAACATCTTTGAGTTACCAGTCTCTATCAGCAAAGTGGAATCCAATAACTTTCTTAGCCTTTCTTCTTCGTATTGAGAGCATCTCTCTCTATAGCCAACATTTTCTCTCCAATTGAAGTTCTCATTGACGGAAATTCCGTAAAATTTTTCACCAAATTTACCACGCAACTTTTTGGAAGACCAAAGCTGCCCCTGTGCTCACAGGGCGGCAAGTCATAACTCTGCCGTGACTCCCGCAAAGAAATTTTGGTTGGGGCATTCGACTGAATGTCTTGGAAGAAAATTATTGAAGGGGCACTAAATTGTCCAGCCCTATCGCTCGGGGTCAGACGCCTTGCCTGTCAGTTTGGAGAACGACGGTCTGCAGACGACGTGGAGGGCCTTGGTGGCTACCGTTTCTTCAGTGTATATAGGTGTGTGTCTGCTTACAGATGCCTGCGTGAGTGAGAGTATAGCTATATGTTCGATGTGTATACTATAAGTGCATATACGGATACACTGTAGTTGAGCCCATGCACACTCATGATCCCTTCCCAAATAAACTCTCTTTGTGAATATTTATACAGTATATACATAATTAAATATATATATATATATATATTGGGGTATAAATAAATGATATAACAAATAACTGTATTTACTATTATTTACAGTCCTATAAATTCTCCTAACCATCGAAATATCTTTACACAATATTGATATAAAAAAGAAAATACCGTAAGTGCGGTATGTTTAAAGGGACGAGGCCGGTCTCAGACTATTCATGGGGTATCTTCAATGTAGTTGAAAAAAAAAACTAGTAATGATAGTAAAACAAGTCAAGCTAGAAACCTGGCCGTAGAGGTGTTGCTGTGGCGACTTCTGAAAACCTACTGAAGCATTGCTAGAAAGGTTGGGCTACGAATATTCTTATGCCCGCTGCAGACGTGAGTCGAAACACAGGCACGTAGCTACGTAGCAGAACTTCGGCTTGGTCAAATTTCAACGGTCCAAAATGGCTTAAAATCTAAGCTGCAATTACAGAAATTCTTCTAAAGCAAGTGCCAACGGCACAGTTTAGACTATATCTCTAATTTCGAGTTAGTTTCAGGTGGCACTAACGTACATTTTATATGGATGATCAAACACATTAAGATGTAGTCAGGGTCACAGAAACTTTTGCTTCAGGAAGGAGAAACGTTCTTGTTTTTAGACTCTCGTCAGCAGCGGGCTTTATGCAGGGTGTTTCTTTTATGTGCGGACAAATTTCAACCGTAGGCAGAAAAACTCTAAATAATCGATTTTCTGGAATAATAAAATGCCCAAAACTCCTTAGTTTTCGAGTTATAATGACCTGAAGAAATTTGAAGCTTTAAGTTGGATGCTACGTGTGCGCCAATGGTAGCGCTGAATTTGATAGTTCAGTACGTTTTTCGACCACATTCTTGCCCATGCGTTTACTCTGAATCGATGATGATTATTATTTGGGCAAATGGCATGAAGATTATTAAGCTTGAACCCAATGATGATTATTTGTGAATGTTAAAAACACCATCGTGAGTAAAATACGCTTCATCTGTGAACAGAATCAGCTTTGAGAAGTTATGATGCCTTATTCGCTGCTGCATGAACCACGCTGAAAATTGTATACGATGCCAAAATCGGGTGGTAGCAACCCTTGCATTTTTTTTTTAAACGACACGGATGTAAACTCTGACAACGTAGTGTCCGCCATACAGTAGTGTGATTACGCTGAATGCTAAGTTTGAAACGGTAGACATCTTTCCTAACCATAAAGTACTTGTAGTTTTTGTTGCAAAAATAATGTAAACTGCTTGGGTGGGATTGGAAACGTGCTGAACTATCAAAATTAGTGCTAACATTGGCGAGCACGTAGTATCCTACTTAAAACTTTAAATTTCTTTAAGGCATTAAAACTCGAATACTAAAGAGGTTTGGGCGTTCGATCATTCCAGAAAATCGATTAATTTTGAGGTTTTCTACCTATGGTTGAAATTTGTCTGCTCAGTAAAAAATCACCCTGTATTTGACTGTCGGTACAGTTGCTGTAGAACTGAAGTTCGTGCTTCTGGATAAGGAATGATTCGGTAATGTAAATGTAATCGCATTCTTTGTACAGTATATTCGTGTTGTTTATTAAACGTTCTCTTGTTAGGGCATTGTCCTAGCTGTGGCTAGTGCAGGATTTGCGGTCTCTGGTGACAACGTGCAGGGTAGCCTGAGGGACAGTGTGACAGTTGTGAGACCAATATCCGAGGCTTGTTATTGGAGCTCACAGTGACCAATAGAGCAACGCCAGGTTTTTAAGGAAGCTGTTGAGGCCCTTGGTCGCTGCGGCTAACTTAGGCGTAAACTGCATTACTGTGGTAATATTGAAGTAGCATTTGCCACTGTGAAATCAAGAAAATTGTTGAGCAGTTTTAATGTTGCAGTAATTGCAAAATTTTATTATACATACTAGTGGACCCGTGCGTGAAGAATTCACGCAATAACCTATACGTTTGCCTAATGCCTCTAGGCCGGTGCGGAATCTCCTCTTCTCTTATTTACTTCTTAATTTTCTTCTTTCCTCCATTGGTCCTTTATCGTGCTGGCATCCTTAGGTCTTCTATATAGACAGGCAGAAGTAACATCTTGAGTAAAATACTCCAACAAACTTAAACAAAACAGCAGCTTATTTACAATGTGTTCGCTCGGTAGGAAAGATACCGTTGATACCGTCTTCCCACCTCAAATATCTGTTTCATTTTAGGTGCTCAAATTTTGACCTATGAAGAGAACACTGCTTCGTCAGAGGAAAACAGTAAGCTAGATGAAATAGTTGTTTACTTCCCATGAAAACTTATGTTTCGTCAGTTTCGTTGACAATTGCATCAAAGTGGGAAGAATAGCTCATGCAACGAAATCATCTGTGGGAAGAAACTACGAATCAAGAAGCATGAGAGNGAAAAATGAGGAAGCCAGCGGGGGTTTTCCTGAAGGGCTAACTTACTGCCGTCATTTATCGCACACGTGCACCAGTCATTGATAACCCAATATGCCGTCATTTACAATGACGGCTCGGGACACTAGTTTATATATAAACACACGACGGTCATTCTTAGTATTAGATTAGATAAGAGATACAGTCATCTGTTCAATGAAATATGCGTAACAGACAGCTCTTTGGGTAGCAGTTAAATGCTGCCGATATTAATGTTCGTAAAACTAAATTCAGCTCAGTCTCCTGCCATTGGGTTGGCGAAAAAGTTCATTCGTTTTTTTTTTTTCAGTATCGACTTTCCGGTCTCCTA
This sequence comes from Parhyale hawaiensis, assembly GCA_001587735.2. Lineage (NCBI taxonomy): Eukaryota > Metazoa > Arthropoda > Malacostraca > Amphipoda > Hyalidae > Parhyale > Parhyale hawaiensis. The sequence continues at coordinate 9,015,568 of LQNS02000211.1, read as the reverse complement.
ACCATTGTTCCTGTGTTCTATTTCTTCGAATAGTGTATTCGGTACAGTGATTGCATATACATCAGTGGAGTGGAAAATAAGCCCGTAGTGGGGAGGTTTTAAGATTTTTGCTTGCATTTGAGCCCTTGAAATGAAGGATCACGCGGAGCACTATAGGCATCTTATGTTTTTATTAGAGAAAGAAAGCAGCAGAAACTGGCCGAAATATATGCAGTGCGTATGGAGTACATGCTGTCTTAGAACGGCCTGCCAGGAATCGCTTACTCGGCATCAATTAATGAGGGAATTTTCTGTAAGAGATGGTTGGCCGACCGAAAGATACTGACAGTGGCAAATTGAAAAATGTTGTTTAACAAGACTGCAGTTTGACGATCAGATAGATCACATATATTCTCTAGGTACATATCCAAAAGACACATGGAAAATTAATTTCCCCTAAAAAAACGAACGAACTTTTGGGCCTACCGAATATAATAGCAGCTTGAGAGCCCAAACCGAATAAGCCACTTCATGGGCATAGTATAGCACGAGGGAATAATAATAAGGGGAGAACCAGATGGACGGACGAAGAAAAAGAACGTGCTTGAAATGAAGTTTTTTCGGACCAAGCAGCCGCAGCGCTCGTCGTCCTGTACATTATTTTTTTATTATATATATGTTACCTTTATGATGCAGTCAGGAAGTACCAGGACTACGTTCTATAAAACAAGCATAGATAGAGCACTTCAATAATGACAATACAATAATTTTAAACACATAATGTTTAGCGTGTGCTGCAGCTGCTTGGTGCGAAAAACATCATTTCACGCGCGTTCTTTTTCTTCGTACGCCTGTCTGCCTCTCCCGCTTTTATTACTCCCTGGTATAGCACAGTAATGTATGTATATACTGTATATATATGAAAGTACCTCAACTTAAAGACTAGTTCAATAAATAACACTACTACTCATATTACTGTACTGGACATGAACTGGTGCGGGTCATGACCTTTTGGGCTCAAGCGATGGACATCTTGGCTCTAAAAATTTTTCTTTTCTTTTTTGCCTACCTGTCCTAACACACTTAACCTATCGCAAAAGAACCTGACCTCACTTAACTCGCCTAACCTAACATGGTACACCTCACTTAAAATCTAACTTACCGAACCTAACAAAAGTAGACATTTTCCTACTCTTAGTAATTATTTTTGTTCGATTCCTCACCTTATACTATTTTTTTTATCCATGGTGTCCAAACAACGGTGCGTTGTAAAATTTCTTTCTGAAGAGCTAAAATTGAGACTAGTACGGTAAGGGCTTCTGCCGCAGCGGCTGGCAGACCCTGAAGTGTTTGCGCAGGGACCACGTTGATCTCTTTGGTAAATTGATATGGTTACCGCATTTACCATATATTCTATGCCAAATGTACCATAAACATGCAACCTGTAAACGAGCGCCGCACCTATGTGGTGTCCTTTCCTCTGGAGTGAATTGTTTTTCATAAAATATAGAGAGTTACTGCACTCCTCGGATTAGGCTCAAAGTGTACCACAGAAATTCATGACGTGTTCCCTGCACTTTAGACCAGCTCAGCCTTTACACGAAACCATTTTCTTTACAGGCTCCATCAGCAACATCCATGACCAAGAATATAAATGCAGCGACGGCAAAGTGAAAGTCATAGACGGTGTGGTGGGAGCGGCCTCGTCGGTGACCTCCATACAAGTTGCAAACCTCTTACGGCTCTTCAAGATACCTCAAGTAGGTGCCAGGGGCGGACGGGTGATGAAACGTGTGAATAATTAGTAATGCGGTGAGAAGTGAGCACAGTGGAGTGTGATGGTGGTGAGGAAGAATGCGTGGTTAGAGTACGGATTATGAATTCGGAGGGGGTGAATAAGAGAGCGTACGGAAAGTAACACCGCCGACAAAATCACTGAGACCTTTGCAAAATTTGGGAAGAAAATAATGCTGCAGGTATAGTATGTTACTGCTGAAATAATAATGCGTAAACGGTTAGTAATTTCAAATTTGTTCTCTAACTCATTTCTGGGTCTTTCAGGAATACTTTCAAATAGGGATTTAATATATTCAGCTTCTTTACACTCCACTGTAATTCAAGCTCCATTGTATGTTTGCATCCTGGCTAGGCAGTATTCGTCCCATAAAATTTTTCTTGCGTCTTTATTACCTCCGCCAAGGAGGTTATGTTTTCGTCGTGTTTATCTTTCTGTCTGTCACTAAGATACTCAAAAAGTTATGAACCGATTTGGACGAAATTTACAGGGCTTGTTAGGTTTGTCAGGAGAAACCGATGATTATATTACCTTTTGGTGAAGATATGTCCATCCGTTTGTTTGTTTGTATATCTCCCTCATTTTTCTCAATGCCATAACTCAAGAATTTATCAATGGATTTTGATGAAATTAACATGAGTTGTTGGGTATATAACAAAGAGTAAATGACAAAATTTTGGTAATGATCCTTGGTTTTCGTTCGTTTGTCACTGTTTTTACTTTTATACTTGTTTGCACAATAACTCAAAAAATAATAAATGGATCGTTATGAAATTCATAGGGGTTGTTAGCAATGTTAAAAGACACAAATGATTAAATTTTGGTGTAGATCGGTTTGCTCGTTTGCATGTTTGACTCATGTTTGTCATAACGTTTGTTAGCAGTATAACTCAAAAAAGTTATGAATGGATCTACAAGAAAATTGCACAAGCTGTTATTACTATCAAAAGGCACAAATGATCAGATTTTGGAGTTTATACAAAGAAAATTATAGTTTCAGAGCCAATTTCAATTTTCTTGCTACGGTTGCCTCGCTTGGCGAGATATGAGCTCTCAGAGTGCTGTAGTTTTTATTACTTTCGATGGGATTTAGTTCTTCGCATACAATTTCGCCATTATATTGATGAGTAGTTGTAATTAAACATTATTATTCCAATTTGTTGGTGCATGTAATGTACAAAGACTTCCTTTTCCTATACAAGCTTTGATACAACTAAGACAATCTTAAGACCTCTTAGAATTTATAGTTAGGAAAGTTATAGGAGCAAGTTAGGATACGGACCATGCTGATAAGCTTCATTTATCATCTGTAGAGCCTCAAGAATACCTACAATTTGAATTGTTTTCGAAAATTTGCCGAGTGTTGGCTGACAGGTGGGAGTGCGCAGATACCTATCGAAGAGCACGTCTTGTGGAGAATATGGATATAGTGGATGGGCAGGAGAGTGTGCGAACATTTCGACATGAAAGTGTATGTAGATGGTAAGTATGGGAGTAAATAGACAGTGAGTACAAGATTGGTGAATGCGAATAGTGGGCCAAGGAACATAGTCATGTAGATACACATGTGTTTGTGCCAGTACTATGTAGAAAGGATAGGAAAGGATGGAAGCAGGAGATGTTGCTGATATGAAAAGGGTAGTATGGAAGAGTTACACAAGTCATTTTACCAAACGCAACCTTATCTGCTCCCAGCCGAGATCAAAATGTACCACCCCACCATTTTTCGATCGCTACTCTACTCTTAGTGAGTTTTAGTGCCCAGACATCAGTGACGTTACCTAATTTGTTATGAATATCAATAAAACTTTAATATACACGCACATTATTGCCAAAAATGCTGAAAAATATAATCATTTTAGAAAATTCGGTAATAATATTTCCGCGAAGGCACGCTTCTGGACCCACGTCAGGCAGCATCACAGCAGCAGGTATGCATTGTTGGTCGTCCACTAGCATGCAAGGATTAAGAGAATGTGGCACACACGCTCTTCACCGTTTAAATGGCGCGCATTCGTAGATTTCTTTACTAAAAAGAAATAATTACTAAAAGATGGCAACGAGGCTAGAAATGAAAATTAGAAGCGATAATACATTCAGCTCATTGAAGTAAAAGTTCATAATCCAAAGTTACAACATGTAGTTGGTAGCAAGAGCAAAAGCATTGGCAGCAGCTGCTCTAGAAATAATTCGCCGTCATAGATGAAGCATAATTGAAGTCCTAGTTTAGTGTACAACAGATTGGCTTAAATATATCACTTTAATACTTTTATGGTCTCCAAATCACAGGAAAGAAGAAAACAGCTAAGAAATACAGGAAAAAATTAGAGACAAGCCCTTTAAAAGCTGTATTACTTATTGGACACACAACATTCATACGTCACTATAATGACGAAGGGAAAACATCTCTCTACCGACATTTATCAGAAAGAAGAGTAAGCTTAATTGAAGTCTCACCCATTTTAACTGTTCTCTACTGCAGTTATCAGTGCAGCACTATTATGCAGTTTTTTGCAGCTTCTGCAGTTATCGTGAAAGTTTGACAACTGCTGCAGATGAGCTTCCGGAATATTTATCGTGTATTGTGACGTGATATTTTCCTACATTTGAATTTAATGTACATTAAAATACTCTTAGGCAATATTTTTATTATATAGGTAATGGAATAGTTAAATAAATGATTTTAAGATTAAAAAAAAACTCGGATACTGATGAAGTTATAAGCATTTTTAGAGAGCGGTACGAATTTGTCTCGCCTTGGTGCTCAAGCAGCAAAAAAAAAAAAAAAATTGGTAGCGGATAGGGTTAATAATAATAATGACGATCTTTTTCGGCGATGGCGTGTCTACATATTATCTAAAGATATGTCATAGAATTTTAGACAAGGCACTGTAAGTTGTCGCCCCCATTTTTCTATTTCCATTGCATAATATAATCATAAGTACGCCTTCAACAATTTTTCAATGATCGACATCCTTAGAGATGCTCATATCTTTTTTCAAATTTACTATCGTCGATGTAACTTTGTCGAAAAATCTCAGTGTTGGCCGAACAATAACGGTAAGCAACGAAGGAAAGGCTCTCACAGTAAGCATGATCGAAGCTTAGGAAAAGTATTAGAAGCCCCGCCAATAACTTTATATTACATTGCCAGTTAATTTAATATCGATAGCGTGATCGGTAGCTGTTGGCACTAAGATTGAGAACGACTAAGGCAAACAAAAAGAGAAATTCCGATGAATTTCCAACACCCAGCTGAGCGAGTAGTGAATGCAGGCAGGGGAGTTTGGAATCCACACCAATTTTCTTGAGGTTTGAGGAACCCCTGCGAGGCGCTGAAGTGGCCGCAGATAGGAGAGTTTGGGCGCTTGACTAACAATGAGTGTCTCCCGAGTGGCTCAGGGCAGTGGTGAGTGGCGTCAAAGCTGGAAGAGATGGACAGTAGTCTAAAAATAAGTGAAACTGATCCTAGAGTCGGAAAAATTCGCCATGGACACGAGATGACTGTATTTCAGTCACTTCTAGAGCCAGGGCAACGTTATTTTTAAGGCTGCGTAATATTTATGACAAAGATATATTCTCACGTTAGGTCAACTGGATCACGATAAAGATTTTGTGACTAAAAGTGACCTGATATAATGGTGTCACTACTGCTAAATTCTCTAGGTAGTTTTGCCGTTCGCCATCAGACATGATGACGGTCCTGACTGCCAGTTCGTCCGGTTTTTAAACTTTTGATTATCTTTGAGATTACTTAATCTTGACAGTATCACTGTTTGCGCAAACTTTACATAATTGAGACTGCCAGAACAGACTGCTAAGCAGACAGGAGGAGACGTTGCTTTATCCGTAACAAAAGTCTGTCTATTGCAAACCAGGCCTTTATTAACACAGACCACACTGTAATCTTTGGCTTAAAGAAGAAACAAAGAAAGAAGTGAGTATTCAAGAACCTACACTGTATTAATCGTAAAGCGTAGAGATAAGCCTTTGTTTCGTGTAGAAACAGCATTGGTTGTAACGTCCAGAAGAACTGACACAAGGAGAAAATATACAGTTATCAACATGGTGGAAGCATCGAGCTTTAAGCATTGAGTTCTAGTCGCACTTCATAGTTTTTGCGCTATTGAAAGAAAGAAAATACCGTTGCTGAGTGTTAATTTTGTGTTTGTTCACCCATATTCCAGTGAGGACCAAATAAAACAGATTTCTCCTCCCTGTTTGAATTGTCTTTCTTGGAGGACGCTCGTCCTTATTTACGCAGTTGTTCAATCTTCCAGTGAACGACGCCGCTCTCATTTAGGTCTGTCATAACGAGCCTTTCTTGACGTCACCACCTGTCCCAAGTGGCTCAAATTAGTCAGATTTCTACGATTAAGCTGAACTGCTTTGGGCTTTCAGGCACTGGCACAAGTTATAGGCTAGGCGAGGTGTACAAGAGAGGGGGGGGGGGGGGGGGGGGGGGGGGGGGGGGGGGGGGGGGGACCCCCCCCCCCCCCCAATAATCTCTGGACGGGCTATACAGTCGGTATATTTTGGACAAGAACANATTTTCTTTACAGGCTCCATCAGCAACATCCATGACCAAGAATATAAATGCAGCGACGGCAAAGTGAAAGTCATAGACGGTGTGGTGGGAGCGGCCTCGTCGGTGACCTCCATACAAGTTGCAAACCTCTTACGGCTCTTCAAGATACCCCAAGTAGGTGCCAGGGGCGGACGGGTGATGAAACGTGTGAATAATCAGTAAGGCGGTGTGACGTTAGCACGGTGGAGTGTGATGGTGGTGAGGAGGAATGTGTGGTTGGAGTATTAATTATGAATTCGCAGGGGGTGAATAAGATAGCGTACGGACAGTAACACCGCCGACTAAATCATTGAGACCTATGTAAAATTTGGGAAGAAAATAATGCTGCAGGTATAGTACGTTACTACTGAAATAATAATACGTTAATGGTTAGTAATTTCAAATTTGTTCTCTAACACATTTCTGGTTTTTTCAGGAATGCTTTCAAATAGGGATTTGATAAATTCAGCTTATTTAAACTCCACTCTAATTCGAGCTCCATTGAATGTTTGCATCCTGGCTAGGCAGTATTCGTCCCATAATATTTTTTATGTGTCTTTATTTTTATTATTTCCAATGGGATTTAGTTCTTCGCATAAAATTTCACCTTTATAATGATGAGTAGTTGTAATTAAACATTATTATTCCAATTTGTTGGTGCATATTATGTAGAAAGACTTCGTTTTCCTATACAAGCTTTGATACAACTAAGATAATCTTAAGACGTCTTAGAATTTATAGTTAGGAAAGTTATAGGAACAAGTTAGGATACAGACTATGCTGATAAGCTTCATTTATAATCTGTAGAGCCTCAAGAATACCTACAATTTGAATTGCTTTGATAAGTTTCACGAGTGTTGGCTGATAAGTTGGAGTGCGCAGATACCTATCGAAGAGCACGTCTTGTGGAGAATGTGGATATAGAGGATGGGTAGGAGAGTGTGCGAACATTTCGACATGAAAGAGTATGTAGATGGTAAGTATGGGAGTAAATAGAGAGTGAATACAAGATTGGTGAATGTGAATAGTGGGTGAAGGCACATAGTCATGTAGAAGCACATGTGTTTGAGCCAGTACAAGAAAAGATAGGAAAGGATGGAAGCAAGAAATGCTGCTGATATGAGAAGGGTAGTATGGAAGAGTTACACAAGTCATCTTACCAAACTTAACCTTATCTGCTCAAAGTCGAGATAAAAATGTACTGCCCCACCGTTTTTCGTCGTTCACTACTCTGCTCTTAGATGAGTTTCAGTGCCCAGACTTCCGTGACTTTTCATAATTTCTCATGAATATCAATAAAATTTTAATATAACCGCTCATTATTGCTAAAAATACTGAAAAATATAAACATTTAGAAAATTCGGTGATAACATTTCCGTGAACGCACGCTTCTGGACCTATGTCAGGCAGCATCACAGCAGCAGCTATGCTTTGTTTGTCGCCCACTAGCAAGCAAGGACTCAGGTAATGTGGCACACACGCTCCTCACTGTTTGAATGGTGTGCATTCGAAAATTTCTTTACTAAAACGAAATATTTACTAAAAGATGGTAACAAGGCTAGAAATGAAAGTTAGAAGCCATAATACATTCAGCTGATTGAAGTAAAAGATCATGATCCAAAGTTACAACATGTAGTTGGTAGCACGAGCAAAAGCCTTGAAAGCAGCACTGTTGCTGCTCTAGAAGTAATTCCCCGTCATAGATGAAGCATAGTTGAAGTCCTAGTGTAGTGTTTAACTGATTGGCCTAAATATATCACTTTATCACTTTTATTGCCCCCAAATCACCGGAAAGATAAAAACAGCAAAGAAATACAGAAAAAATTAGAGACTAGCCCCTAAAAAACTATATTGCTTATTGGGCACACAGTATTCATTCGTCACTATAATGACGAAGGGAAAAATCACTCTCCCGACATTTAGAAAATTTCTATACCGACATTTATCAGATAGAAGAGTAAGCTTAATTGAAGTCTAACCCATTTTAACTGTTTTCTGCTGCAATTATCAGTGCAGTACCATTATGCACTTCTTTGCAGCTTCTGCAGTTACCGTGAAAGTATGACAACTGTTGCAGATGAGCTTCCGGAGTATTTATCGTGTATTTTCTGGTGATATTTTTTATTACATTTGAATTTAATTGACATTGAAAATACTCTTAGGCAATATTTTTTATTAAATAGGTAAACGAAAAGTTAAATAAAGGACATTAAGATTTTGAAGAAAAACTCGGATAATGATGAAGTTATAAGCATTTTTAGGGAGCGGTGCAAATTTGTCTCGCCTTTGTGCTCAAGCGGCAAAGAAAATATGGTAGCGGATAGTTAATACTAATAATGACGATCTTTTTCGGTGATGGTGTGTCTAGATATTATCTAAATATATATAAACGAATTTAAGACAAGGCAATGTATGTTATCATCCCCTTTTTTTCTATTTCCATTGCATAATATTTTCAAAAGTACGCCTTCAACAATTTTCCAATGATTGACATCCTTAGAGAAGATAATATCTTTATCGTCGATGTAACTCTGTCGGAAAATCTCAGTTTTGGCCGAACAATAATGGTAAGTAACGAAGGAAAGGCTCTCACAGTAAACATGATCGAAGTTTAGGAAAAGTATAATAATCCGCAAACCTTATATTGCAGGTAATTTAATACCGATAGCGTAATCGGGAGCAGTTGGGAATAAGATTGAGAATAAATAAAAATAAAAATTCCGATGAATTTCCAACACCCAGCTGAGCGAGTAGTGAATGCAGGCAGGGGAGATTGGAATCCTCACCAATTTTCTTGAGGTTTGAGGGACCCCTGCGACGGTGCTGAAGTGGCCGCAGATAGGAGAGTCTGGGCGCTTGACTAACAATGAGTGTCTCCCGAGTGGCCCAGGGCAGTGGTGAGTGGCGTCAAAGCTGGAAGAGATGGACAGTAGTCTAAAAATAAGTGAAACTGATCTTAGAGTTGGAAAAATTCACCAGGGACGTACACTTGATGACTGTATTTCAGCCACTCCTAGAGCCAGGGCAACATCATTTTTAATGCTGCGTAATATTTTTGACGAAGATATTCTCACGTTAGGTCAATTTGGATCACGATAGAGATTTTGTGACTAAAAGCGACCTGATAGGATGGTGTCACTACTGCTAACTTCTCTTGGTAGTTTTGCCGTTCGCCATCAGAAATGATGACAGTCCTGACTGTCAATTCGTACGGTTTTTAAACTTTTGATTATTTTTGAGATTACTTAAGCTTGACTGTATCACTGCTTGCGCAAATTTTACATAATTTAGACTGCCAGAACAGACAGCTAAGCAGACAGGAGGAGACGTTGCTTTATCTGACTATTGCAAACAAAGCCTTTACTAACAAAATTGATAAAAACACAGACCGCACTGTAATCTTTGGCTTGAAGAAGAAACAAAGAAAGAAGTGAGTATTCAAAAACCTTCTCTGTATTAATCCTTAAGCGCAAAGATAAAACTTCGTTTCGCTGAGAAACAGCATTGGTTGAAACGTCTTTAAGAACTGACACTAGGAGAAAATATGCTGTTATCCACTTGGTCGAAACATCGAGCTTTTAGTATTGAGTTCTAGTCGCATTCCATATTTTTTGCTTAATTGAAAAAAAAAATGCTATTGCTGAGTGTTAACTTTGTATTAGTTCACCCCGATTTCAGTGAGTACCAAATAAAACATAGACTTCTCCTTCCTCTTTGAATTGTCTTTCTTGGAGGAAGCTCGTCCTTATTTACGCAGTTGTTCAATCTTCCAGTGAACGACGCCGCTCTCATTTAGGCCTGTCATAACGAGCCTTTCTTGACGTCACCACCTGTCTCAAGTGGCTCAAATTAGTCAGATTTCTACGATTAAGCTGAACTGCTTTGGGCCTTCAGGCACTGGCACAAGTTAAAGGCTAGGCGAGGTGTACAAGAGAGGGAGGGGTGGCGAGAAGGAAGTCCGACAGATCAAAGGTTGCTAAGAAATGACCTCGTGTCAGCCAGAGAAGCTGATTGGACTCTTGGGTCTGGAGGGAAAATGAACAAGAGGGACGACACTCTGTATGGCTGCATGAATATGTAACGAGCTTTAACGGAATGCTAAAATGATTTCTCTATGTTTATTTCGAATTGTTTACTGTTTCAGTATCAGTAAACTCATTGCTACCGGTGAATCGTACGTCAGTATTTGCGTACGTGTCTTCTTCTAGTCCTGTCTGTTTATCCTGCGAATCTACATGTCGTTGCGGCCCTACTGTGATGAAGCAACATTCAGTTGTACATATAATAAATTGTGCAAGTCTCTACCATGCCATGTGAGTTTCTACCAAAGTGAGTTTTAATGCACTATTAAGGGGGCTGCAGACGAGAGCTGGAACACGAGAACGTTTCGTGTTCTTGGAACAAAAGTTTCTGTGGACGTGATCCACATATCGCTGAAAAATACATGTCTTTGTGAACTGAAACCTATTCAAGATTAAGAGAGACATTTGAAGCTGTGCAAATGACACTTTCTGTAGCGGTATAACATCTGAGGTGGCTCAGATTTTGGGCAATTTTTGATCGTATAATATCGGACAAGCTGAAGCTGCTCCCGCGGTAACGTAATATGGAAAATAAGGAGAAACGTATTTGTTTTCAGACTGTCATGTGCAGCGGGCTTTGCACGGGCGGACAATGTTCGGCAAACAGCGGGCAGAAACTCGGGGAAGATGCCCGCCGAACCTTGAGTTGCTACTATACGAGACGGAGAAATTTCAATATCATACAGGTCGGGCAGCTCTAAGTTACATACTTTTCATATGAATATGATTACACAGGGAACAAAACATGCAACTTTTGGAGTGCCATAGCTACTACAACTATTTTACAACAATTAGAAAGGCTGAAACACAAATAACTTGGATGCAGGTCTGATAATGCCCGTTTTATAGGAGGCAGAGTTCATGTAGTGCAGTATACCTCTGGCAGCAGCGAATGTCTGCCCTGGAGCGGACAAACTTTGCTACCCGCCAGGCAAAGCTCCCTGTTTCCTGGGCAATGTCCGCCCGTGTAATAGTGGCTTTTGTAGCCCTCTAACTGTGTGGTGTGAGAAGGTCATGCTGTGCTCCAGGTTCATCTCTCAATACAAGTCAGAGGGGAGAGCTGTGTCTTCGTGGACTCCAGTTTCTGTCTTTGGAAATTATAAAAGTATTTTCAGTGCCCTGTTCCTGAGTTCTGCTAGTTGTTGGTGTCGTTAAACTTGAAGCTTTTGTGATCACTGGGGTACCTAAGAATATTTCATCCGTCAAAATATACTCTTGTAGGAGCAAAATATCCTTAGCGAAAGGCAGCGTTGGGGTGTTTTTAGTACCCTGGGAAATTACGATATATTTCTCTTACAATCTCTTAAGAGACCGCCGGAGTGAAGCAAAATAGTGACTGTATTGCTGACAGTGTGGTGTGTGTCCAAGGCCAAGACCTGTCCGAGCCCCACGAGCAATATCTATTCGGCGAAGAGTGCCTCTGACTCTCTTGTAGTGTGATATAGTGTTATGCTGCGAGACGTAGGTTTCCCCGGAGAATCTAGTTTTATGCTGATCCTAATTTACGTGGCTATTGTCCTGCTCATGGGTATGTTTTTCATGTATTGTTGAACTGATGCACAGTCATTTAGCTTGCCAGTATACAACTTTTTTTTCTATTGTTTGACAAAATCATTACGCAGGGAGTATGTGCTTAAATCTGTTACATATGCCTATTGGTTCTATGTACCACTGGCTGATTGTTCGACTTTTTGATTTATATAAATTTTGCGCTTGCAATGAACACTCTAGCAGGATTATAATTTATTACGTCTTCTGATTTGGCGCCTTTGCTTATTTTGTACAGTACTTAGAAAAGTTATTTAATAACTGGAGTTACTGCGCCTTTTGAACAACCTGTTACTCGAAAAATGTGTTACCCACCCATAAATTCAGTATACGACCTCGATTCTGGCGGGTATTTCCGTAATTCGAACGTATGAGGAGTAACGCGCGTTTCATGTTTAGGCATTTACACGCCATCTCTTAATTACGTCACAAATTGTTCACTTTTTGCCACGTGAACTTTTCGTCAGTCGAAACGCTAACGGAAACGAATTAGCTCATTAGGGAGCCGACCTGTTTCTTTGTCAGTGGTCCAATTTCCACAACCTATCATACTGTTATCTGTCTGTCCTTTACGCGCTGCAATATGCTATTTTTACGAAAACTGAAAGTCTATTTTGAACATTAATGGGCCAAAGCTCGCACCGCAGCAGGCAAAAGATATTTCCATCCTGTGTAAATATTGCATCCTGGCAGAGCAGTCGCATCCCCAAGAGCTCCTTAAGAAAACACCGCCCCTGGCTCTTTCTAAGCTGAATAAATTTTGTTCATGGACAAAGTTGAGTGTGTTTTACACCAAATACTTTCATATTTTTACATAAGATCACGACTCCATTCCTTGAGTTTGCTTAAGAAGTTTGGGGCTTTCAAGGATTTGCCTTCACTTAACTCTCGAGTCAAGGCTCTGAGACGCCTAGAAGGCGTCCTCTTACGATTTCTTGATTTTATTTTACCCAAGTTTAAAATGACATGAAGAGCTGTTGATATATGAGAAAGAAGTTCACACTTCATTTTTTCATAGACAAATTGTTAGAAGCTGGGCATTAAATACAAATTCTTTATCGCTGATTCAATTGAAACTTGTGCATTGAGCTGCATGAAAACGCCATGCAGTCCAGGCTCTGGGGGGGAGGAGGGTCTATGTACATCTCTCTTTCACAGGTCTACCATGTATTTTCCTATTTCATATGATGAGGAAATTAAAAAAAAAGTTGTATGGAACTTTCGCCCCTGGTACATTTTTGAGGGGGCATGGGGACTTAAAATGATCGATTGTGGACCGATCGTTCTGAAACTTACAGAGAATATGTATTTTTGAAAATGAAGCACATTATGCTCAAACAACGTTTTTGATTGAGACCTTAATTTTTGAGATAATGGGAAATATGTATGTAGTTTCTGGAAATTTCAAAAGAATGGAACTCAATGAGTTTTTATGCTAGAAAAAAATGACAGTTTTGGGATCCTTGAAACATTCCTAACAAAACTATGGAGCTGGGTTTTTCATTTTTGCCCGCATAATATTTGTTTATCACAGCTCAAAACCGAATCCTGTGTTTATTCCTTAGATTTTAGTTAGCGATCACAACGAAATAGAAAATGGAGAATCCAGCTCTATAGTTTTGTTAGGTATGCTTCAAAGATTCAAAAACTGTCGTTTTTTTTTCTAACAAGAAAACTCGTCGAGTTCTATTATTTTGAAATTTCCCAAAAAATATATTTATATCTATATATATTTCCCATTATTTCAAAAACGAAGGCCCAGTTAAAAAAGTTGTATGAGCAAAATGTGTTTCTAATTAAAAAATACACATTCTAAGCAAATTTTAGATCAATCGGTCTGCAATTGATTATTTTAAGCCCCCCCCCCAATGTCCCCCGCAAAAATGTACCGGGTGCGAAAGTTAATTCTACCCAACTTTTTTTTAATATCCTCATCATATGGAATAGGAAAATACAGTACATGGTAGAGCTGTAAAAGAAATGTATACAGACATCCCGAGCCCAGAGCATGGACTAAAACAGTTATTATGTTTCTAGGAGGGCTTTTGTTAAACTAAGCGTAGTTTTGAAATTCCGGGGTGGCGGCGCTACGTTCGGCATTCCACGCGTGCGTGCTGTTTACCTACATCTGTTGGCAAGCCACAGGCTCCATTACAGATGCATTCGATGGTGTTGATGTTTATTTGTTAGTATTGAAAATGGCTTCGCCGGTTGAGAATCCCACCGCCAGTAAAATACGATCGTTGATTTGCTTTCTTAGTGCAAGAGATGTGAAAGTGACTGAAATTTATCGTGAGACTAGTGAAGTTTACAGACAAAAACTTTATACCCGGTGGAATGGGACGTGAACGGAGATGGGGTGGAGCTCTCAAAGATAGCCGCATGAATGAACATCATGAGGAATATCATGCGGCAGACTTCTATGAATAGGCGATTGAAAAACTTGTTGTGCGATACGATAAGTGCCTTCTTATAGGTGAAAATTTTCTACAAAAATAGATTGTAGTACAAGCTTTCATATCAAAACTCGGTAAGTGAATTCTACTCGTTTTTTATTTCAAATCCGTACTTAATAAGAAAAACTCTTAAAAACCGGGGTAACAAAAGCACAATGAACAGAAACTGAATATTTGCTAATCATTCACTGATCTAATACCTTTTTCCACCCGTCAGGACTAATCTAGTAGCTAATAGCATATCGTCAGCCTCATAGCGCCGGGCCAAAATTTGGTTTCTCGTAGGAAGAAAATTGTTAAAAGAAAATTTTAGCCCCCCGTCTATATGGATTTCTTTGTCCGTTTAAGCAGCACAAAAGCGCCAAGTTCTCTGAATTATAATGGCCTCCAAGCTCGGTTGAAGTGAAAGTGGAAACTTTACTAATGACACTCGCTAAACAAGCTAACATAGCGGATTACAATTCAGAAACTTGTTTGGTAGACACACACTTGTGCTCAAAAGAGGGCACAACAATGCACTCACACGATTAGCCGATGAAATTCATCCATTTGACCATCGTGTGAACACGCCCTAATGTTACTGGTGCACTTGACTGTCAAAAATAGAAGCAAAACGTTTGCATCAGTAGCCGTTGATAGTTCACACTGTTGGATTATATTCTGTTACTAGTTTATCCTTATACCAAAGATGACGGCCAAGAACATGAACCGATAGTTTCAGTATGCACGCTTGTGGTCATGATTCTAGCTATTAAGAGAATGTACTGCGCCCACTGCAGCTGCAGCTTGATCGTATGAAGTTAATAACGATCAGTGCTACAAATTTCACTTCGGAGTAACGTTCATTCTTTCCAGAGCAGCTCAAACTTCTGTAGAAGTAAATTAGTTCTGCTTGAGAAAAATTTTGAAATAATGGTATCATACAAAAACCTTAATTAATTGATATCTACTATCACAGGTGTATCTTGGATGGAGAGGACCACATAGGCCGAGCTACTTCTGAAACATATTTTGAAAATGAGCTTCGCTTCAAGCATATAAGTTTCAACTCCCTTAGGCCAATGAGAGGGATATAAAATATGTAAATGCTAGAGTGTACGCGCTGTCAAAAATGACAGCGAGGAGTGTGTGACGACCCTTCTTCACTGATCATACTTTCGTCACTAATGTGCTTCTGAACTAAATATACGTTTCAACGGCCAACTCAGATTATCATAGGAGATGAGTGTTCTATGTTTCAATTGATCTGAGGCGCACACTCCATTCTTCCTTAAGAAGACATGCGAAAAAAAAAACAGTGCAAACTTTTATTAGTAAGCAGTGCAGCATCAATGAAGTTAATTAAATTCCCCGCTGTATATTCTGTACACGCCATGATACAACTTCAGTACATTGAAAACCCTAAAACCCCCTCAAAAATGCTTCTCCTGAGCTTCGTTGATCACTAACTCAATTTGTACCACGAAAATTGAGTAGAAATACAGTTTCGATGTATGGGGAAAGTAATAAAAACTAGAGCACTCTCGTAGCTAATACCTCCGCCAGGTAAGGCAACAGAAACGAAAAATTCCAATTGGTACTGAAAATGTGATTTCCATTGTATCAGCACAAAACTCTAATCACTTCTGCCTTCTGACTGTAATAATAGCTTCTGTAATTTTCTTGACGATCTGTTCCTAACTTTTTGAGTTCCACTGCTAACATACATTCTGACAAACATTGATCAAACAAACAAGCAGACCAACCGATCGCCACCAAAATTTAATCATTCACGTATTTTAACATTACTGACAATTTCTGTAAATTTCTTTAAAGATCCGTTCATAACTCTTTGAGTTACAGTATTTTGCTAATAAGAATGAAATTAAACACAGCTACAAACGAACATACAACTTATCACGACAATTTGGTAATTTACTCTCCGTGTTATACCTCACAACTCATGTAAATTTCATAAAAATTCGTCCATAAATTTTTCAGTTCTTGTACTAAGAAAGTATAGGCGTACAAACAAACATATCGTTGAACAGATTTTCACCAAAAGGTAATCAACTGTAACTCGTAACGTGCCTAATAATTCTTGTGAATTTCGTAAAGACCCTTCCATAACTTTGTGAGCTATCTTGGTGATAGACAAACAGAATCACTTCCAAACAGACAAACACGACAAAAACATACTCTCCTTGGCGGAAGTCATTAACTAAGAAAACACATGTGAAATGGATTATGTACGACAAAAACGAAAACTCCATTGAAGATTGAGCTGCTAGTACACCACACCCAAAAAAGAATATCAGATAATGCTCACCAAATTCTTTGTTAACGAATAATTCAAATTGGTCCTGAAACAAGGACTTTTTTTGAGCATCACAAAAATTTAGTCATTTATCCCTCTTTACATTTTTAAAAGTTCCAGTGATTTCCTTGAAGATCCGTCAGTGACTTTTTGAGTTATGTTAGTGCTTACACTAAGTCAAACCTGCTATCAATCGCAAATGGAAAACAGATCATCGCTAAAGTTTGCTCATTTGTGCCTTATAACGTTTTTAAAAATTCTTGCAAATTTCATGAAGATTCGTCGATAACTTTTTGACTTATGCTTTGAAAAACATTTATAAAAACATACAGCCAAATGCACAAACGAACAATGATTCTCACTAAAATTTGCTCATTTGTGCCTTTTAAAAATTTAGCAATTCCTGCAAATGTCATAAAGTTTCTTTGAAAACTTTTGACGCTTCGGTTTCAACGAACTAGCAGATCATCGCAAAGTTTTCTTGTCATTTACTCTTCGTAACATCCCTAATATTTGTAGCAAATTTCATGCAGATCTATTAATGACTTTTTCACTTATGTTGCCAAGAAAATAGGTAGACAAACAAACAAACAACGGTTCACCTAACATACCTAACAATCATTGTAACATTTCATGAAGATCCGTCCAGAACTTTTTCAGTTACCTTGGTAGCAGGCAGTTAAACATACGCGGACAAAAACACAACCTTCTTGGCAAAAGTGGTAATATAAATGCTCCCTTGATTTTCAGACTACAGTCCATTCTGTTCCTTTCAGCTACTGCACGACAAAGGTACAGACTTACAGAAACACCGGAAGCGACAGTTTAGAGCCATTGCAGGATCCCCGGCTGTCCAAGGGACGAAAACAAATGCGCGTTGGCCTTATTTATTTTGGCTTCCAAATACAAGAAGACAATAAGGAAGTGGCAAAATTTAACCAGAATAATTGTATCCAGTTACCAATTGTTATATCAAGCCTAGTACAGAGGTAAAAATTTGAAGTTCAGTTCTGGAATTCACTCTGCGTGGACAACATCAACTCTTGTTTGGCCTCTAGTCTATTGTAGTAATCGAAAAGAGGATACTGAGGAGAGTGGATGAAAACAACGCAAAACGGAGTCCGAATAAAGTGACGCATTTCGTATGGTAAAAAATACCTACTTCTAATGAACGTGTGAAGAAATGGGATCCACAGGCAATAGACAGAAGAGAAGCCTTTCATTTCCCAGGCTGCTTGGCTGGTCCGTCCTGATATGCAGAAAAGTATAGGTGAAAATTTATTTACTGAATACAAAAGGAATAACATAAGAAAACGTTAGAGTCTCAAATTCAAAGCAAATAAGTGTTTTTACTATGTTGGAGACTCTGCGTTTCTTGAAGCCCACTCTTCTCAAAAAGGCAGTTGTACTTCTTCACATCGAAATCCTGTGCTTGGGAGATGAAAGGATTTATCTCTGAACATCACCTCTTACTCCCACTGCTTCACAAGTTGTACATTGGCAGTAAGCATGCTTCTCGCACTCCCAAATGCGCACCTTGATTTGCCTCCCATTTACTCTGTTTTATTATTCATTCTCCTTAGTGCTCCTTCTTCGGCTGTAAAAATGTCTTCTTTAGAGATGTTGCTGCCCACGCAGAGGAGATATCAGAACTGAACTACAGATTTCACTATTTTACTTGGACTGGCATGCAAAGCTCCGTCGGTTCGATACCACTAAGATTAGATTTCTGTTACTTCTTCAAGTTTTTTGCCGCATTGTTGGGCCATGACACTCGTGTAGGAACATATTCACACAAAGTTCACAGTGACTTCTTCTAATTGACCCCTCCTATAGCAGCGTATCATTCAAATTTTACAAATTTAATGAAATAGACTGTACATTTACTTCCATCTAAGAGTTATTATTTTATTTTCTTTGCAGCCAAAGCGTATTCAATAACTAAATCCATACAACCAGCTAAACTAGTTCGGAAAGGTCCAATATTATTCTCGTTAATGTTTCGCATGTTCAAAGGCTGCTCAGCTTCTCGCCACTATCTCAAGGACTGAGGTGGTCAGCTGGCCCTGTCAAATACTTATGGAACGTTATGCCAACAGTTAGCTGAGTTCTTCACTAAACAGGAAGGCGGGAGTAAGCGAAGTTCTTAATTAGATATTATCATGTTAAACAGCTTGAATCATACTCTAAGTTTATTATGCTTAGCACTGGCCGAGAACAATTAAATCCTTATCTTGGAACCATTCACGCACCACTTACAACTTCGGCACCTAACTTCCTTCCTGTCCTATGCCATGGAATCGCTTTGATTATAACAGTTCGCTTTGCATACGCTAAACTCTCTCGTCAAGTAGGAAATTATCCTGCTTGAAGTTTATAAAGGCTTCAAGTTTAGAGCGTAAAGTTCAGATTATATGAGGC
>LQNS02000211.1:8964547-8996385 GCA_001587735.2 Parhyale hawaiensis | reverse complement strand
CCTTCCTGTCCTATGCCATGGAATCGCTTTGATTATAACAGTTCGCTTTGCATACGCTAAACTCTCTCGTCAAGTAGGAAATTATCCTGCTTGAAGTTTATAAAGGCTTCAAGTTTAGAGCGTAAAGTTCAGATTATATGAGGCGAGTAAAGTTGTCAGCTGTGGCATGTTAATGCAAGCCCTGCTTAGCTTCGGCCGAATGTATTAATTTGGGAATTTTTTATTAGTAATGAGTTGAAGCAGAACGGTGAAAGGTGCATTATGACTTTGGAACCTTTGGCCGTGAAGGTGCCAGGGTAATTCCGTCACGAGGTGTATGACGCAGAAGTAAAATTTGTTCTAGCTGTGTTATAATTCTGCTTGTCCCTCCGTTTGTTACTTAGTACTACCGTGACGCTGTCATCAGTATTAAATAGCGAATATTTTTTACTGTAGAAGAAGGTTTTGAGTTTGCTGGAAGGAGTTTTAACCACACCTGTGTTTTTTCTCTAGTTTAAAAAATTTCCAGTCGGTTTCGAAGAGAAAACATGAAATTTATTTTCCGTGTATCATACATACCCACTTTCGCATTATATACAGGCGGACCTCATAACACGAACATAAGAAGACCGACGTGTTGAGAGGTAAGTTCGTGTTTTGAGATAAGTATTACAGAAAATTGGCATTCGAGAGATAACTAGTTGGATACATCGTGCAACGTTAAATTCAAGGAAATACGTAATAACAGACTTTTATATCTCTTAATAAGTTTAGAATGCAATAAAGACCGATAAGTGTATATCTGTTCATTTCCTTATTTGTTGTTTTGTGTCAATCTGTTTTCTGTCACGCTTCAAGAAAATAGAAAGGTGAAAATTAGGCCAGGTTGCAGACGATGACAAATGTATACGGCAGCCTTTTAGTTGAATGCACTTCTTGCTTTGACAAAGTTGAAATCAAAGCCCTGGTGATAGCTGAAGCTTTCCTTCGCACTCTTATGCATCCTAATTCTAAGTTTTTTTTTGCCACAGATAATTTCAATGGGTTAATCATTCTAGTAAATTTATTTCAATCGCCGATGAAACAGCTTTTCACGACGCAAAAGATTAAACTTACCTATGTGAAATCCACGCGTATTCGTGATAAAAAAATCGAAATTTAATATTTTGAGTGATGATTGACTGTCTGAAAGAAGTTAGTTTTTCTCCACATCGGAGAAAGAAAAGTAAGGATTCGCTGCTTAGCAGTTGTGAAGCCGTGAACGCTTATCTTTCTGTTTCTTCAAGTTGGCAGTTGCATTTATGAAATTACGATCAGTGAAGAAGAGCCATCCCAAATTCCTCGCAGTCATTTTCGAAGGGGCCGACACTTTAGCTTAATTGATAAATTACAATATTACCTCGTATTTGCTTACAACAATGGTTTATTAAACAAAAGGTTCTTGAACAAGAACCGAATATTTCCCTGATTAACTGTAAAAATCTATATTGAACGTGCTAATATAGAACAAGAATAACAAACAGTTTGCGTAAAAAATGTGTCTAGGAGTATGCCATAGTTACCCTAAAATAGACGTGTAATGAGGGAACTGTTCAAGTTTTGAAGTCGTCCGTTCGAGTTTTGAGGCAGTCGAGTTGCGAGATCCGCCGGTATTATTCACTTTGCTGGTGTCGCGTGACGAACAAAATGTGGGGAAAATTCGTAGCTAGGATACGATAGCAGTTCTGGACTGTTTCATTCTAAAGCATTTTTTGAAACGAAAACGGGTCGTTTAAAGAAATAAAATAAGCTGACAAAACAGGTTGTATGGTGACAAAAATCAATTGATGAAAAAATTAGCCAATGATATTTATTTACTAGCTGTACCCGCAAAAATTTCGCGGTCACGCACGGTCTTTCAGGTTGTACCCATGGAAATTCTACAGCAATGTACAAATGTAACCAAGTTTTATAGTATCCTAAACTGCCCGTGATCCGTTGGATCGTTATCGCAATTTTTCCTTTCGCAAAAGTCAAATGTTATATAGCTGGTCCTTGACAACGCCCTATTTGTCCCCGTTCACTTCTGGCCGTGTGGGTCACCATCACCAGCTCTTTTCCTTTGGAAGCTATATTCAACACCGCCTGTACGAAAGGGAAATGTATAATTATGTGACGTATTGTCTAACTATATTGCCCGTATCACCTTTATATTTAACGTGCACGTCCATTCAGCCGAGCTCGATTCAATCTTTCGTATCATGGATACAACCGAACTAAATATCTAATTTCCTTCCATCTATTACTGATGAAAAGCGTCGCACAAGAAGGAACGTAGGAACAACTCTATTAATATTATAGATGTTATGGTATAGCTATCACACAAAGAGGAACCAAAAACTGATGGACTACTGTCTAGAACAGCCTCGGGTCGCACTAAAGAGTTGAAGTCATCAGCTACCGCAATGAAAAATAGCGATCTTTGGAATGTGAAAAGCTAAATTATGTTATCTGCAGACTGTAAGAAACGCAGCTTATCAAAGGCGTGTATGTAAATATAGAGGAAGAGCAATGAAGGCAGTACCTCCGACGAGTGAGACTGCTATACTTTATTTGTTTTTAGCTGTCTCTATGTAGATATCAGGATATAAGTGCGAATCCATCAATGGTAGATCATTTACGAGATCCATGGGTGAAATCAAAATGTTTATATTGGTAGGTTATAGGAGGTTTGTTTATAGAATGGACGTGCTAGGCTAAGCTTACTGCACACGTGAGTCAGAACACGTGAATAATAATTATTCACGCTTACACATATCGATTTCAAATATTTTCCGTTTCAAATTCAAACTCAATCCCCTATATAATAAAACACAGTTGTTTTTCGCTTGCTTTCTCTCTTGCTCCCTTGCTCTCTTGCTTGCTCCAATGTTGGTCTGTCTCTCCGTCACGCAGTTGAGAGTTTAATAGGAGGAAATTTAGGCACTGAAAAACAAGTTGAGATACCATACAATTTCAGCGCTTGGATTTCCGGCCTGTGGATCCTGAGCTCTGGATCCCCAGCTTCTGGATCTCCGCTTCCATTGCTGAATGATATCGTAGTAGTGGAATCTTTACGCTTAGCAAACACCTTTTTATATTGAATTTACATTGCAGCCAAATTTCGAAGCTGGAGATTTAACAATCAGTTGGTATCCACAATACGGTGAGCCGTGGGCATCTCAAGTGAATTCTTTTGACTGAACTATATTTTTTTAATGCAGCTTAACCCTTGATCAATTCCAAGCTGATATTCACGCCTTATCTTGCAGGGGGGATATTTTGCTGTCGCCAAACTCATGGTTGTACAGCTTGCGTTAGTTAGGTTCGCCCATCCTATGTTACGGGGAGTAGCGCCCCCAGGGGGTTTGTGTAGGTTACCTTAGCCATTAGCTAGGCCTTCGGGACACCTGTCTTTCGTGCCCACTTTGCTTCCTTCCCATCTTTTACTCTTACTGATTTTTCTTCAGTCTGTTCTTACTCTTCTTTCTCGACTTACTGTTCCCATGCGCGTTGATCCTGTGTGGGAACACCCTCGTGCATGGGTTCCACGTGTCTATCGTCACACTATGTGTCCCTTGCTTCTTCTGTTAGATCGCCGTTTCTATGGAGAGGGAAACTTAAACTACTCAATATAACAATAATAACAGCTTGCGTTTCACTAATGGAAGATCAGGCCTGCATTGATGAGACCTGTAATACAGCAAAACCTATACTTGGAACCGGAACAATAAAAATTTCAATCACCAAATTTTTGCCGTCATTTTTGACGGCTGGGCCTTCTAGTTTACAATATAATAAAGACCGATGTGTATGTATCTGTTTGTTTATCTATTTCTGTCACGATTTAACAAAAAAGATAGGCGGAAATTAGCCCAAGTTGGAGGCTCATCCTATCAATTGCTTCATCGAAAATTGATTGGTAGAAAATAGACCAGGTTGCAGATGACGGCAAATTTATCTCTATCAACGCAGTTTAAATAAAAAACTGAAGATATTTAAAGCTTCTCATGGCGCTGCCATGCGCTTTCATGGAGTCCGATCCGCGCGAGTATTACCTTCTGTATACGAGTCTATGGCAAACTAGAGCACTCTGAGAGCGCATACCTCCGCCAAGTGGGCAACGGTTGCAAAAAATTCAAATTGGCTTTGAAACCATAATTTTCTTTGCATAAACTCCAAAATCTAATCATTTGTGCCTTTTGATAGAAATAACTGCTTGTGCAATTTTCTTGAAGATCCGTTCCTGACTTTTTGAGTTATACTGTTAACAAACGTAATGACAAACATGAGTCAAACATACAAACGAACAAACCGATCTGCAACAAAATTCAATCATTTATGTATCTTTATGTTAATAACACACCCTATGAATTTCGTAAAGATCCATTCATTACTTTTAGAGTTATTGGGCTAACAAGCATAAAATTAAATGCAGCGACAAACGAACGAACGAGCAAACGGATCTTTACCGAAATTTAGTCATATACTCTTTGTTATATACCTAACAACTGATGTTTATTTTATCAAGATCCATCAATAACTTTTTGAGTTAGGGCATTAAGAAAAATGAGACAGACAAACAAACAAACAAACGGATGAACATATCTTCACCAGAAGTTAATCATCTGTCCCTCCTGACATACCTAACAATCTCTGTAAATTTCATTTAAATCGGTTAATAACTTTTTGAGTTATGTTGGTGACAGACAGACAGAAGAAAGACAGACAAAGCGACGAAAATATAACCTCCTTGGCGGAGGTAAATATGGAGCGATCATTTATTTGAATGCACTTCTCTTGCATTGCCTTTGAAATCAAAGCACTGAAGGGATGTTAAGCTTTCAATGGCACTCTTATGCATCTTGATTCGTAGTTTCTTCCCACAGATAGATTCTTTGCATCAGATATTCTCCATACTTTGACGCAATTTTAATTAATTACCAAAATACTATCAGACAAACATCATATCCTAGGGTATATATGATACCAAATCGAATAAATTATTTTCAGTGTTGCTGAACTGCCTGCTACAGTAATTAACTTTTTCTTGTCAGAGAAAGAAAATAAGACTGTCGATGCTCAGTGATTATGATACCGTGAACCCTCATCTGCATGATCTTTAAAGTTGGCAATTGTGTGAAGGAGAGCATGATTAACACAAATGCTTCGCTGTCATTTTGACGGCGCGGGCCCTCTAGTCTATATTATAACTAGAGGGCCCAGCCGTCAAAAATGACGGCAAAAATTTTGAAATTGAGCTTTTTATTGTTCTGGTTCCCAGTATAGCTTTTGCTGCATTATAGGTCTCATCCCTGCAGGCCTGATCTTCCATTAGTGAAACGCAAGCTGTACAACTATCAGTTTTGCGATAGAAAAATATCCCTCCTACAAGATAAAGAAAGAATATCAACTTGGAATTGATTGATTAAGCGTTAAGCTGCACCAAGGAGGTTCTAATAGAGGGGAGCGTTGGGAGCAAACTTTTCCCTTAAACTGGCTGAGTGGCTTATCCAATCGGATAGCGGCATTGCCTCACGCAGCTTATATAGGAAGAAGTCCTGAGCTCAAATTTTTATAACCAATAACCACGGACGAATTTCCGAGCGGATGGAGGCATGTAAAGGAAACTTTTATCTCCTTACATATTGAATATTGCCTGCAAGTTCCTTAAAGGTCCATCCATAGTTTTTTAGTTATCTTGTTGCTAGACAGATAAACTCCGACAAAAGACGTAACCTTCTTAGCTTAAATAACAAGTGATTACCTAGGAATTTGAATGGCTTTGCAATCGGATGAAAGAGAAAAAGTGATGAAGAGTGAAGGAAAATTTACGAGACGATGAAAATTTGCAGACTGGAAACACGCAGTGAGGGAAGGTGAACTGACACAAATGAAAAAGACTATAAATGAAATGTACCTGCGTCAATTACTTTAGGTTAGTTGAGAAGAGTTAGGTTAGGTGAAGATCGTATGGCTGGCCGCGAAATGTCAAGTTAGCTAAGGAGCCTTAAGTTTGACGCAACGGTGTTAGATTAGAGTATGAGCTACGAGTGTTAGATTAGATATAAGTTTAGATAAAGAATGTTAAATTAGGTGAGGAGCGCTAGATTGGATGAGCAGCGTTAGGCTAGATGACGAGCGTTAGGTCAAATGAGAAGCCTTAGGATACATGAAAATCGTTATGTTGGGTGCTGGGCTTTGGGTTGGATGCGGAGCCCAAGGTTAGATGAGTTTATGATTAATTCAAGAGCGTTTGGGTGGATGAGGAGCGCTTGGTCAGGTGAGGATCGTTTGGTTGGATGAAGAGCATTAAGCTTCATAGCTTAAATGAGGAACGTTACAATGGACGTGGAGCGTTAGGTTAAGTGAGGAGCGTTTGGCTAAACGAGGAGTATTACAACAGATGAGGAGTGTTAGGTTAGATGAGAAGAGTTAGGTCGGGTGAAGAGTGTTAGTTTTAAAATTTTAAATAAGAAGTGTTATGTTTGATAAAACAGCGTTAGATCACGAGTGTTTAGTTAGATGAGCATCATTAGGTTGGATGAGGAGCGCTAGATTGAATAAGAAGCATTATGATGGACGAGGAACATTAAGTTGGACGAAGATCGTTAAGATTAGATGAGGAGCTTTAGGTTAGCTGAAGAGCTTTAGCTTAGATAAGGAGCGTAATCTTAGATGGAGCAATGTTAGATGACGAGTCTTTAGTTAGATGAGGTGCATTGGGCTAGGTGAGGTGCGTCATGTTAGATCTGGTGCTATATGTTAGATAAGGTGCAGCACAGGTTCATTAGATTTAATGAGAATAGTTAGGTTACAGGATATGCGGTAGGTAAATTGAAAAGCGTCATGTTAGATAATGTTCGTTAGATTTAATGAGAAGGGTTTGTTGTGCATGTTTTAAGATACAAATCGAGCATTGGGATTCTCGCTAGCGTTAGGTTAGACGATATATGTCAGGGTACCTGGACATTGTTGAGTTAGAAAAAGTTCGTCAGGGTTAAGTGACGGGAGTTCACTTAGACGTGGTGAGTTACGTTAGAAGAGCTGCATTAGGTTAAACTCAGGCAAGTTGCAAATAACGTACCGTGGGTCTGGCACATTCTAAAAGGCATAAATTTTGATCAACCGTGGAATTTTCACGGGTACCGCTAGTCTGCATTATAATTCTATACAGGTCCCACCGTTAGTTAGTATGAACGTGACGCTTCAGTCTTAGATTGGGGAAAATTAGGGTATTTTGGATACCACATTTTGTTAAGCTGCTCCAACTTGTAGGTCATTGGTAGCAGATTTACTATCTCTTCTATCTTTAGTGTATTGTAGATTTATATGTGTATCTGTCCATCTTCTGTCATGCTTTAGGAAAACAGGCAGGTGAAAAGGGGGCAGACGATGGCAAAAGTATAGGGTGACCGTATACTTGAATGCACTTCCTGCATCGCCGAAGTTGAAACCGAAGCACTAAAGATATCTCAAGCTTCCCTTAGTGTTCTCACGCATCCTGTTGATAGTTCATCCCACAGATAACTTCGTTGCATGAATTATTCTTTAAATTTCATTACAATCATTGATGAAGAGCTTTTCGCCAAGCAAAAGCCATTTGGCATATATGATATCCAGTCGCTTTCATGATACCAAATCTAATCTATTATTTTCAGTGCTGCTGAACTGCCTGGAAAATGCTACTAGTTTTCTCCATATCAGAGGAAGAAAAGAATAGCTTCGCTGCTTAGTAGCTGCGAAGCCGTGAATGCTCGTCTCTATGTTCATTTAGGTTGGCAATTGTATTTACGAAAGTATGATTAATGGTCATCACACATTTTTTGCTGTCATTTTTGACAGCGTGGGCACTAGTAATAAGAAACATATTGTCACTCTTCATACGTAAGATACCGGTCTGAGACAATCGTCGAAAAACATTGTTTTTCTTCTGTGGCTGTTCTCCTGGTTCCAGCTAGTTATCTCCGCCAAGGAGGTTATGTTTTCGTCGAGTTTTTCTGTCGTTTTGTCTGCTGCATTCCTTCTCTTTTTCTATTTTCTTTTCTACCACTGCTTTCCCAGCTTGCTACTTCCATGTGAGGTAGTACTCTACTACAGGAGTTTCAGGAAACGTATATCGTTGACTTACTGCTTGCGCCGCCATTTTCTCCTTTGCAACATATTGCTGATGAGTGATGATTAAGGAACCTCGTCACTTGAGCCATGAAGCACATTGCGTGGCACGTGCAGAGCAATAATAAAATTACTCTTAGGGACAAGGCTAGAAGGCAAGACTGCAACTAGGCTTCAAAAGATTATGGACAGTATACGTTTACTGGATAATTATACAATTTTCTAATAAAACAGAACTAAAGGCTCAGAAAAGTACCTTATAGAATTCATTTTGAAGTCTTGCAATAGACGCATTGCTGATAATCAAATGCTCGGGGTGTGACCTCCTGCGCTCCAGCTACACTAGAAAAAAAAATCGAAGTAGCAGACATCCGGTAGATTTATTTATTTCAATTTCATAGGGCCGCATTTGAACACAAGTAACGACCTTTTCCTCACATCTAAGCGTACTATTAAGAACTTAATATCTGGCGTGACCAGTCCTGAGGAACTTTCAGCAGCTGAATACAGCTTACCAAAATTTTATTCCTGTATCAATGATACTGCCTGTACACGGTACTATTTTGGGTGCTGACTGATAAAAACATCATATTGAGAAGTTTAACCATCGCAATTAAGGACAATATTATCAGTGTTATCCCAACGAACCATTAAGTATTCATTTGTGAGCCTATAAATAATTAAGCGTTCTGTCGATTTGCGCAACCGGCGGACTATAGTTTTCTTTTCACTTTTCTCTACAAAATGCTGCTTTACAATGAAACACTTTTTTCATTTTTTATGGCAAACACTTTTTGTTGGTCATTGCAACTCATGCATAGTTATGTTTAAGAAAATGTGAACAAAAGCTGATAAACCTTTTAAATGATTATCGAGAGTGACTCAGTATTTTAGAGAATGAAGCAACAAGCTGGTTTCGAGGACGCGTCATTGATTCTAATTTCTAGACATAGAATCAGCAAAAAGTCATTTCCGGGATCGGCAGCGTAGAGCTACAGATCTTCAAGTCAACCGTGATTTCTTTTTCTATGGATAATCTTAGAAACGTTTCGAGCGTCCTGGAAATAGCTAATGCCCCTTTTGGGAATAACCCTCCCCTCACTTCTGCGAGTGATAATAGTGATAAAATCAGATTATAATAAGAATAACTAGAGCACTCTGAGAGCGCATACCTCCGCCAAGTGAGGCAACTTTAGCAAAAAATTCAAATTTATTCTGAAACAATAATTTTCTTTGTATGAACTCCAAAATCTAATCATTTGTGCCTTTTTATATTAATAACAACTTGTTCAATTTTCTTGAAGATCCGTTCATAACTTTTTGAGTTATACTGTTAACAAACGTTATGACAAAAATAAACGAACAAACTGATCTGCACCAAAATTTGATCATTTATGTCTTTTAACATTAATAACAAACAATAAATTTATTAAAGATCCATTCATTTATTCTTTGAGTTATTGTGCTAACAAGCATAAAATTAAAAACAGTGACAAACGAACACACAGATCATTACCAAAATTTGGTCATATACTCTTTGTTATATACCTAACAACTCATGTTAATTTTATCAAAATCCATCCATAACTTTTTGAGTTATGGCATCGAGAAATTGAGGCGGACAAACAAACAAACAAACGGATGGACATACCTTTACCAAAAGTTAATCATCTGTTCCTCCTTACATATCTAACAATCCCTGTAAATTTCATCCAAATCGGTTCATCACTTTTTGAGTTATCTTGGTGAAAGACAGACAGACAAACACGACGGAAACATAACCTCCTTGGCGGAGGTAATAACATAGCAACCATGATAATATTGATAATGACAATAATGATAATGGCAACAGCAGCCAACAGTATGAATTTATAATCGCAGTGCATTCACTTTGGCAAGATATGACATCATTTTCAATAATTTCATGTTCAATCGAGAGCAATCAACTTAGCTCAGATGTGTTTGCGATGCTGCAGTTCGCCGTTACACCAGCTGGCCACGTAAACAATTAATTTTTCCAACGATAAAATTTAAAATTGCATTCGTTCACACGATGCCAGCACAATAACAACATTATTTCACGCTCAATTTCATTCTTTGTTGAGGCCTAAACAAAGTGTCGCCCCCAGCTGTCGCCGTGTAAATGCAAATGCTTGTCTAACGAAGTCAGGAAAAAAGAACCATCACTTTTCTGGNNNTCACGCTCAATTTCATTCTTTGTTGAGGCCTAAACAAAGTGTCGCCCCCAGCTGTCGCCGTGTAAATGCAAATGCTTGTCTAACGAAGTCAGGAAAAAAGAACCATCACTTTTCTGGCATCCCACTAATAAGGTAATTAGATGTCGCTTCTGGCTGAGGAGAGATGCGTGCCGCATTATTCTTCCGATTTTATGAAATACCTAGGGAATAATTATCGCTGCAAATAGGGGGAAAATATAGGAGATGTTGGTACAATCATTTTCGCAGGTTTCGATGCCGTTGCAATATTGTTTGCGACATGGTCTCGCTGTGATCTTCCACTTTTCAGTTCATTGATTTATACTTGCATATGTGAACTACAAGTGTACTGTCTTAAGCTCTAAAAGAGCAAACTCAAATCTCGGGTTCTCAGATTATTCGAGACATCGTGCCTGATTCAATAGTTTACTTTCGTAGGAACAGCACTATTTGTACCTAACATCTTCAGGTACCTACAGCGAGCAAAAATAAATAACTACGAGTATATGGCACGAAGTTCATAGTAATATTAAGCCACATTATACCTCGACTTACTATCTAATCAGCATTGTTAAGTGCTTGAGACTTAATGAGGTACTTGTGTTCTTATTTTCATATTACTTTTGCATTCATTATTTCAGATCTAAGTTATTTAAAGTTCAGTTTTCTATAGCCGGCTGAATCGAAGCGAATGCAAGAGAGCATAGGCGACACTGTGGTTTTTGTCCGTGCCAAAGAAACAATATTTGCCTTGGGCTCAGTGGCTGTCACTGCTGTAGTTAAGGTTGTTCTAAACTGCCTGGAGTTTTCCTAGAAAAATCGAGTTTTCCATTTTGTGGTTTTCGAAACTCTACGTCATATTTTGAGGCTTTCATAGAACGAACATTATCTCGTAATTACCAATTTTATTGCAGTAATAATTATTGAAACAATGATACAGCTGTACTGGCGCCGGTATATATATATATATAGTCTGGCACTATATCAGTTGTTACGGCTGGGTTACACGGTTCATGTATCCTTTTACCGGATGAACGTACGTTGCACTGGGAAAGGGGACTCAAGAGTGGATATCAGAGTGTACTATGATCTCGCTACATTGAACACAGGTTTACGCCGCCGTGAGCTAGTGGGTTAGAATGTCAAACACTACTTGAATGATAGTTCGGGCGGCACTGGGCTGGCTGTGCTTGGTTCTACTAGCATTTATAGTCTACCAGCCCCTGGGCGTGCCTCGGCACTTCCGCCGAACCTTAAGTGGGCATAATGCAGAGACTCGTGCCTGTACACAGCCCTCCAAAAAGAAATAAAATAATATTAAACTTTAGCAACTACCTTTTGGGAGAGTGGCTTCCTGAAATAACCGATTGGCTTCCATAAAACTTTGTTTGTGCGGCGTTGATCGGCTGGCCCCTTTTATATGGGAACTTTGATTTATTTTCTTGGACTGACATATTTTCCCAGCGACCAGGAGGCCGTATGTCACGCAGGGTCTGACTAGTGTAACAATCTCGAAACAGTCCAGTCCCGGCTAACACACAACGTAGAATAAAAGTTTTGAGCTGTGGCTCAACGTGCTATTTACGTTGATCTGTGGACTCCAGATAACATTGTTGGCACGTCGTATCACAACGTACTGGGCACGTTCTTAGCACTTGTAATATAATGGGCTGGGTGGTCCCTTACGTTGTGGTAGAACGTGCTCGACACGTCCCTAGCACGTTATGATACGACGTGCTAAGGACGTACCCAGCACGTTGTGATAAGACGTTCTAACAACGTTATCTGTAGCTGAATCGACGATGGAATGTTGCTATAAAGGTTGTCATAACGTTGTCAGCACGTTGTCTCACAAGGTGCTGGACACAACGTGCTAACAACGTTAGCTGGAGTCCACAGATCAATGTTCATAGCCCGTTGATATGCGGACTCACGACCTACTATCTACGTAGAATCAATGTCAAATTATTAGCTGGGGTATTTGCTATTGAATTTATATACACTATTACAAATAAATTGCAGTACGATTGGAGAAGAAATATGCCAAATGTCAATTGCTTATCATGTTTGCTTCGTTTTGGGGACTTTTCCTTATTGTAGTGCGCACATGTTTTGTGAATTTCCATAAATTTCGTCCGTAGCTTAGCAGAATATAAAAATCCCACATTCACTCATTCGCTTTACACACACAAGAAGTTCCTTTTGCAACCTCAAAACCTGAAAGCAGTAAAAAACATATGAAACGAACGTAAAGCAATTTTTTGGCAGTGAAAAATTTGAGGCATTAACCAATTAGCTAGGTGGAGAAAACAAAGGCTTTATTTGATATGTCGCTTAGCTATTCCCCTGCTTCCCAGAGAGCATTATTTTAAGCTAATGTCGAACAAGGTTACGTAGAAAGATCACTACCACTGAGGATACGATTCGAGTTGGGAAATTAGCGGTGACTGCAATAATGGTTACACGGCACTAACAAATGTGCGCCGTATAGCCTATTGCAGTTGACTAAGGTGTATAATTCATCTTCAGTGTGCTGTAGATATTATGAAAGGAATGGGCTTGTGACAGTACAGTAATAAATTTACGCACAAAATATTTCGTAGATAGCTCAACGTAAAAGAGAACTAGAACGCCTCGTGGTATAAGACCATCATTACCCGCGGTCATTTTTGATGGCCAGCTAATCCTAGTTTTTTGGCATGTGTCACATCGAGGGCAGCCCACCAGACCTCATGCAAAAAAATTATGAACATAGCTCAACTCCTTCTGGATTTTTCGGGTGGAGAGCAAATTTCATCGCCGTCACTTTTTACGGCCAGATAATCCTAGTTTTTTGGCATGAGTCACATCGAGGGCAGCCCACCAGATTCCATGCAAAAAATATGAACATTGCTCAACTCCTTCGACCACATATTGGGTGGACAGACAAAAAAAACATATATTCAAACTTAAATCTTCAACGAAGATATTATCAACCGCTTTTCACTTCGCTTGCGGGTGATGAAAACCTGTCGTTGGGGCAACATTGTTTAAATTAAATTAGTGTAATCGCCACCCGTCTCTCTTTCTTTTTTTATTTTAACTTGATGAGCTCTCGTGAGAGGGAATCCTTTTAGTCTCAGATTAAAATCACGTCTCACAAGAATAGCATTGCCTCTGTTGTGACACATGCAGATACTGAACGCAACAGTGTTTGAGCCTGTATCTGCCAGGTAGATCCTGACATCCACTTCCAAATATGTACTACCCTTGCTGCCAAAGTTGATGCTTGACGTAAACGGTGAAGGGTTAAGGATTTACAACGCTCGCCTATTCCGTTTTAAAATAGAACTCGTTTCTCTTCCATGCTGTGCCTGAAGTTCGCAGATAAATGAAAGAACACAGGGCAGCCTGTGTGGGTTTGTTGCACCTGGGACGCAGGGGACCTTTCTCCTCTATTTACCAGACTGTGTTACTTTATTTTACTAGTTTTTTGCTCGATTGTTCTATTTACCAGACACTGTTACTCTAGTTCTTTGGTCTATTTACCAGAACGTGTTACTTTTCTTCACTATTATTATTGTTATTAAATCACACCAGGCTGGCGACGTAGGAACGGAGAAACTCCAATGAGGTTAACAAACCCCCACGCAACCAGCCCAGCGGGTGGAGAAAACAAAAGAATGAAAAAAAAAGAAGATCCGAGTTCACAGAATAGCTCTGTGTATAGATCGTTTAAAGCTGCCAATACCAGCACCAGCAAAGACAGAGCCATCAAGACCATTCCAAATATCCACACACGATGGAAAAAACGAACGGGAATACTGGCCCGTACGGCATCGTAACGGTTCCAAGGCAAACNCTCCACCAACTCTGCGACGATGCGCCAGATCACAAGGCACAACACCACCCAGCATGAACGCACATCGACGAACTACTTTGTCAAGCAAACACAGATGGCAATCGGTAGCAGAACCCCAGACTAGTTCTTTGTTTTCTTTTCCAGACTGTGTTACTTTGTTTTACTAGTTTTTTGCTCTATTGTTCTATATACCAGACACTGTTACTCTAGTTCTTTGGTCTATTTACCAGAACGTGTTACTGTTCTTCACTAGTTCTTTGTTTTCTTTACCAGACTGTGTTACATTGTTTCACTACTTCTTTGTTCCATTGTCATATTACGGGAAAAACGTTGCACAACCTGAAAATATAAGGTTAGTTACAGTAGGCATGCCACTATTGGGTGGCACAGTTTACACTGCGCAATGAATAGTTAATTTATCAGTCACGTGGCCCTGACTGTCATAACGCACACTCGCAAAGTAAGCAGCAAGAGCAATATTTTTGTTGCTTGTAACAAGGCGTTACGGCTTTATTTAGAGACAATTAAGACGCACAGGACAAACTTTACGTTAGCGTCTCCTTGAGGGTCTTGTAAACTCCTAAAGTATATTGGCTGTAGTGGACCGGAAGAAGAGACTTTGCTTCGTCGTCTTGCGTTTCAATTCCTACTGCCTACGTCAGAGTGGTTAGCATATAGTTATGATGCAGGCATACATGATTATTTTCTCATAAATAATTTATCTTTGTCGTAGCTCCCATGAAAGACTTTTGAAAGTGTTCTCTCTATGAAAATAGACAGTGATTTATCATGGTGTCCTTATCAACACGACCGTGTGTCTGCGAAAGACATTAATAAATATTTTAGCCTTCAAGCCCGCTGGCTTAAGTATCACGAATAAAATTGATGAAATCTCTTCAAATCTGAGTATATTAAAACTCTAACAACTAGGCATTTGCGTACTGTTTAAATGACACGGCATTATAATCGAAATAGTCAATGAAAGAAGGCCTTCAAAAAACTCTTGTGAACCGGTCCTGATATTTTCAGCATTGGGTTCAGTTATCCTGAGGTCCTTCCTTTAATATAAAAATATAAGGAGTTAGGGCAACTTACAGTGAAAATGTATAATATAAAGACATATTTGCTGTTTGAGACTTCATTTTGCGTGTAATTACATAACCGAGTCGGACACTTGTGGCTATAATGAACCACTGCTTTCATGCCCCACTTATCGAATGGCGACGCACATGCAGACAATTTCAAAAGTGCCGCTCTGGTACCGGGTGCAATAACAACTTCGGGTCCAGAACAGATTCTTCGGTGATACTAAGTTAAGTTTTTTTTTTTTTTGAATAAGGTCAAATAAGAAACTATAATTATAACGAATGTGAATTTATATATTTGCTATTCATGTAGTTCAACCTAGCACCTCATCAACAGCATGTGCGTCTTCATTTTAAAGGACAAATAGAATGCTATAAACAAGACCAATGTAAATTTATTAATGTACTAATGTTGTCGGCTGTCAAAAAAGGCAGGGCAGAATTTGCCTCAGCACCTGTTCATCTTCCACTCTTCTGGGCCAGTTTCCCGTTATGGGAAGAACAAATTTTATGAAAGAAAGTACAAAAAAATCTGAGAGTAATAAATAATACCGTGCTTCAGGTGCAGATCTGTTACTTGACACTAAGTAAAACCCCTGCATTTTTTTTTCAATTTCATAATTTCAACTCCTAAACTTCAGCTTTTACAGGCTGAATCCGAAGAAAAATAACACTTGCTGTAGCGTTTAGTCAACTATTTATTTGTTTGATTAGATTAGATAGGCG
Organism: Parhyale hawaiensis; assembly: GCA_001587735.2. Lineage (NCBI taxonomy): Eukaryota > Metazoa > Arthropoda > Malacostraca > Amphipoda > Hyalidae > Parhyale > Parhyale hawaiensis. The sequence goes on along the minus strand of LQNS02000211.1, from coordinate 8,980,405 downwards.
GCAGCAGACGAACCAATAGGCCCGTTCCCAAAAAGACACCGGAACTCACGCCCCGGCCCTTTATGAGCTATTACCATCATGTTAGTAGGATAGAGAGGACTGGAGAAAAGAGGACATGAGCTTTTACTGTAGTGCTTGGTACGTTTATTTATATTTATACACTAGAGTGCCCTCGTTGTCAAAAATAACAGTGAGAAATTTGTAATGAACCTACTTCACTGATCATATTTCCTTACTGGTATACCTCTAAGCACAGACTGTGGTCCTGAAGTATACGCTATATCAGTCAAATAAAATTATCTTAGGATATGAGCGCTCTTAGCTTCATTTTGTTTGAGCGACTTACTCCTTCCTTCTCTTAGATGACAAAAGAAATATAAATTTACATTAGCAATCACTGAAGCATTACTGACTTTAATGAAATTCTTCGTAGCGTACTTTCAATATGGATTGATACAACTTCATCAATACATCGAAATATTTGCGCTCAAGCGAAAAATTCTTCGTCAAGAAAACAAGCAAGGTGAAAAAAATAACTGCGGCGTCTAGTGCACTTGAATCGATTCTCCTATGCTTCATTGATCATCTACTCTAACTGTACATCATAAACTGTCAGCAAATATAATTTCAATGTTTGGAGAAACAATGAAAATTTGACGCCGTGGCAGCGGTAGGAAAAGCTGTAGATAGACTCATTGTTTTCATTTCAACGTTAGCTGAGTTAGAAGTGCATTCCGATATTAAAATACATTTTCCATCATCAGCAACTTGGTCTATGTTCCACCAATCAGTATTCAATGGACCGTGACAAGATAACCACAGTATATCTACTCTGGCCTATTTTAGCCCATTTGATTTCTTGAAGCATGACAGAAAATGTACTAAGAAAACAAACAAACAAACAAGCAAATAGTTAAACAAATAGATAAAAAAAAACAGATAATTACACATCTGTAGTTATTATTTGGAGATTTTGTGGCCTTCTCAAACAAACAATCATGAAATAACCTACGTAGAATCTATTTCGAACTCAGTTTGCAAGAGCTGAGCTTCAAAGGGAGAAATGTCGAAGCTGAAACGCGGAAATTAATTTCTGGTGCTGGTTTCATGTTGGTAGCGTCTAGCTACCCCAGAGACACAAAGGCATTTACTGCTTAGCATTTCTTTCTGCAATATCTGTAAAATGGATTCTAGTCATTCCGGCAGGCCGGTCATAGCCGAAAATTACGGATAGGTGCAAATACAAACTTTTCTGCTGTATTTCACAGCCGTGTACAAAAGTTAAAAGATACTTCCACCATGCATTTTGAGCTAAAGAGAAGAAAATATAACAACGATACAGCAGCCATTACAATGGAAGTTCGCGGCTTAATTTAATTGTAGCAGAGATCGAAAACCTATACTTACAGATATTTTCCTCATCACGTCATGCAAATAAAAAAATTGCCCTTGTGATGCACATTAGTAAGCAACTAGCGGAACCAGGGGAAGTTTCACGGTTAATGAATGTCTTTGCTTTCTAAATTGTGCCAAACCTAAGGTGCCCTGTTGCAAGTTTTCTTAGTTCAACCTGATCCAGATTTTCTAATGTAACCCTCAACGTCTAAACAAAAGTTCGTGCTTAACCCGTAGAGAATTCCGTCTAACGTAACGTCATTTGTCTATACTAATCCATATTGTCTAATCTAACTCCATGCGTGGAACCCAATGCTCGGTATCTCCTTATCTAACATAAAGCTCCTCATCCTACCCAATGCGTCTCATCTACCATAACGCCCGTCATCTAACCTAACGCGCCCCATCTAACCCAAAGTGACTAAAGTTACATACCTTAACGTACTTCATCTAACCTAACAAATCTCATCTAATCAAACGCTGCTCATCTAGCTTAACGTTGCTTTTCTAACATAAAGCTCCTCATATAACCTTACGCTCTTCACCTAACCATAATATCTTCATTTAGGCTAACTCTTTCATCAAAAACCTAACGCTTTTTTTTACCAACCTAATACTTTTAATTTTCTTAATACACTCCATTGTCCTTGTGCCGTGTGGGCTATGGCTTGCCACGATGGTGCGCAAAGGGTTATGGTTCTATTCTTGTTCACGGAGTATGGTTCCCACTGTCAGATGTTTAGCAGTACTCAAGGGTAAGGAGACACTAGGAGATGCTTAAGGAAGTTCACTTTTGAATATATAAGGATACTCCGTCACTGGTATGGGTATTATACAGCTGGCTTGATAGTTGGTTATCGCCAGAGATCACATGACGGTATTGACTGAGGCTGCTTGGTGCGTCCTCTATTTATACCTTAGGCGACCTAGGTGGGGCTCTCTCTGATGACAATTGCGAGAGCTTATGCGCATCTCAAGATGTTCAATATATTGAGGATCCTGTGTTTGGATATGATCGGGGAAATTTCAACTTGCAAGAAGCTTTGATTTTGTCTGGAAGGAATTTCCACCGTAGTTGTATTTTTTTGCATTTTGAATAAATTTTCAGTCAGTTCCGAAGAAGATGTGAAGAAAAAATAGGTATCATACTCCCCGATTTTCATTGTTTTTCACGTCAAATTATGTTTACTTTGAATGTGACTCAAGACATTCTTAATGGAGCCCCAAAGCGGGTCGTTTTAGACATTTCTACTCTGAAGTATTTTGAGAATGAAAAGTGCGATGTCTAAGGGAATACGATGACATCTTGGGAACAGGACTTTACACTACTGTGACTGAATAAATTGGCCTAATCTGTTGTTCTTTGTTCCCTAGCCATGGCATCATACGAAGCATAAAAAGGGTAGGCTATTGTTAAATATCCATGAGCCCTTAAATAGTGTGAAAAAATCCGATTCACTGACAAGAAAAAAAAATGAACTGAAATGTGTAAGATTATGAAGGGCTAAATTATCTGCAAACTATGGAAAACAGAGTTTAGAAAAGGCGTGTGAATACATTGGAAAAAAATACAAGAGGCACTTTCGTATAGTAAAAATTCTTTGTTGATGGAACTCATGCAAGATTCACAGATGAAATCAGAATGCTAAAAGAGGTTAGATAAGGTGTGTTAAGGTAGACTAATTGCGTTACGATAGACGGAGTTCGTCACGGTTACGTGGCGGACATTAGTTTAGACGCGGTAGGTCAAATTAAACGCGCTGCCTTAGGTCTGACTAATGTAAATGAAAACAATTATCAGTGGAATTTCCAAGGATGCTGCTAGTATAATATGATTCTTCTTTTGCTCGGGGTAGATGAAAGGCGGTGTCTTTGACAGAGCTTTGATCCTGTCGTGCATGGGCTATTTTGCATATTTTTAGGTTAATTTCTCCCCAGCAGACAGAGAGGTTCAGCTTTGGGGGGAGTGTTCGTTTCTATCGTGCACAATCAATTTCGGTTATATTTTTCCAGCTGAATTTCCTCGTTGCAGTTGAAACTTCACGCTGAGCCGAGGCCAAATATCGAAATTATAACTCTGCTGGAGGCTCCGTCTGTGCGTCCGTCCATGTGTCTGCACGTTGCGCTTTTCAGTTTTTGATAGGGACAACTTCAACTTGCGAAAACTTTCAGTCAGTTCCGAAGCAAAGACATTAATTTCATTTCACCCGTATCATATCTACCGCTGTTTGTTTTGCTTCACGCTATATTATTTTACCTCTTCTGGTGACGCACGACGTTCTTAAAAGGGCCAGATGAGTAGTTAGCATACGTTTTGAGAGCCCAGAGCTGGCAGTGTTATTTTTGGAAATCTTGACTCTCTGTTATTATCTTTTAACAAATGTGCGTCGTCAAAGGAAATACCATGACTTTTTGAGAACAGAGGGCTACGCTGCTGTGACCGAAGAAATTGGCTAAGTTTGTTGTTATATAGCCATCGCATCAAACAAAGCAGAAAAAAGATGGGATACTGATCAATATCAGCGGGTCCAGAAACAGTGCAAAAAAATCTGATAGGCTGACAGAAATTGGAATGTGTACGATTCTAAACAGATCTTAGAAAAAGCGTGCTGATACATAGGAGCACAATGCAAAAAGTACAGTTGTATTTCCATATCTTTTTCTAGACACAAGTGCTTATTCTTTGCAGATGAACCATATCCCAGATTCACTGGTGTAATCAGAACATTAAGAGAGGTTAGACGAAGTGCAAGAAGACGGACTGCGTAACGGTAGGCAGGGTTAAACGGTGGACGGACATTAGCTTAGAGTTTAGACAGATTGGGTTAAGATAGAAGGGCTGCTTCAGGTCAAACTAAGTCAAACGGGTTCCACGGGTCCAAAACTACCGTCATACCTCTGCGTATTTATCAAGATACAGGTACGAATTCTTTGCTGACAGAACATATACGAGATTCACAGGTGGACTCAGAATACTAAGACAGATTATACGAGGTGTGAGGTAGACAGACTTCGTAACGGTAAAGAGGGTTAAAGCGGTGGACACTAGTTTAGACAGGAAGTGTTAAGTTAGAAGCGCTGCCTCAGGTCAAACTAAAGTAAGTGAAAACATTCATTAACAATAGAATTTCTACGGGTTCTGCTAGTTTTCAATTAACATTGCAGCCAAATTTCTATCATGAAGGTTCAACTATATGCTGGTATCCAGGATACCGTAATTACCTAGTATTTCCGGTAAATTCGTTTTATTGAACTATATTTTCTTTGTGCTGCTCAACTTTCGAGCATTTCCTTACTGACATTCATGCCTTTATTTGCATGAGGGAAATTATGCTCTCGTAAACTCATGACGGGGCAAGATTTGGTACCTTAATGGAAGACTAAGCCTGCTAGTATGAGGCCTAAATTTTACGACAAAACCTGTACCATAAGCAAGAAGAGTGAAAAGCTCAATTACGAAATTATTGCCGTCACTTTTAACGTCTGGGTACTCAAGTTATCATATAGATGATGCTATTGTTAAATGAGAGGTGGCGTGCAGTCTTTTATGCCCAATTGGGAAGACCTGAAGTTTGATTGAATGGCGCATATCGTAACCGCTCCACAAAGATGGCGCACTAAAATTTTTGGCACTTGCCCGGCTATACAACATGCGTTGGTATTTAAAAAGTATGAAGTTATCATAACTTTGAGTTCCAGAAATAAATGTCGGAGCTGTATATTCCCGCTTGTCGATAATAAAAATCTTAACGTAATATTTTCAGTATATACGTCTGCTTTCAAAAAAACGGTAGATTGTTAAATTAGGTTTTCGTAAATATTAGACAACGGACGTGCCTATCAGCCCATTTCCAAAATGGAACTGAAGGTCTTTACTTTTATCCTAAATATTTCTTCTGTGACTAGCCAATGCCAGTGGCCAGCAAGAACACCGTAATCCCCCGCAATACTGTCAATCTCTGCTCTCGGAGCTCATTATCCACAAGCACCAAAATTAGGTTGACAAGCAGCTTTCAAAAGCAACTGATTCCCAAAGTGGTTGAATGGCAGTCGTGCTTGTCACTTGCCCGGCTTTGGTCGCAAGGCAGAATCTCATTTGCAGCAAATGAACTGTACATTTGTTGGCAAACGAAGCCGTGCCGAGGTTTCAGTAAATTTGTGTGTTACGTAAACTTCATTACGTCAAATACCTGAAAGCTTTACTTTCTAATTTCTGTGCACAGAGTTTAAGTTGTGTTGGTCTCATTCTGTTATAATATTCTCGATTTGTTACTTGGTTATGTTGAATCTGCATGAATTGCTGTATGTTTTTTTAGTTGACTTATGAAAAATGTTTTTAACTAGACTAGAGTTCAGAGTCTTCTCTTCCCCAACCGTAGTCTGACACAATGGCTGGCAAACGTTAACTATTTTAAACTTCCAGAAACTAGTTTTTATCTTTTATCGATTTGCGTTTCGTCGAAATACGTTAGAAATTAGTGACTGATCGATATTTCTTCCGATTTGAAATTGGTGATAATAGGTATAAACTCTTTTTGAATATTGCAGAATTTGATATAATTATCTCTTTACTTAATGGCATGTTTAGGAAATAAATTATGGCCCAGATATTATAGTTAAACACCAGCACTCATATTAAAAAACTATGGAGTACACAGATGTAAAAAATATACGCCCATGCTGGTGGTAGTGATTGTGTTATAGAAAATACATTGCTGCAATCTGCTTGATGTCTTCTTTAACATTAATGCTAACAGAGTGCAGCTATCAGAAAATTTTTTTTTAAGAATCAAACAAGTCTGACTGATAGACTATCTTCGATTACTCATTATACTTTCTCATTTCTATTTTCTCAGTGTATTGAAAGCTTCCTTAAAATGCGGCCGAAACCTACGGTACCCTGGCTATTCTTCTATGTTAGCATAAAACTTTCATCAAAATTTACCCTGTACTTCAGGCTCCTTCAAGATTTGTGTATTGGTTACAACCTTGAAACGTGTCATACAATGGGCAGGTAAACATACAAATTGAATGCACAACGGTCTTCATAATATTGCTCAACACTTTACGTGACCAATGCAGCAATGGCTTTTCTGGAGGACATTTCCGCAAAAAATTGTTTGCCCCTGCATATCCCCAAGTCCTTGCAATTGTGGCTGAATCCCGCCACTCGGACTCTCATACGACACATCTCGAGCATTTCCTTCCCTAACGGTTTCATTGCTACGCAAATATCCTGAAGTCCCCCAGTCATAATTTCTGTTTGCTTTACAAACACGAGAGGATATTGCACCATGAGCTCCTTTGGTGATAACGTAATTTGTGAAAACAACTGGGGGAAGAAGATACAGAGGACGTGCATGAATGCGGGTGACAGCTCCTCTGTATACGATCTTTGGACCTTGGCAATGCCATTAGAGATAATGTCTTTGCTGCTCTCCGCCATTATGTTCTTTATGGAATGAAGGTCAGCCCTCGGCAAAGCTCTATTCAGGAGTTTCAAGATGCACGCTATCAGTTCCAAGATACTTGCTGTTTATCCACAAGTAGGGCATGCAACTCTTGACTAATAATGAAATAATGTGGGCCTAGATATGGCTGTAGAGTCTGCTGGTGAAGTTATTAGAGTCGACTCTGTGGGTTGATTTCGTACCTTACTGTAATGATAATTTTACATTGCATAGCGAAGCGCAGTATGTCTTGATTGTTGCTCGATCTTTCAGAAAATGTTCCGATATATTACGTCTCTTTATGCAAAATATGGGTCCTACGATTTTATTGGATGCCAGAAGATCCAACAACATTCAAGTCTCTAGATTTCCAAGATCTTAGCGTTCAGCATTTCAAGTCCGGCATCCAACAAACCATAATTCTCTGCCAATTCGTATGTTGATCTTGATTTGCCTAATAATATCTCATACTGTCTCACTTGAGCTTCACAATGTAGCACATTAACGGTCTTACTATTCCCGTCAACACAGCAATGACAAAACAGATGTCTGACTACCAAACTTCCTCTGTATTTCCATCAGGTAAATATCACTTTATGTCATCCAACGATTTCCAAGGCCAGATGAGAGTGTTGTCCTGCCTTCGTATCAGATTCTGATCTTGAGCTGCAAAAATGAGTATTCACATCAGCCCTTTGTCTCCAAGGGCAGACAAGGTAATTGTCCAGGCGATCATATGAGATTCTGATCTCCAGTACCAAAAATGACAGTTCATATCAGCCAGCCCGAAGCTCCCAATCTCCATGGCCGAAAAAAAAAGTAGTCGGTCCGTTCGACGTTTGCTGGAGGCGTTTACTGTGGAAAGCGATGACTTGTCTCGCCTCTTTAGGGATTTTTCTGACATGAGCTGCTGATCTCCAAGATATTCCTATTCCTGGAGCGTAACCGATAGCACAATTCCGTGGATTATATTCCTGTGGTTATCCCGATGTAATATTCGACACCTGCAGCTTCTCTGCTATCGAATATGACGAGGACTTGTCTGGAAGCAATTTTTCTTGATCTTATTCGGATTTGCCGCTAGTAATAAGCAGTGCGGTTCCTAGGAGAAATATTATTATGCAATATTGGGTCTAATATACGGCAGTCGGCACTTTTATGATAACTGCTAACAGAGTGCAGCTATCAGAAAAAGTTTTCTTTTTAAGAATCAAGCAAGTCTGACTGCTTGACCATCTTCGCTTACTTATTATAGGGCACGTTACGTGTGTGCTGCCTATTTCTTTGCTAACCAAGGAAGTGTATGCGGTTTTTATGTTTAGTAAGCGAGAGTTCCCGCGCTGTCAAAAATGACAGCGACGAATTTAGCATGTCCCTTCTTCACTGACCCATACTTTCGCTGCTAATATGAAGGATACTCAACTCAAATAGTCATAAGAGATATGTGTGTTCTGTTTCAATCCAACTGAGTAACTCACTCCTTCCTTCCCCTGGATGACCTGCGAAAAAACAATCAGTTTATATTAGCAAGCTCACTACTGAAACATTGCTGAATTTAATTAAATTCCCCCCCGTGTATTTTCTATACAGGATGTCACAACTTCAGTACCTCGAAATTTTCGCGCCCAAGCAAAAACTGTTCTGTCAAAGGGAGAAAGCAAAGGGTAAAAATAGTTCTTGCGCTACTGCACTATGAAAAATCGCTTCTCCTGTGCTTCGTTGATCATCTACTCAATTTGTACGCCGTCAACTGAGAGTAACTAAAGTTTCAATGTTTGGAAAAGAAAAGCTCAGATTCCATAACAGCTCTCAGAGATGCACTAAATTAATTTTTTTTTGTTTCAACGTAGGCTGAGCAAGAAGTGCATCCTGTTACGTGGATAAGAATTGCAACTATGGCTATCTTCAATAACCTGGTCTAATTGTCGCCTATCTTGTTCATTAAGAGCGTGACACGAAACAGAGAAGTACAGAAATATGCTAGACTGCGTGAGGCCCATTGGGTAATTAAGAACCTATCCTAAGTATTCATTTTCTTCAGCTCGATTCATGGCCGTGAGGTCGGACATGTCAGATTATTCAAGTATCAAAATACAGAGATACGAATGTTTTTCTGAACCAAAAGTACTAGCAGAATACAGTCATCACAGAGCTGCTCCATATTAATTCTGAGTTAAGTGAAATAAGAAGTTGAAGCTCTTCGCAAGTTATTCCTAATGTATTATAGCGAATATACACTGTGTTGTGTGCACGGAGACAACCAAGCAACCAAGCAAGCAAACAAGAATATAAAAGTTTTATAAGTAATGGATAAACTAATAAATATATCAAAACAATACAATAAACACCGTCGTGAGTTTATATGTCGCTGTATTTAAATGATTAGATATTTATATATTCGTATCTTTCGTATCACGTTCATAACGATAGTGGAAAATTACGCCAGGTTACAGATTTCGTAATTACGTTGCACTTAGATGGAGATTTACAGGCGAAATTTAGAACAGCTTGCAGAAGATTGCCAAAGTTGGACATCTTCTCCTTTTAATTGAATGCGCTTCTTGTGTAGCCAACGTTGAAATCCAAACAATGAAGATATTTACAATTTTCATAGCGCTGCCAAGAACTCAGATTTTCTGCAATACCTTCTCCACACATTTGACTCTAAATTTACTCTCAGTTCGCCACGTACAAATTGATTAGATGGTTGACGAAGTACAGGAGAATCAATTTTTTCACGGTACAGTAGGCACAGTAGTTATTTTTTCTAACTTGCTTCCTTCCTTTGACTAGCGGTTTTCGCTTAATTGCAATGTTTTCGATATAGGGTAGTCTAATCATTCTGTAGACAGGATACGCTGCGAGGAATTGCTCAAATTCATTGATGCTTTACTGTTTGATAATATATGCAAATTGACTGGTTTTGCATGTCATCTTAGGCAAGCAAGGACTGTTGCTCAAAACAGAGTGCACTCATTTCTTACGATAGTGTGAGTCATCTGCTGTAGGGTATCCTTCAGAAGCACATTAGTAAAGAAATTGTGATGAATGAGGCAGGGTCATCAAAAATTCCTCGTAGTCTTTTTTGATAGCGCGAGCAATATATAGTAAGTATATAAATATACAAATATATAAACACACGACGGTGTTTATTAAATTGGTTTAACTATCCATCAGAAAAGCACAAGAGCTTTCTTGATTACATAAAAAAACAATTTACTGGACATGACATGCTAACAAAGAAAAAGATCGTTATTAAAGAAAGCGAATGCTACGCTAGCTATATTGTATGCTTCAACATTGAGAAAGGTGGTTTTCAGCTTGCAAAGTGAGTGTCACTATTCATTATGTCATCCGATGTAGTTTCATCAACGTTGAAATACTTTACTTCAAGAAATGGGAATGTAGAAGAGGACGCAGCCAAAAAATTAAAAAGAGTAGATGCAATGAAAGCAAAAATCCTGGAAGAGAAAATGGAATTTTAAAGCGAAATCATTGAGACTCTAAATGTTAAGGAATCTTTTTCCTTTAGTATTCCGTAGATGGGAAATGCCATCCATATTGTACTAAAATTCTGTGAATTTGATTTACTTGCTTGTTTATTTATTTACTTCCATGCCTGAGTGTTTGCACGGAGATTCTTCGCTTTAAGATAATAAGAAATTCAAGCGTTGAAGATTTATTTCGGTTGTTTCCGTGATACGGGAAATAAACCTAACTTCGGTTGCATGAACGGGCACGTTAAAGTCAAAGATGATACGGGAAATACAACTGGAATACGTAATACGTATATCCCCTTGCTTACAGGCAGCATTGAATATTCCTTTTGAGAAGCAAAGAAGCGGGTGATTAGTGACCCTTACGGGCAGGGGTGGACGGCCAAATAGCGTGTGCTGTAAGACCACCTGAATAACACCTGTTTTCGCGAGTGCAAAGAAGATCGTGATGGTGACCCAACGGTTCACGCGTCGTCTAGGTTTTACTTACAACTAAACGGTGGGCAGTAAAAACCTGCCCTAAATATTCCATTTTCTTCTGTTCAATTCATAGACTAGAAGTAGGTTTTTTCAGCATTTTTTAGTACCAAAATACAAAGAGATGAATATTTTTCTTAAATAAAAGTACTGCAGAGCCGTAGCCATGATACAGTGGTCACAGAACTTTTCCATATTAATGATGAATTGAAATAATAAATTGAGGCATTATTATTCTGAAAGTTTCGAGCACCTCTCAATTGATGTCCTATGTATAACAGCGAAGATTACGTGTACGGTGATAACTAAGCAAACAAGATTATTCGAGCTTTATAAACATACTAGACCGCCCTTGACCCGTTGGGTCACTAAAACCTATTCCAAGTATTTCAATTTCTCCTGCTTGATTCGTAGGCATGTGATAGGTTACGTCAGACGCTTGAAGTACCTTAATGCAGAGAGGCGATTTTTTTAATAAAGGTACTGGCGAGCCGTCTCCAGGATGGAGCAGTAGCTACTGTATATTAGTGATGAAATGAAATGAAATCTCCGAGGCCATCTCAGTTTACTTTCCATGCTTAATACCGATTGTGTGCACGGTGACAACCAACCAAGCAAGCAAAAAAATGATCAAAGTTTCATAAGTATACTGCATATGTACCTGCTCCATTTAAATTACACTGAAAGGAAAAAGGTTAAGTGATGGTTGCATGCATGACAAGAGGCTTAGTTTGACATGAAATGCATGCGATTGTCGTTGCCAAGGGTACATCTTGAGGAAACAGCACAATGTCTACAGTGTGCGCAAGAGGAAAACTTCGCACAAGCATTTCTGTTCTTTTTTTCTGAAAAGCGAGAAAACTTTGCGAATGAAGCGCAAACTTGTCACTCCAACGGTGGCAACTTGAGCAGATGTCAAAGAATTATCTCCTACTTTGTGAAGTCGGTGCAATCGTATTTTCCAAACAGTGGCTTTTTTCGCAAGCAAAAAGACATTTCGTGTTCTACCTCAAGGGCGCTCGGCAATTCCAACTTGGTTTCGAACGCTCCGAAATTGCCACGTGTTTTCATAGTTGCCAATTCTCTGAGAAGAAACTCTTTTAACGGAACTTTCGAGGAATTTCGGAACTCTCATCGCGCGATCATCATTGCAGGCGATGTTGGCAAAATAGCGCCAACCTCTGCGAATTGCAATGGAAGTTCCAGTGCACTTGCCTAATTGCATTGCTGTCGACAAGTGCTGCATCGCCTTTACGAACTTCACGCCATACCACCGCGTCTCATGAAGCGGTGCTCGATGTTTTTAGATGTCAAGACTTGGAATTGTGTTCCAGTGCGATAAAAGGGCGGGTGCACTGAGGAGACGACATTCGGAGTGCCTCCTATGCCGGCGTAAAGGTTTTAGTTCTCGTTGCTTGCACGAGCAAGATAAAACGTATTTCATGACCTTGAATTTAAATGCACGTATTTGTAAATGCGGATGGAGTGAGCCAAATCGTAAAATGACACAGACAGCAAAGAGTTCCATTTTTGTAATCTTGCGAGTAAACGTTGTCTCAATAGTAATAATACTTCTATTATAATTGAGTTACTGACTTGCCTTCTCTTTATTGGTTTTCATTATTTAAATAATCACTCGAAAACCAATTTTTTTCACAGGTGAGCTTCTTCTCTACGTCGCCGGAGCTGAGCAACAAGCAGCGGTTTGAGTACTTCACGCGCACCATCCCTTCTGACCAGCACCAGGCAAGTTCTTAATAACCCTTAGAAACATTTACCACGGCAGTGGAACACGTGTAGACCTGTGGCTAATTTGGATTCGGCGCTGCTTCCTGGAATAGGTAGATTAAATTTACTCAGTAGCTATTTTTGTAAAGCTCTGTTCAGAATTTCTGGCGTAAATAAGAAGAATATACATATAAGAATGAAAATGCATGTTGCTAGATATAAACAAATATAAATTTGAAAGAATTTATAAATACAATACAAATATATAGATATTTTTATAGAGTTTTAATGAGGTCTTGAAGCAAATACATGCAAGCTAATGTTTAGTGTTATAATGCCTATAATGATATTTGCTATGCCTGTGCAAGATATTCGTTATAAAAAAATACATAACTGAAAGGTCATTACTCAATATTATTCTAAATATTTTAATTGAAATGTAGTTTTCATTGCACCAGTCAGGCACCCCTACCTTGACGTATGCAATAGATTTCTCTCAAAATAATGTTGGCTGAGACACTCAGTTTTAATTACATTTTTCAGTGTTGGACTTTAGATTCATATTATAAACCAGAAAAAATACTCCATGAATAGCGACTCCAGGAATAATGTTGTATATTCACTGCAACATTTGCATTCAAGGCTCATTACAGCATTTAATAATGTTACGTGATCGTATCCGATATAGAGTTATTGTTTTTTTCTCAGGTAGAAGCGATATTTAGAACACTGAACGTGCACTATATAGTATTTTTTGCAGCTTATCCTCTAGTTTAGCAGCAACCTCTATAAAGGAATTCAAGATGAACCAAAACTAATTGCATCTCAGGAACCCAAATAAATGATCAAGATTCCGATTTAAAGATATCCAATTTCAGTATTTTAGCTCAGTCATTTTACGGGACATCCTTTTTCGATGCCATATATGATCGGCTTTCAAACCATTTTTTCATTTATGGCAATAGCTCATAGAGGACAGGGGCGTAAGTCCCGGTGTGTCTCTGGGAATGGGCCTAACGGTCGGTCTACTGCCGCCTATCTAATCTAACCTAATTTAATATTAAACACATATAAAAGATATGCTAAACAGGGTTCAGTAATAAAATACAGCATGATGAACTAAAGATATGTGATATAGGATTGAGGCTAATGGATATAGCATAAACCAATGGAATATAAAAGTCGAACTTTATTCAATCAAGTGAAACGGGCAGTACATTGGAGAATTTGTCGAGGGCATTTCCCCGCATGGAGCAAAAAAAAAAATAAAATAAAAACAAAATTCCCATGCATGACTGAGCCGTAAAGCCTCCTAACTCAACGGATTCGTGACCAAAGATGGAATTTTTATGTCCTTCTGTATTCACACAATGAAGCTCGAACTACTTCTGCAGTTTTCGCCACAATGAAGCAAGTCTAGAAATAAAAATGGCTAGAATGTGTCCGTGACACGAATCACGAATGGTCAGATAATTTTAATTCAAGACCATTGAAAGGATGAGTAGAACAGTTGCTATTTTCAGTTCTGCCGGGTCTGTAAAAATTACCATTCGTAATGCTGCACAACTGCACAGAAACGCAAAACAATTTGAAAAATGCTGAAGAGTCTTTCAACTTACTCATGATTGCAAGAAAAAGTTCTGTGTATTCATAAACAACTAAAATACTAACGCACAGGCTTCAACTATTGGAACAGATGTAAATCACCTGAATACTTCCAGTTCAGCCATATAACAATAGCTGCTATTATGCAATACTACCAAAATAGTTACAGAGAACTGTCTTCGATCAATTAAAAGTTTAAATTAAAGGCTTGACGTAATTCATTTCCAACGTCTGTCTCTTATGTAAATTTGAGTTTTTACTCAGTACGTAAATTATGCACAGTTACGTAAACAAGCATTTCTTCTGCCTAAATAGTTTGACCGAGGTATTAGCTGACGCATTTAAAAAAGGCAGTTGTCCCATTTCATTTTTTTTAAGCCGTAATGCTAAAAGAAAACGGGAATTGTGACAGATATTCATAACGATGATAAGCATACCGTATGAGTTGTCGCTCTGTAGGCCGCAATACTCAAGTTGGTCTGCTAGTGCAGCAGAAAATTTTTTATACTTGTTTAAGTTGACAATATGTTTGGAACACTTCGTGTGCGCTACTACAGTTTGCGTTAGCCGTGTTACACTGTTTTTAACCAATAATTCTTAAACGAATTGTCGGATCATTATGGTATTTAAACACAAAGGCTTTTACACCCCTACCTAATTTACGACACAAATAGCATAGTGCTATATGTGTTTACAGAGGAGATTACTCGTGTATATTAAACCTATATTAAGCTGAAGCGTGGCGTCCTGTCTTCAGCTTAATGTAGGCTTACTTTACACGAGGAAACTCCTGTGTAAACACATACAGCAATATGCTATGTGGGACATAAATTAGGTAAGGGTGTCAAAGGCTTTGTGTTGAAATACCATAGTGATCCGACAATTCATTTAAGAATAATTAGCAAAGAACAGTGTAACACGGCCAGTGCTAACTGTAGTAGATAATGAGCGTGCTATAGCTTCTCTCAGATAGTTGCAATATTAGAACGATCTACGTGTGGTACATAAATATTTTTATTCTCTTTCAGGTGGATGCGATGATCGAAATCGTCCGCATGCTCAACTGGACGTATATTTCAATCATCTATGAGGAGTCAAACTACGGAATTAAGGTAAAACTGCATTTCTTTTGAGCATTGAAATTGGAAAAGTAAATAAGTTAACTTTGATACATAAATTTAGTGTAATTTTCGAATCAAGTGGGAGATGTATTGGAGAGTGAACAATGGAATGGATGGATTTGCATCACCAAGTCTATTAATTGTGACTAAATGATTAACGGTTGGAATATATATACTGTTGCCTTAGCAATGCAACAGAAGTGTAGTTAAATACCAGTGATTTTCAGTGGATTATGTTTATTCTAGCTCTTCCAGTTATAATGACGCAGTTTAGTAAATGATAATGAGCCGACGAAGTAATTAACAGTCAAACCTCTAAGCTCACATATATGGACTGAGCCGTTTTTATCATAATTTATTCATCAACCTTCATCATGAAGGGTTTTTAATCATCGTTTTAGAATTCCGTTAATGCAGTGGACCAGGGCAGTGAACTAAGAATGGAATCGTTCAACTGGAACATATCAAAAAAGACTCCAAATCGGGAATCGGAACTCATCAGAAACAGCCCAGTGATCAAGGGGAAGGCTTCTATGGACTCCCATCTTCAATTACAGAAACCGAAAATTAACTTGGGGATTGGAG
>LQNS02000211.1:8902595-8917080 GCA_001587735.2 Parhyale hawaiensis | reverse complement strand
TCTCAGCCATAAGAGATCTGGTTCACTCGCTGGCAAGTCTGTAACTGGGCCACAAAGCTCCCTCCTTCTCTATTGAAGCTCCTTGGATCGGATGATAGTAAGAATCAGGATGCATGAAAGTACTAAGAAAATTGTAGATATTGATCTTCCAGTGCTTTGACTTTAACGTAGGTAATGCAACAAGTGCATTCAAATATAAAGAAACCGTATACTTGTGCTGGGCTATTTTTTGCCCTTTAGTTTATATAAAATTGCGACAGTATGGTTACAGTCACGAACCTGGACTAATGTTCGCCTGTTTTCTTCAAGTGTGCCAGAAAATGGACAAATAAATAGGTAAATACACTTTGGACATTATTTTTTTGTTGATAATGAGGAGAATAAAAACTTATATTCACTTTCTAAAACTATTTTCCACAAATACGTATAGTTTTTATGCCATTATATTTAGCATTTAGAAATCATCCCGTAAATAAATTTCATCCTGATGAAAATAAGAACATTTACTAATACATGCACTGTGTGTGTGTTTAAGCAACGAACAATAGAACTGATATTTTAACTGGCATCATTACTTATTGAATGTGGTGTTCTTCACTATGTTTCGCATAAAGAACTCGATAAAATGTCCTGCAACTGAGCTGGCTAAGCATGAGCTGTCTCCGGATATGAAGAAGTTTAATGCTGGTAAAGCCGGAGAAGGTCTGGCTTACTGCATTATTGGTTTGAGAGCCGGAGAGAGCTTGTGTAGCAAGCTACAACAAAGATTGCATAGTAACCCTAATGCCAACTGCTTTGCCTGACTCGCCGTTGTTGCAGTGTAGAAGCCCATCTCTAATTCAAGACAATGAAATCATATCGAAACTGAAACCAAGACTATATTTTCATTCAGAAATTACGGTAATGAAATGCCAACTGCTTTGCCAGTCTTTTCCTTGATTCGGAAGCTCGTCTTCACTTGAGTCCGGTAAAATTAGTTCAAAAAAGATTGAACCAGAACAAACTTCCCATCCAGATATTATGGTGATCAGGGTAAAGTACTCAAGTCCTCTGTTCCGTTACCTGATTTTTCTGCATTGAGCTGTAGAATTTCGACCTCAATTTAGGCAGATATATTGCTTCAAATATTGGAACCATAACTACTTTTTCGTTCAGAAATTACGGTAATAACCGTAAAATATGCTGATAATCTACTAGACGTCTCTCTGCTATGCTGTAATACCTCGTCTATAATGCAGCCAGATAATATTACTATGGCGAAATTGGATCTAGAACGCCTGTTCCATCCAAAAATCAGCGTTATCTTAGCAAAATATGTTCGCCATGACCGCAAAATGTGTTAGTCATCTGCTGCATAGGCTAGCCCCTCTTCACTGTATCGCATCTCGTTCTTCAAGGAGACAAACTTCGATGGTGAAAGCTGCAGAACAATAACTATGAGCAAAAAAAATTGCCTTGGCTTTAACAGGTTTTCGTGATAACCTTTTGTACCTAAGTCATAATAACTGGAAAGTTATGGAGTTTTGAGCATTTTATCCTTCGTGAAAATCGATTTATTTTGAGGTTTTCTACCTATGGTGGAAGGTTATCCGTCAAACAAAACAAAAAAAAAAATCGGTATAGTTAGTAATTACTTGAAGTGCCGTAGTGTTTCGTACAACCAATTATTTATTTCTGATGGACTGTAGGACGGCCGATGGCCCTAGGTTTCTTCATTAAGCAATGCTCATAATTCTTATAAATAATTGGTGTCCAAAGCCTCACCGTATTGAGTACTATCAATAATACGTAGTGAAGGTTGCGGCTGCCGCAGCTCCGTAGTGCCTAACTACGAACCGCCTCTGGTCTCTACACTATGCATGGTAGGCTACTTCTATTACCGAAGCGCCGGCTGATGATTCCGCTACATAGGAAAGGCTCCAACCAGAACCATCCACTAGCCCGGTGAAATACCGTGCTTTAAATTAATTTAATTTCTCAGTGACAGTCGTTGATGCGAAACTCTGAAGCATTTGGTCTGGAACCGATGAGATTTCAGACAGACTATTGAGAATTATTGTGATTTTCAATTACCGCTTCCCTATGCTTCATCACTCATTGATAGTGTTCCTTGAAATACTGTCCCTTTCTTACATCCCGTATGGTAACATATAAGGTCTGGCTAGCAGGGATACAGTAATTAATGTCTGCACTACATTAGAATCATGTACGTTGAAGCGACGCAGTTTATATCGATTGACTGCTACAGATTTGCCCTGCTACGCTATACTTTTCTTGGCACTTACCTAATTTATCAACTGAAAGAGGATTGAGAGCTAAGCCATCTGTTGCAAGGAGGTTAAGCAGAGCTGTACTGGGCCACAAACAGTATGTAACGGCATATACTGGTATTTCTGAGGGTTCTGCATATTTTTTTTAACGAAATGCACTGCCGTTCCTGAGCAGGCCAGTGCTGCTCGAGGTTCATACAACGCTTAACCACGTGTGTCTGTATCNTAACGGCATATACTGGTATTTCTGAGGGTTCTGCATATTTTTTTTAACGAAATGCACTGCCGTTCCTGAGCAGGCCAGTGCTGCTCGAGGTTCATACAACGCTTAACCACGTGTGTCTGTATCATTCTCGATTTAAACTTTTGCGTTTTTGCCTCCCCGCTACACTATCAGGCTCCATGAAGCTTAAGATATATTATTTCAGATCTTAAATGCCTGCTATGGGAACAGTTTTAGTGGTTTGGCAGTTTTAGGTCCACAGCTCCTCATGTCCTCCACGCCCAGTTTTCTGTGTTATGATTTTTTATTATAGTATATAGCCAGCCATCAACGAAAATGAAGGCAAAGAAGCTGCATTTACAGCTCTTCATATTCGTGATCGTGTTACTACCCTGTCAGCGACAGTCGTACATCGGATGCCCTCGGGTCGTACTTTTGTAATCCCAATAAAATTTATCCTGAATTTCAATATTCCAAAAAATTACAACTGTGATTGAAGTCTCCCTTACCCCAAGGGAAAAAGGCTGTTATCTGCACTGCAGAACCAACAGCGTGGTATCTTTGCCTTCGTACTCAGTTTCGTTTGCAACTTTAAATGCATTGCGAGATCCTACGCATTCATTCCAAATGTCAGAAGAGAAAACTTGTGCCACCTAAATGTATTTCCTCTTTGGTTGAGCACCAAAGCTTTCGCGTGCTAAAAAACTGAGAGTTTAGATCAACTGGATATCAACTTGGAAGCTACATAACTAACAACCTTAGCAGAAATTTGAGCCGCCTCAACGGCTAGAGCCATAATCAGATTTTCTGTAGGCTAAAATTTTTTTAGGGAAGTGTTGTCAACCCACGCTCTAGTGGCATCCACAGCACTGATGAAGTGGCTATTACGAACTGCTGTAGGTGCGGCCTGAACCTCCGAATCCTGTTTTTCTATGTATGTGTTGGGCCGCCGATGCTGCAAGACTAAGACATTTTAATATGCTAGCATGTAAAGCAATCAGATGCTTGAAGGTTTCAAAGTATGAGTATCTGTTATGTGGACATGCTATTATCTTAGCTTGTGGCATGGCCCATATAATATTTCCATCATGACCTTCATTCTAAAAAATCTGTCTCGTGCATCAGCAGGGTGCTGTAAGCTTTGATAAACCTCCCATTGTTCTACTCATACTAGCTCTGCTTTGTTTTATTATTCTTATTCGCTCCCCACTTGCTGTGTAGGAGTACCCTCATGTACGGAGGTAGTACGACGGAAGCGCGCGTCTGATTTTTTTCCGAAGGGTGAAGACTTACTCGAGCAAATGGCTGGAATCAAGTGTCTAGAACTCGTTGACGAGAGGATCCCGAGATGGTGCAGCCACAAAAGACTCAAAAATTAATCCAAAAGTTCCTAGAATTAGTTGGACAGTCAACCGCGGCCTGGAGTCTCCAGTCACTGTCTTACCGCGCTGCAACGTAGGTATTCGCATTGTGAGTAGCTTAAAACTGACTCTTGTTGTTCCCTGCCAAGACCGCATCAATTCTACCGCATTTTCCGTTTTCAGTTACTGCGGGTGCAATGTACAGACAAGCTTCACGCATACACAAAAATATATACAGAATTTTGCCTCTCACGGTACTCTCGCGGAGCTCCTACGCTTCACGAGTTCGCAGTTGAACTACCTAGACTCGGGTGCGTATTACCCAGTACCAGCGGTCATTTATGTATCGTTCTGGTCAGCGATGGAACGGGCTAGATAGCTCTGTTTTTGTAGATGGGAATTTGCATGTGTTTAAACGTTATATCAAGCGTTTCCTTTTTCGGGATTAATTCTCATATACCCTTTCTTGTTCTTCCTGTTTCCAGCGTTGGGTGGAGTGGGGACCTTGTGTTCTTTGTGCTCTTGTATTTTACCCTCGTAGCCTCTCGCCCGCTTCGAATAATAATAAATAATCAATCGCAGTCCTTTTCAGCTCTCTTGCCCGATGACGTCATCAAAGACAAATCTGGGCATATTTTTTATATTGGGAGGAAGAACTGACGCATGCTCCTGTTATTACCCTGTGTTATTACGTTTCGGATTTATTGCTCTTATCGCACTGCTTGTTCTTCCCCTCCTTATCGAATCACAATGATCAATGCAGGTGGACAGTTTTAGTTAGCATTTCATCAGCTTATCAAGGCTGCTGGAAAGAAATAGACACCATATTTTTCCATAGTTTCTTTAATAGATTTGCTATTCACGCATATTTTATCTTGCTTTAAAGACACTGTACACAATTGCACAATAAATTGAAGTGACTGATGTACAAGGTGCTGCATAATTCCTGTTACATGTTCTAATATTAAGTAATATATACTCACAGTATTTTGCAAATTTTATCAATAATGTACCTTATTTTTTATTTGAACATTCAGCCAATAACCATTGATAATATCTGTAGAGCTGAAGCGAAAGTTCTTTATAGAGAAGCACGAAAAGCGCCTGAGTCCACCCAAAATATAAAAATAATACGAGGAAACTTCGAAATCAACAGTATGATTGACCATAACAAGGAAGCGTTTTAGACCAAAGACAAACCTCAGTCTGAACGACTTCGCACCTCTAGAACCCCAAAACTTGTCAGAAATGTAAGGGAAAAACTAAGTCGCAATTTGCCAAGGTCCATGAGAGTAGTAGCAGAAGAAGCAACAATATCGCCAAAAAATCTAGAAAATATGTAGAAACCTATTCTTATAAGCCACAAAGGAGACAGTTCTTTCTGCAGCTGCAGTTGAAAACATCTGGCTCTCCAGAAGTCGCTCACTGTTGAACCGTATCAGACTTGGCACTCCTAGAAGCCTCATCTTTCCTCTTTGCGGATGAGAAGTTATTCAGTGTACCTACACCAGGCTCATTATCATCAAAATGACATAGTACTTGCAAGAAGACGTGAAATCAGTAGTAGTCACGGTTTGAGCAGCCGTTTTCGTGAGAGGGAAGTTTCTCCTTGTTTTTGTCCTTGAAGAGGTTAAGAATGACCTCCCATATCACTGAACCTTAATGCTCTTGATTATTCATTATGATCTATTCTGGAGAATGAAACTTGCTCTACTCCTGGCCGTAATATATTCGAAGTGCTAAAGTGAGAATGGAATAAATGCTGGATGAAAATGCCTATAGAAGTCATTCGTGCGGTTTCTGAATATTTTCGTAAAAGACTTTCAAAAGCAGTGAAGGTCAAAGGAAAACATTTTGAATAAGTTTTGAAACATCAATTGTGAGGAAATCTATCCGGGAAACAGAAGCGTTACAAAGTACTCGCCTATATACCCTAAGCACAGCTAAAATGAAAGTTACACAAACCTTACTAAGTATTTTTAGGGGTACAGCAGACTGGCAGTTGTTAAGATTGGGTTTGTCCGTACGAATAAAAATCGATTCTAATAAATTAAGATCTTGCACGTCCTTTGTACTTCCCATCACAGAGAAATTATTGCACTTGATGGGATGGCTTTCATTAAAACTATGGGAACAGATGATTCAGTTTGAAGGAGCGCTTAATTGCTGCTCCGTATGATGCGAGACACCCTGGTGTTGGGCTATTCTCCATTGATGTAAACTCTCCTTTCGATGATGGCCCATGTGTTCTCAGAGGATCGAAATCTGGGCTATTTGGAAGCTATAATGTCTGTTAAAATCAGCATTTTGAGTCAGGTAGCGGTGTACTCAGATCTACGTTCAGAGGTATTATTATGTTGAAGACTCATGGTCTTTCACGAAAACATCGGTTGGTCTAGCGATTAAGGCGCGAGGCAGTTGCCACGGAGCTCACACTATAGGTTTCTATATTAAGCTTTACCTCCTGGGTTACCATATGGTCCAATGATTACATCGCCTGTGATTCCAGTCCAAAACACAATGCCTCCACCGCCTTGCTGACGAAGAACTGAAATCTGGGTGAGTACCTCTTCATTACCCAACCAGATGACAAACTATCTGGCTCATCAAAGTCGGCACAACACTCATCCGTAAATTTGGAGTGGAGCTTTATACCATTGTCTTATAAGTAGGGTAGTAAAATTAACTGAAAGCCAGTAGTTAATAATTATTTCAATGTAAATGCTGAAAAATACGTTGAGAAACACAATTAGAAATTTGATTACCCACGACGCAAGTACGCAAGTTTCGCCGTACTTCAACTCATAAGGTGGGAGGGTCGAAGATGGTCGTGGGTAATCAAATTTCTAATTGTGCTTCTCATCGCATTATTCAGTATTTGAAATAATGCCATATCAAGACAATAATTTAAAGTAAGTAGTTATATTTATTTTAATTCATTTATTTGAAATAGTCACTAACATCAAGTAATTGGTAATTTTGGATGCTATCTTGAATATGACATTCTTGAAATCCGTCTTCTGATACACGTGTGCCCGTCTTAGCTTTTTGATTTGCTGATGTTTCTTTAATGGTTTCCGAAATGAAAGAAGCTGCTAAACAAACCTACTGAACTTTTTCTCAAAAGTTACGGATATTAAAGAAGAAGAAAAGGGTGTAGACCTTGTTTATCTAGACTTCCAAAAGGCTTTTGACAAAGTCCCCCATCAACGGCTAATGAAAAAATTGGAAACTCATAGTATCCAGGGAGACTATTTACGATGAATCAGGGCATGGCTTACGAGTGGTCGGCAGCAGCAAGTGAAGCTTGAAGGACACCCGAGCGTCAGGACGCAGGTATCATCAGGGGTTCCACAAGGCAGCGTGCTTAGCCCACTTCTGTTCTCAGTTTACATCAGTGATCGGTAAATTTGCTGATGATACTAAACTATGTCATCCTGCCACGATAAAAGCCGAGCTCCAACGAGACCATGACCACCTCATGAAATGGAGCACAACGTGACAGATGAGCTTTATTGTCGACAGAAGCTCAGTAATGCACAAAGGGCTGGTGAACCCTTCAATCCCATTGAAAATGAACTGGACGATATTGGCGGCTGTCACCCACAGATGTAACTTGGGAATCAGTATTAAAAACAAACTACAACACAGTCAGAAAATTGACAAAAGTGTGGAAATGGCAAGCAGAGTACTGGGATTTATCACCAGAAATTTTGAATATAAGTCCAAGGACATTATCATTTCCTTGCACAAGGCATTAGTGCGGCTTCACAATAAATTTGCTGTTCAATTCTGGTCGCCATATCTGTGTAAAGATATCGATAACATAGAAATAGTCCAACGCAGTGCAACGAAATTGATACCGCAGCTACGAAAAAAGCTGTATGAATGTTAAGGATTTGAATGGCTTCAACGACGTACCTACAACGGCTCTTTTTGAAAGAAACCTCAATGATCGCTTGCGAAACAACGGTCAAAAACTCAAGCATAAGCTCGAAGAACGAACTTAAGTCAGTAGTTCTTTCGGTATTTCATAGTCAGCATTTGGAATAGACTGTCTTCCGACGTTGTTAAATGCGGAGTCAGTCAACGCATTTAAAAATCGTCTTCGCATACATTGGGCGCGATATCCTCCACAGCTATGAACTCGTCATCCAAGAGTCCCAAACTCCTTAAGGCCAAAGCTTCCGAGGCCACCTTAATCCGTCTACTTCTCTTTCCTGCTCCAACTACACAGTTTGATATCTCGGAGCTCCGCATATCAGCGGCTCTTGATCGTGCTTGCGTGCACTCATGATCGTCTCTTTGACTGGGATTCTCCTCTCCCCCCCTTTTTTCCTCTTTCTTCTCCAGTCCTCTATATCTTACTAACATAATAGCAATAGTTCATAAAAGGCCGGGGCGTAAGTTCCGATGTCTCTTTAGGAATGGGCCTACTGGTTCGTCTAATCTAATGGAGGTCGTTTTAGGGCTTTCATTACTTTGCCAAGGGTCTTTAGGGTTTTGCACCTCATTGTTTTAATTGTTTTCGGATGGCCATCATCATCATCTAAAAAAACCTGTCTCGTTCCACGGGGTGCTTCTCTCATCTGAATCTTGAGCCTGCAATAATCCCTTGTAGATAATTTCAGCAATGATATCATCGGTGTTTTCTGTCCCGTCCTCCCACACGGAGAAAAATTTTGATGGGTCGATGGTCATGACACTTCTAAGCTAGACATGCCGGTCCCAGGTCTGGAAGTAATTATAGGACGATTGGCGCCAGTAAGACTAACTTTTCTGCCTGTGTTCATTCAAGAACGTCAACATTGCAAAATGAAGCCGCACGGCTGCCACTTGGCTTTTCGATAAATATAGCCTATTCGCACTTCATAAAACTCTAGATATTTGTGAAAAATATTTCATTTTATTGAGGGTAATTTCCTTTCTAAATACTTTTTATCTCAAATACATCTCTATTTATCTACTCGCAGAAACAATAATTTACAATATCAAGGTAAACGCAGTGCAACACAAGCTTAGAGCCGCACACCTTCTTGGTCCTCTCGCAAAGCAGTGACATTTGTTGCGTGCTATTTATATCTGGTGCAAAAACTTGCGCAATCTTACAGCCACACCGCTTCTTATTCCCACGCCAGGTATTTTTACTTCGTATCTTGTATATATCTAGTGGAAGCTCCAGTCTATTGCAGGAGACAGTTCACTCCTTCCCTTGCATCTTAAATCGATGTCCGGTTTTTGCTGCAGGAGCTCCATGTCGAGCGGAATTCCGTAGGCGGGTCGTATTGTTCTCGCCGGGTGCATTGCATTAAAAAATCTATTGTCCTCATATGCTTTGTGCTGCTGGAGAATAGGAGTGTCCAATACAGACTGATGGGCCTCGGCACCCAAGGTTCTCCATCATCAGTCTATGCTTTAGTGAATGTAGAGCAATTGAATTAATGAAGCGATGAGAGGGGAGCGAGTGAGAACATAGAGGCGGCCGTCAATAGTTCCTTCCTTACCAGAAAGCGCCATTGGCATGTCTGCTTCATGCTTTGTCTGACACTTTTTCTTTGCTTGTCCACAGTAAGCTTTGTTCAACCTCCTGCGAACTGGTTTGCTTCGCTGATAGTAATTATGTGCTAATTGGACAAGCCCAGCGACTCCCATAGGAATCCCTTCGTTTTTTGCAGGGTAGATTATGCCTTTTCCTACCACAATATTTAGCAGCCCCAGATGCAGGTTTACTGTTTTGGCATTTCGCTAGGGCAACCGATATACAAGAAGGGATAAAAGAACCATGAACTTACCAACCAGTATTTCTGCATGTCCTTGTGTAGCTGCTGGAACTGTATTCATGAATGAGCAACAGTTTCTCTTTTACAATAATAGCAGCGCATATACTGCATAAAACTGTATATAAAAGCCACTCGCTCAACAATTAGCTACCTTTTGTCACGGGCAGTCCATTGATCCACGCCCACTGACCCGGAGTAAGGAAAAATGTCAGCCGTGCTACAAGCATTGATGATTTGTATCGCAAAAGCAACTAAGAGAAATACTTTGCATGCTTTGAAAAATAATATATGAGGTGCAATAAAAGTTAGAATGGAAACTGTCCACAAGTATAACACAGTCGAGATGGGCGTTATTCGGTCACTCTACTGATGCATTTGTAGGACTTCAAAGATTTCTTCCATATTTTTCGAGTAGTCCGCTTCGAATTTACATTAAAAAACACAATTTCACAGGTATTCGTTGTGATAGTGTGCATCCTAGCTCCTTTTTCTTTTTAGTTTTTGGTATACATTGGTGTGACCGCACAGTGTTGGGCGATCCTGCTGTCACGACTTGGCACTTACTTTTGATTATATTTTTGGATCCATTTTTTATGTATTTCTGTTCGAGTAAATTTTTTTGCTGGTGAGTTGTGCCTCCGTATCTGGGACAATATAATTAGAAAGATGGCAAAATATTTAGGGGTAAAATAAACTGTGCAAAGAATAACAGAGGTTCGTCGTAAAAATTTCGATTCTTCTGAAATATTTTCATGAGGCATCTTACGTAGAGTTGCGACCCTATGGATTCTGTTTGTGGCTAGATGTGCCTTTAGTTAGGTTTCCCTTTGCTTCCTTTCTTGCTAGATATCTTCTTTTCTTCTTTCCGCTCTTATTGATATCCGTAGCTCCAGTTCTATCCTTTCTTTCTCTTTTGCTTTGGTACTCCTGCGCAGTAATTAAACTATCAATTTTCTCTACATTTTTTTTACTTTCCATAGTTTCTTATCTCTGCATGCTTCGTATGTTGGAGTGTCTGGGCTACGAAATGCTATAGGTAATTATGTGTGTGTGTACCGGTTTCTAAAGTTTATTTTTTTTTTGCATATAGCTACTTCATATTTTGTCTTTCAGATTGCTTATTCTTGCCCACTCGGTGGACCCATTACGTGAACCTGTGTGACCCTTTTAATTTATGCTGCTGTTACGTAAAACCCACTTATGGATCACCATCAGATGTGATCCTTATTCGGACTCTTAGTTCTGGCTTGAGCCCTTCAGTGGCACTTAACCGTTATAGGCCTCTACAACTGATAACGCTGTACTATTAGCTTGTAAGTCAGCCATGTCTTTCCTGGTAAACCGTCAGTTGGGCAATGGTAAACTATTGAAGTTGAAAATATTCTGCGTAAGTTGGCTACTGCAGGGAACACTGCGAGAAGACTATATTTTTGAGTTATTTTTCGTAGGTAATGAAGTTCTGTAATATTATTCGCTGATGATCAGAACTTCTACCTTAGGATACACAAAATCCTAGATAACCAAGGTATTACCGCTGGATAAGTTGGATGTTTTCCGTGTTCTTCGTGTTCCTATATCCAGTCTTGGTGGCTACTTACCGGCAACCATCTAACTTGAGCGTTTTACGCATATACTGGGCTCTTTTGTTCAAGCTTAGTGGTCACTTATTTAACCGAATCGTACTCAAGGTAAACCTTTGCTAGTCGTATGTAGGATTAGCACAATTGATAATATCCGAAAAAAACATAGATAGCGTGCGTTAATGAGTAACATTCAACATAATCGCTGCTTATTGCGATATTTTTCGTGTTTTGCGCGTCCCTTCTAAGCCTTAGAATTTACGAACCCGTGTAATGAACGCCCCGACTCGCAATACGAAATGTGTTTCTCAAATGGAGATGAATAAAAATAATGAGACATGTAGCTTAGTCGTAAGTCAAGTGCAATAACAACTCGCCCGCCGCGCGTGCTTACGCTGATGATAATCATCGATCCCGGTTATAAGTCAGGCAAACTGAGATAAATGCAGCTATAAATTGTGAGGGTAATTTCTTCCTTTGTGGAAGTGGTCTCTTCACTACAGGAAACCTTTGATGTTTGTCCAGCTCTTGCTTTCCGTTTTGCACTCAAGATTTACAGATATTTTACATACGAAATTCTAATTCTTCAGCAAATGGTTTTTTAATTCGTTTCATCCAATAGTTTGCATTTTGTTGTCAACGTTATTGCTCTTAACTTCATTTCATTCTCCTTACTGCTAACTGTATACACTTTGTGACTATGTTACAATTCTTCAGGAATCGATTTCTTTGATTCACTAAATATATTAGCACTCTTCCGGCTATATTCCAGCTTGTTGGCTGGCAGGATTTTCGCGTTGTATGTACTAATTTGCTGTCGGCCGGCCGGGAGACGTGAAGTTTATATTTTCATGCCTATGCTCCATGACTTTAAACAGTTTTTTCTCCGATCTACGTATTACAGCACTCTGGAAGTTTGTGTTCGGACATTTCAGATAACAACCTATAAACTCTATCTATGATATTCTGTTTGTAGCTAGAACTTGCTCTCTTGAAGTGATACTTTCAATAATTATTGTTCTGTCAGCTGCATTTTTTTTCTAAATAATTGACTGCTCTGGTGAAGACATAGTTATTTCTTTGTAGTTACGCCCCATAGCATCAACTTCATTTGGTCTGCTCTTCAATGTTATTATATTTTGCAATGTGGTTTCATTCACCGATATGGAACGCAAAGGTGGGCGCTTGCGGCTCTTCTGTTTTATAACTTGCTGCTAGCCTCAAGTGGCCGCAACTTTACCTGTGATCCAAACTACTAAATTATTTTTCCCGTAATGTATGCTTACGAAACTCGATATTGCTAGTGGATAGCGATTCTTGCTATTTTTCTCTTCTTTTTTGTTCGATGAAAATCTCCAATCTTGTCCCTGCTATTTCAAAACAAGAAATAAATCCCGCTCTCATCGTTTTTCCTTTAGAATTTCACGAAGGGCTGCTCGATATTCAATAAACCTGTTCCTGTCGTGTGAATAAGCATGTGTGTTCCCATAATTTTGAGCTGTATTCAATCTCAGGAATATAAGCCGCGCAGATCAATCATCTTGCATAAAGCATTGGGTCTCATCTGGCTTCCCACTGCAGCAGCAGAAGCAGCGGCTCGACATATCAAGATTTCCTGATTTTAGGCCGTCTAATGCCGAGAATATTTTCGAGGATTTGTCACAAAAAATTTTGGTGCCTCAAACTTGTAAATATCTTTGGAGTATTCTTCAGGAGGATACTTGAAATATTTTGTAGAGTTGGATATTATTACTGAAATATCGGTAGCATATTATGATCTAGTTTTTAATATACCTAGGAAAGTATTCTCCTTAGTAAAGTTAATCATTTGTGGATAATACTAACTTCTGCCACCGGGTCCTTTCTGACAGCGGCAGAAAGGAATTTTAGAAAAGACCTCGGCCGCCTCATGAAATGGATCACTACCTCGCACATGAGGTTCAATGTCGATAAATATTCGGTGAAAAACATGAGACCGGATAACATTAAGGTCAATTGAAAGTGAACGTCACCGAACACGCATCGGTTACCCAACAACATCAGTAACCGCAACAGACGACCTAACCCGCGAAAGCAACTTAACAAGAATAAAAAAAAAAAAAAAAAATAGAAAGAAGTCCGGGAATTCATTCCTAGGAATTTTGAGTATAAATTTGAGGATTTAATCCTTTCGTTATAAGAAATCGCTAGTTTGCTCACGCCTAGAATCTGCTGTTCAGTTCCGGTCAGGGCATCTCTGGAAAGATATTGATAATTAAAATGAGAAGATTTCAGCACGAGACAGCCAGCAAAATTAATTCTTCAGCTGCTCAACAAGCGAGACGTTCCGACAGTGGACAAAAACGATGAGCGATCGTTGCAACAACAATGGGTAAAAAGGACCAAAAACGCAATCAGCAGTTCAAAGCTATGCAAAGTCAGCAATAAAACCCGTATTTTATAGTGAGCACTTGGAACATAGTTCACTCTGAGCAGTGTTGTCGGAGTACAAGCAGTTAATTAACACGTTCAAAATGGTTTGGATAAATATTGGGAGAGCCTTCCCAGCTTGGAAGACCTCCTCCAAGGCTCATTTCGTTCGAACTACCTTAGAAGCATCTCTGTTCCATGTTCCATTAACCTATGTAATGCGACAGAACTCCAACCACTCTGTTGCACTTGATCGCGTTTGTACAGTGAATCATCCCATTGGTTGCCGTCTTCTGTCCGATGTAAGTCATTTTTTTAAATATAGTAATCTTGGCATAACGGTAAATAAAAGCTCTATGTATGCAGGCAGCGACCTGGATCTCAACTCCTCTCTATGAATGGCCATGATACTCCTCCTGTTGCAACCATTTAATTTAATCTAGCATCTTTCGAAGTTTGTACTAAGTTGAATTAAAAGTAATAAAGAAACATTTACAAGGCATTTTGGATTGAGCATTTCAGGGGACTCTTATAAGGAGTCATAATGTATATTTTAAACTTTTGCTTATTGGACGAAATTTTACAGTAGCGCACTGTTAAACATTCTCTTCCCCTGAAAATTTCAATGTACTTGTTACTAGAAGCTGAGAACGAAATAACAGTATTATTCGTATTGATATAATTATATATGAATTTGCATGACGTAGACTGTACTCACTCCATACCCAGTCGGAAATTATGGTTGTGATTATTGTAGAACAACTATGATTATGGTCGAGACTTTGGTTGTTTATTATCGATATATCCTCCATATTCAACCATTTATGGGGTGCAGTATGGTAGAAATATGTCACAACCTTCG
>LQNS02000211.1:8831082-8843927 GCA_001587735.2 Parhyale hawaiensis | reverse complement strand
TGGCCACCAATATTTGTGACTGGGCCTAATTACTAGGTTGAATTTTGGCTACTCTGTTTGTACTTGTAAGCTTGTAAGCATATTTTGTGAACCCATTGTGTTCTTAATAAAAGTTAATTATTATTATTATAACGGTAAAAGCTCTATGTATGCAGGCAGCGACCTGGATTTCAACTCCTCTCTATATCAATGGCCCTGTTACTCCTTCTGTTGCAACTATTTAATTTAATCTAACATTTTTCGAAGTTTGTACTAAGTTGAATTAAAAGTAATAAAGAAACATTTACAAGGCATTTTGGATTGAGCATTTCTGGGGGACGCTTATGAGGAGTACCTAATGTATATTTTAACCTTTGTTCATGTGGCGAAATTTTACAGTGGCGTACTGTTAAACATTTTCTATCCCAGAAAAAAATCAATGTACATGTTACTAGAAGCTAAGAAGAGTAACAATATTATTCATAGCTATATAATTATGTATGAAATTTGCATGACGTATAGCCCTACTGTACTCACTCCTTACTACTTTATCTACCATTCTGGATTGCACACTGAGTTTGTTTTACATTTCTACTTGGATCATATTCTGATGGTATATAAGGTTTCGAATCACCCAATTTTTATGACTTCAGATGGAGATCAGGAAGCAATGAATAGGCACAATCTCAATTTTAGTAGACAATTTTAAAATGCTTCGCATACGTTTCGGAGTGAATAATGGGGTAATTGAGTCTTGCAGTCAAGACTTTCAGCATTATGTGTAGGCAAATATAAGCCAGCTAATTGAAGTGACTGAAACCATTTTAGGTGGGAAAAATGTACGATGATCGACGACAGCGATTCATGCTGCTCTTGATAACAAAGGGAGCGAGAGTCTGCGGAAGCATACATACCGCAGCACAATAAAACTTCTGCGACAAGAGCCCGCAAACTGCATCCTCAACTTAACTCAAAGCGTTCGCCGTCAATATGAGCGAAATAGACACTGAGCCCAAGGAGGTTTAATAGAAGCAGGGAATGCAGCGACACTTCACCGTGCTGGTCACTGATTTTTTTTCTGTTCTTCGACGGCTGTTTTCCTTCCTATACCAATCACAGGCTCCCAGCCATCCCTTCCCACCAATCACGAGATTCCATCCATTTGTGCAGCGAGGCAACCAGGCCTCAGCCTTGCTGGAACGTTCAGCTTCCGATCTCCCCAGCCGTTGCTACCTCCGTTCTATTAATCCTCCTTGAACTGAACCGACAGCCGGTGGTTAGCGTAGGGAAGACACAAAACTGTTGCCAATACAGTAATCGCTTTCTGTTCACTACAGACGGCTGTATTGATATCAGTGTAAACCACCGTAGATATTCACAGATACTGCTTGGTGTCACTCTCATGGAATAATGTGTACATTGTGCACATAATATTTGAGTGAATTGAAACTAGTCCTCATGTCCTCGACCTAACCTACCAACCCTCCCCCTCCGTAAAAGAAATCGCTTGTCTGACTTTTATTTTATTACACTGTGTACGAGTGCTTCACTTTCCGTGGTGGATGTAGCGTGAACTACTCATATATGCGATTGCCTTTTCCACTTCACGATATGAGCTTGACTTGGCTGAACTCCACGTGCAGTGGGTCAGTCAAAGTCATGTACTGGAGATGGTAGGCGTTGCCAACATCGCGTTCTCCGTCTCGTAGCTCTTCCCACGCTCGTCTCGCCGACATTTCGGTTATGATTAGCATTACAGCGACAACAGCGTAAAATAATGTTTATGTCAGTCTTAACGTACAGTAGTTCGACCAATTAAGATTCTTTCCAGGAAGCGTTGTCAGAAATAAGATAGCTGGGGTAAAAACTCGTTAGGTAAGCTTACATTGCATTAAACATGTATAGCTTAATTTCTATAAAATCTAATATCTTAACATTTTCACCTTCATAGTGGCCATTATCAACACTTACAAATATAAAGTAAATTCAAGAGATCTACTATATAGAAAAATTTCCAATTATAAGAAAAAAAAGTCCAAAGCGTCCCAGTCTTCGACACCAGCTACTTCGTGATTAAAATCGTCCGCACGCTAAGGTGTTATCTGCTGTACGCGCAGTACAGTGAATTTCTGGCGCACAAATTGAGCTCTAATCAATGAAATAATGTCAGGCATTAGGGGTTAGCGGGCAGGTTTGGTCGTCTCTGGACTCTAACATAGGCAGTTGAAGTCACATGCTGCAGATTGCATGTGACATTCCTATAGAGACCACGCTGTGTCACTTCACAGGCAGGTTTGGTCATATCGAACTGGAGGACAAAACTTTCTTATTATTCCTAGTCACGCTATTACAGTATGCGAAGATGAAGGTCGAGCTGGGGCTGACCTAAATTACTGTGCTATATTATGCGCTTCATCGTATTTCGCATATTTCACCCTAAAAGAAGTCTTACAAGCCCCAGAAGTTAAATGCTTAATTTACTCAGCTTAAAAGGCGGTCATTAATTCTGTTATGGTGGTCAAGTGCTACGCTCTCACTGATTTATCTTGAATGTATCATTATCAAACTATAAGAAACGCAACGAAGATGAAAACAAGTCTAACTTTTCATTTCTGGCCTCCCTGAGTGAGGAGTTTGTGAAATGTCAATATATATTGTAACAATATCGATTCCGGCGGTCTAATTAAGAAATGAGGACGAGCATACAGAAGTGGTAACATTTCTTTTTAATAAAAGTTAAGACTAGGGTAACTCTGAAAAACATTATTTTATTAGAATACATGCAAGCTTTCGATTTCTACTGAAACCATCTTCAGGAAACGACGACGACTTTAGAATATTGAGAAATGTCCGAACTTATCACTATCCAAGTGGTTTTATAGCTACTAAAGAATAATTTCCTGTTATATAACAAATACATCACTTTACTATAAATAAATCTGCAGAACTTGCTTGATCGTTCAATGTTGGTTGAAATTTGTGAATGTAAATAGATTCTAATATAAGCAAATCATAATCAGAGCACTGGTCTAAAATTATAAAATTTTCATGCTCTATTGGATGGTCCCTATCTATTGAATGATTTCTGATGCTACTGTAGTTTGGAGATAATAAGGGTACTTGTGTTCTAAATGCTATTCCTTTATGTTGATATATTCTCACCGTCAGTTGCTTTCTGGATTCACCTATGTAGGTCGCTGCATACTGTCCCCATTGGTACTTATAGACAACACAAGAAGCGAAAGCAGACGGCAAAATGTCCTTCAATTTGAAAAAGTTTTGGATCCTAAAATTTGAATTAAAAATAACTCTGACGTTGACCTGTGGATAGAACCTCCTTACAAGCACAATAATCTTTCTCTTTAGTACGTGCTTTGATTTGTCGTAGCAGGTAAGGTTCTTTAGATATTTGTTCTTAACCTTCTCGTAGGAAGAGCGTTATACGATACGTGTGAAGATGTGGCCAGGAGGCGTTCTGCAGGAATAACATTGGTGGGTGAAGCATAGGCAACAGCGAATCAATACTGAAAAATAGGACGTGATGAACAAAAATGGTCTTCAGATGAGGAATAACATAATGGAGCTGATTTAAAGACAGTTGAAAGAATTCTAGTTGCAAATTGCTCGTTGACCAACGTCAGGTATCAATAAAACATGCAGTGAAGGCTGGTGGAAACTTTCGAAGCACTAGAGGCAAACTCTAGTCCGGTATGGCCCCCTGATTCATTTTCTTTGAAGTGAAGCCTCATTTACACTTCGAATGTAATTACAGGCTCTTCACAAAACATATTTCAACATATCGCCGTATTTGTTGGACTTAATTTATTCAATCTCCCGCTCCTGACTGGCCAGCAACTTGAGTTGCAGCCATGCGCAAAACACAGGAAGACTGTCAAGTACAGAAAGTTTGAGCAATAAATATTTATATGGTTTCTCTCGCGTCAAGAATATAACACTGAATATATTTTTGGTTAAGATTACGAACCCAAACTATGAAGGGCTGAGTTTCGACCATTCAAATATGTACTTAGACTCGTCGTAGTGACGCTACATGCGGTGCGGTCACGGCTAACTTTTATTTTAGTCCCATAGAGTCCTCCCGGTACACTCTCTGCTTGCTTGACCTATCAGGTAAAAATTGCTTACGAACGAGACGTTAGGCAATTAGACAAGGATTCAAACCATTAGGAAATGTTAGGTGGGCGAGGACTGCTTTTCTCTTACTTAACCGCTGTCGTAAAAAACGTTGAGGTCTAGTTATCTAAGGTTAAGTAAGGTTAGGTCGGGTTAGGTGAAAAAAGTTACGAACTCGTAAGTAAGGTTAGAAGAAGCTAGGTAATGTATATTAGAATAAGTTGGGTTTAGTTACATATGGTTACATTAAAATGCGTTCAATTAGAAAAGTAGAGCACTCTGAGAGCGCATACCTCCGCCAAGTGAAGCAACGGTAGCAAAAAATTCAAATTGGCTCTGAAATCATAATTTCTTTGTATAAACTCCAAAATCTAATAATTTGTGCCTTTTCATATTATTAACAGCTTGTTCTATTTTCTTGAAGATCCGTTCATAACTTTTTGAGTTATACTGTTAACAAACGTTATGACAAACATGAGTCAAACATACAAACGAACTAACCGATCTTCACCAACATTTGATCATTTATGTCTTTTAACATTACTAACAACACCTATAAATTTCATAAAGATCCATCAATATTTTTTGAGTTTTGGTGCTAACAAGCATAAAATTAAAAACAGTGACAAACGAACGAACGAACAAGCCAATCATTACCAAAATTTGGTCATTTACTCTTTGTCATATACCTAACAACTCATGTTAATTTCATTGAAATTCATCCATAACTTTTTGAGTTAGAGCGTCGAGAAAAATGAGGCAGACAAACAAACAAACAAACGGATAGACATATCTTCACCAAAAGTTAATCATCTGTTCCTCCTAACATACCTAACAATCCCTACAAATCTCATCCAAATCGGTTCATAACTTTTTGAGTTATCTTGGTGACAGACAAAGAGACAAACAGCTAAACAGACAAACAGACAAATAGACAGACAGACAGATAAACACGACGAAAACATAACCTCCTTGGCGGAGGTAAAAATAGACTAGGTTAGGGGTTGATTTCATTAGGTTAGAGTTTGTAAATGCAGTACAGTATAATTTAACTTATTTTAATATAACTTGCTTCAAAATAACTAAGTATGGGCAAAAAATGTATATTAAGAGATAGGCGGGGGCTTTTTTTCCCACCGGGGCTTTTTTCCAGGTGGCTTTTTTCCACCTCTGCTTTTTTCCTTCCGGAGCTTTTTTCCACCGCTGCTTTTTTCCTACCGGGGCTTTTTTTCTCCTGGGGCTTTCTTCCTTTACCCCTGTAGGAGAGAGTAACTGAAAATAAAGGCTGTTTACCTATATATATTTTAGATAGGATTGGCATCGCTTCATGTAATCATTCATTGTGTATAAACTCCGGTTTGCGCTAAGCTAGTGCCTTCCGGAAGGATGTGGATAGTTGTAGCCACTTTGTTCATGTAGCAATTGGAGCACGAATTGCATCAGCGCAGTCACACACACAATAATCGTATAGATTTCTTCTGTAACATAATATGTTCTAGCCTACACTTCTCTTCAAACTACTAGTGACCAAGAATGGACGATACATGACGGCCCACTTTATGCGACTGAGTTTCAATTAAAACAGTAAATTCCAATAAAATGTGTGTCAGTTAACATTGGTACTTGACGCAGAAAGCATGCTGCCTGTGGTGACGAAAGAAATGCATTCAAAAGGAAAAACATAATTTCATCAGAGTAGGCCATTGGGGGAGACCGCACTAATAATTGGGCTCATTTTTGTGTCGTAGTGGCGGGTGGACACTAACGCAAAAGTTGCACCTCCACACAATTCTACATCCAATTACGTTTCCGCGATCAAGGCTTCGGCTTGCAAGGGGCTCTACCATTACGATGAATATCTAAAATAGTTGTCGTTTCTTGCGGTTTGCAGGCTATGCCAAGCGGAAATGGTCAATTTTTGAGTGTGCCTCGTATTTCTGAGTTAGTTAAAAGTTGCAATGACATTAAGTTTAAGTGTGACATTGAAAAGCTATAAGTTGCAGTCATGGTAACGTGACCGTCAAGTGAAAAAAATTGAGGGGCCGGGCAACTTTTGCATTAGTGTGAACCCCCCCCATAAGTTGATTCAGTTGTTGGTATTAGCTAATGACCTCTATTGACAAATTTGTGTTTATGCTTATAAATTAATCCCTTGCATCATCATGTAGAGTTTGTGTCTAGTGTCGGGTTCTAATCTTAATTAGAAAATAAATTAGCGAAACTCATCCTTCAGCCGTAGAAGCTGTTCATGATTTCGATTGGACCGTGAAGAATCGAGTAGTCCGCGGTTGTGTCATTTAACATGTAACGCACTATTATCAATTTCAAAGAAAAGGAAGGAATTCGAAATGTAGTGGCAATGGATCGCCGCCGAACTCAACGGTGTTTGTAACTCACGGCGCACATGCATGGGAGAAATTTTTCTTCTAAAATCCATTAAATATTTCATAAATTGACGGCGAGATCTGAATGAAGAAATGGACGAACATTGTTGCAGTCTTGTAGAGTGTCTGTGTTTTTCGACTTTGTGACTTAAGGCAGCGTAAGCCGATTACTTTTGTTTAGAGGAGTCATTGGTTTGGGAGGATTACGGAAGACGGGAGCAAAAACTGAGTAAAAACACTGTAACAGTTTGGGTAGGATTGTGGGGAACAAGACCAAATATTATTAAAAAATATTGCAGCAGTTTGGGTAGGACTGCTGGCTGCGAGCCCAGATATAATTCAAATCTAATGCATCAGTTTGGGTAGGACTGCTGGCTTCGAGCCCAGATATCAATCAAATCTAATGCAGCAGTTTGGGTAGGACTGCTGGCTTCGAGCCCAGATATAATTCAAATCTAATTCAGCAGTTTGGGCAGGACTGCTGGCTTCGAGCCCAGATATAATTCAAATCTAATGCAGCAGTTTGGGTAGGACTGCTGGCTTCGAGCCCAGATATAATTCAAATCTAATGTAGCAATTTGGGTAGGACTGCTGGCTTCGAGCCCAGATATAATTCAAATCTAATGCAGCAGTTTGGGTAGGACTGCTGGCTTCGAGCCCAGATATAATTCAAATCTAATGCAGCAGTTTGGGTAGGACTGCTGGCTTCAGGAACAGACATAATTCAAATATACTGCAACATCTTGGTTAGGATTGTGGAGCCCGAGAGCAAAAACTGAGTAAAATATTGCCGTTGCATGGGTAGAGTTTTGCAGTTAAGGACCAAAAATCTGAGACCAAGGCGGCAGCAGCTTGGGTATCATTACAAAACTCTAGACCAACAATTGAGCACGAACTTTGATCGGGGAGCCAAAGGAAGTAAACTACTTGCGACGTAGCTCGGCACAGTAAACAAGGCATGTCAGACGAAAAAGAAATCATCACTGTGATGATGATAACAATATTACAAACAATACAGGTTGGCCATTGTAACAACTTTCGGACCATTTCCAATAGTGAAAGAAATGGCCAAATGTTTGCTGCTTCCGTTTTATACTTTTTTTTTGCTGGACTACTAGTTGCCGTATTCAACCGACAATCTGTAG
The DNA here is from genome assembly GCA_001587735.2 of Parhyale hawaiensis. NCBI lineage: Eukaryota > Metazoa > Arthropoda > Malacostraca > Amphipoda > Hyalidae > Parhyale > Parhyale hawaiensis. The sequence goes on along the minus strand of LQNS02000211.1, from coordinate 8,836,285 downwards.
TTCTGATAAAATAATATACATGGTTCTTTTCCTTCAATAGTTACCTTGTTGTACAAATGCTATTTTTTGTCTAATTTCTTCTCATTTACAAAAGTTAGATTTTTTATAGGTTGGAACCTTATACTGCTTTGCAACTTTAGTACATGTAATATACGCGTGCATAAACTGATCAGACTTTATTTCCAGCCCGTACGACTAATACCGAGTCACACGAAACATTCGGAAGGTAAAAATGAATATAATTTTGTAAATATTCCTGTCTACTATGAAAAGTAAATATTAATGCATTACCGAAGCAGAATAAAGCAAGCTCAATCTCATTTTACATTTTTTATGAAAGGTGTCAGTATAGTCGCACCTGGCGAGAACTATCCTTCATGACGGAATCACCACAATAAATTTAATCATTGAAAGGATACCAGTGCAAGTACTTTGCATTGATATTTGATTAGCGAATACAGTAGTGGAAGCAAATGAAATCTCTTGACTACAAGCTAGCCCTCAGCTACGAGAATACGTCAATGTGTTCAATCAAAGTTTAATTGCTCATTTAGCTATACCTCACCTTTTGTACTTTCATTTTCATATAACTTGCATGAGTGCAATTGCCCGATGTAAGTAAAATTTTCGAAGACTTTCTCATTTAGGAGACATGGCACCGACTTCAACATTATATCGGTACGCCGAACGAGATCGTATTTTGAGTAGTTATCCTCAGCAGCATTCCAGCCATCCACAGCGTCTATTAATTTCCAACTATTCGTAGCAAAAGCCCAGGTAAATAGAGAAGATCCCCCGTGAGAGCAAGATCATTGCTTCCGGAGCTACCTATCCTAGCTCAATGTTAACTAAGACGTCCGCTAATATAATACAGTGTCCATACACTCAAGGGTTAGCTGATGCAGGATACATTGGAATTGAGCTAGTGCAGTGACAGCGCACGTGGCCTTGGGAATGAACCCGGGCAGTATCTCTACCCAAATTTTTGTGCCTGGGACCTCCAATAATATTGCGAGGACCGATTTTTCAGCTCAGGAAATACGGCCTTCGCTTTATATTCACAGCAGCGATTTCTTCGCTGCCAGTTTAGGTATTATTTTATTGCCCTTGCAATAGGAAAATCTGGCATTCCAAGGAGAGGTAAGACTCTCGCTGGGAATGCGGAGGGCAAGTTTGCCTATGACGCTTGTCCACATTTCCGACTGGGACAACAAACGAACTACTGAATTACAGGAAAGAAATACCAAGCCTCTAGAAGACTTGATAAGAAGATTTGAATTTTCTAAAGGATTTGTTGCAGCTGAAAGATGTCCTCTAACTTTTATATTGTTCCGTATTGAGAAGAAGGCTATCGTCATTTTTCGCTTGACATCATCTTGCATCGTAACAACGACATACTGTAGCTACTCATATCACTGAATTTGCGTATAAGTAACTTACTTCTGCCTTGGAAATTGGAATCTCTGTACTTATTGGTTAGATAGTTTTAGTATTACCATGTTTTTATGTAAGCTTCACGTCTGGGGGTCAAGGGACTCGTCGCAAAGACTGAAATGGAGCATTAATTTAGTCCTAAACCCTACTAAGCCGAATTACGTAAAGAACTATTCATGACCAATATGAACGCTTACAGATCTACACGGTCAAAGACGTCTACATTTTACTTATAGATTGCAAGTGCTGACATCAAAATAGCAAAGGTTGCAAGAATCATTTCGTGTTTGGCCGTCATTGATCAAGAAAAGCATCAGTTATTTCTGTTTCACATATTATTTATTTTAAGAGCTCTTTCCACCAGTCAGTTTCCTTAAAACAATGCGAGAATAAAATTTTGTTACAGCACTGATCACTACATTAAAATTTGGTACAACGTTTCAGTCCATTACAATAGCCATATTCTGGTTAATAGATTAAAAAATCAAATCGGCATCTGCGAAAGTAAAAAGAACTGTTAATATTGAGCACGCACTTATTGCCACGCCAATTACTTTTAAGACGATAGTTATTATGCATCAGTGTCAGATCAATTGCATAATTTTTATAAATTGTCTCTTGGGGGCCAGTTTTCAACCGTATAGTTGTAGAGTATAGTTATTGGTCGAAATGTTTGATTGTGATGTAGTTAATATAGAATTTGAACTGTTGCTGTGCCAGAAATGTGCTCGGCAAACGGTTTACAGCGCTATGAAAACATGGACATGGTAGCGGGGCTAGTCGAAAAGTTTGATTTACGTTAAAATGTTTGACTATTTTACTTGATATCAAGGAAACAAATTTTTGTGACACATTCATATCGTGTACAGGAGTAAGCAGCTGCCAACTGAACATGAAACTCGACAGCTATGTGCTCATATCAAAGAAAACTATTTTTTTTTGCCAGAAAATAATGTAGCAGAGCATAGATATGTTGAGAGCCTAGTTTACTTTCTGTGTTGTAATTAATACTCCGTAACTACTCATTGATTGCAACTTATGCGTAGAAATACATTTAACGGCTGGGTATTTTACCATGCAGCAGTAATTTTGTTTCATGAAACAGTGTCCTTTAGATTTAGGTATGTCACCATTTTGTGACACTATAAATTACCTCCGCCAAGGAGGTTATGTTTTCGTCGTGTTTGTGTACCTGTCAACAAGATAACTCAAAAAGTTATGAACCGATTTAGATGAAATTCACAGGGATCGTTAGGTATGTTAGGAGGAACAGATGATTAACTTTTGGTGAAGATATGTCCATCCGTTTGCTTGTTTGTTTGTTTGTCTGCCTCATTATTCTCGATGCCATAACTCAAAAAGTTATGGATGGATTTTGATGAAATTGACATGAGTTGTTAGGTACATAACAAAGAGTAAATGACCAAATTTTGGTAATGATTCGTTTGTTCGTTCGTTCGTTTGTCTCTATTTTTAATTATATGCTTGTTAGCACAATAACTCAAAAAATAATTATGGGATCTTTATAAAATTCATAGGGGTTGTTAGTATTGTTAAAAGACATAAATAATCAAATTTTGGTGCAGATCGGTTTGTTCGTTTGTATGTTTGACTCATGTTTGTCATAACGTTTGTTAACAGTAGAACTCAAAAAGTTATGAACGGNCTTTATAAAATTCATAGGGGTTGTTAGTATTGTTAAAAGACATAAATAATCAAATTTTGGTGCAGATCGGTTTGTTCGTTTGTATGTTTGACTCATGTTTGTCATAACGTTTGTTAACAGTAGAACTCAAAAAGTTATGAACGGTTCTTCAAGAAAATTGAACAAGCTGTTATGAATATGAAGAGGCACAAATGATTAGATTTTGGAGTTAATACAAAGAAAATGATGGTTTCAGAGCCATTTTGAATTTTTTGCTACCGTTGCCTCACTTGGCGGAGGTATGCGCTCTCAGAGTGCTCTAGTTTAACATATATTATTTTATTTGATCGTTTTCAATGATTCAGGGCGTAATTTGATTAGATTTCTTTGATATATTTACGTAGTCTGTCCACTTCTTTTCAGCTGGTTTTTGAACGAGTGGTTATCATGACGCTTTACAGCCTCGCCCGTTGTATTCCTTGTACCTAGCTATTGTTAATTATGTTACTTTTGGGATATTTCCGATCACAGTATTATTCTCTTCCATAATCTTCTGGACTGAAACCACATAATACAATGCGTATCGTTCTCAGCTGAAATATTCATAATTATATTAATTAATGGCACTACACACGCGAAAGGGTAGAGTTCTATACGGTCGTTTCTATTTTAAATGAGAGGCTATGCCAATGATAAGTTTTACAACTACGACGAGTGAGCTTGAAATCAAACGCGCTCTACAAAACAACGCAACAGCATAAGCTGAAATTAAACGCCCGTCGCTAGACTCAATTGGCGCATACTTAAGCTTCACGTAAATGCGTGTCGCACAGCAACTCAGAAACTTGAGCTTGTCAAACGTCCGATTCATTCTTGAGCTGAAATGCGACCCAGTCTCGAACACCAGCAATGAAGCAGTGCGCAGCAAACTTGAGCTATTACGGAAGCAGTATACTCTAACGATGCAAGAACATACGAACATAAGCTCGCTCATTTCCAGACATCCTGGGCCAACTTCCTTGATTGAATTTCAACTCGTAACTTCCCTCTTTGATAGCTGTGCCGCAAATTTATGTAAGTTGCCGGATTGTATTTCTGTTTAGGGATCATTGAGGCTTAAAGTTGATCAAACGAGCGAGCTGGCCGGGCCTGGAACGAGGAAGGATTAACGTCCGGATGCAGCGGGCAGCGGCGACCGAGAAGTGGGTCAGTTCTGAAGCAAGTGTATAAAGCTGACCGGGCTCGTACGATAGTCAAAAGAGTGAGTTCTCGTAGCTAGCTGAATCGTGCGAAACTTTAGTTGAACACTCGTGAACACAACTGTGTATCTACCGAAAAAGTTACCATAATACGAGCATGAGTCGTCAAGTGACTTTGCTTGTCACTCATAAAGCGTGTTTTCAACTACGAAGTGACTTAAAGCTCATATAGCTGTCCGTGACCTGTTCGTGGAGGCCCAGTCGTGTAGGTTTAATGATCATAATACTAATTATAAAATTACTCAACCGTGGCTTAAACGAAAGCAGTAACGCATTCGAAAGCGAAGCTGAGACAGCACATGAATGTGACTTTTGTGAGAAGCAGCCTAAAAAGTTTCGTCATTAGCAGTGGATGGGCAACGCGGTGTATGTCATTCATCGTGCAGTAAGTACTGAATGTGGAAAGTGGTGCAAGTCGGTTTCAAGTTTTAAAAGTGGCGCAGGTATAACCGTTCGGGGCAAATGGCGATCGTTTTCAGTAACATCTAACAAGCACATTTACTACATAATGACAATCGAAAAACTAAGTACCACACATTGTGCTTCTATCCCCGGATTGAGAGTTTTCGATAATAATGTTGTTTTAAATAGAGACACATTTAGTGATGCGATCGCCATTTGCCCCACTAGGATAAATGGCGATTTTCGTGAGACAATTGACGATAGGTCTGTAATTTGTTTATTTAAAGGTAATTACCACCGCCAATTAGGTTATGTTTTCGTCGTGCTTGTCTGTCTCTTTGTCTGTCTGTCTGTCACCAAGATAACTCAAAAAGTTATGAACCGATTTGGATGAAATCTACAGGGATTGTTAGGTATGTTAGGAGGAACAGATGATTAACTTTTGGTGAAGATATGTCCATCC
>LQNS02000211.1:8819490-8830565 GCA_001587735.2 Parhyale hawaiensis | reverse complement strand
AAAAAGGCACAAATGATTAGATTTTGGAGTTGATGCAAAGAAAATTATGGTTTCAGAGCCAATTTGAATTTTTGCTACCGTTGGCTCACTTGGCGGAGGTATGCGCTCTCAGAGTGCTCTAGGTTGGTATACTACAGCATAGATAAAGACTGTAATCATCAACTAAACATATTCGAACAAAAAAGGGATAATATTTCTTACATTTCATGATGCTGTAGTCCTCCTTTCCTTTTTCTGGGTGGTGGACAGACAGTTGAGTTTCAGTCAGTCTGTCGATCAGTCAGTCATTGTAGTGATGTTTTTTACCCTAACCACGGCATTATAGTGTTGTCTAATGCCTCAACCAAGGTTTAGTACAATGGGGCAATTATCGATCGTGTGAGGTAAATTGCGATCGCAGATGGGCATTTAACGATCGGTGGGGGTGTGAGGAGGGCACAAAGCTCCCACACCGATCTTAAAGTACCCCACTTTCAAAGGGCTGTGGTGTATTTAATAATTACGTAGGAATGCTATGGAAGTGATAGCGATTGCCAAGTGCCTTTCCAAATTTATCTGTGGGGCGAATAATAACAAATTTTCTGAAACTTTGCGAATGTTTTCTGAAACATTTTTATATGGTCTTGGGGGAAATCGTGTCACACGTTCACTTTTTAACTTAGATAAGCCATACAAACACTGAAATGACCGCAAATAAATGCTCTAAGAGTTTATGTACTCGTTTTTTCTCCACAATGATTCTAACTCTCTTGAGGCCGGAATCATTTTTTACCCCTAAAACGACCCTAACGCCATTTGGCCCGAACGGTTATATCTCTTTAGAGATAGTGGAGCCAAAAAAGTAGCGCACTTCATTCGTTAACTCAGTGAATGTTAGAAATGGTACCAGTCTCTTTATATCAGTAATGAATGAGTGAATTGGTGGGGTTTCTCTATATAAGTAATTACCTAGAGATTGTTTTATGTGAGTCTTAGCAGAGCATCAATGAGTAAGTCCTCAACGGGGAGTATAGTCAGACCGCGAGAAAAAAGGCAAATGCGCTGCAGGGATTCAGTCTCTGGTTACACACAGTGAATGGGAAATGGTGTAAGTATTTACAGTGAATGAGAAAGCGTAAGTGATATGCCTATACGTCTCCGATGATCAGGAGTGACTGAGTCGACCATACGCTTATGAGTCAGAGATAACAGCTTTTTATTTACAGTCTAATTTAATGAACAGTAGCGCGAGAAAGAGTGAAGAGAGATACAGCACCATTGCGCGGTACCCCAGCCTCTGCCACGAACCCGCACTTTCTGTTGCAGGTCAGAGAGGAATATTTTGGTGCTGTGCAATGCAGCGTCGGCCATTCTGTCACTCATAGCTACTAGGAGAACTAACCCTACAGTGATGGGGAGAGGGGTGGGCGGCAGTTGCCGTAAGTGCCTTCCGCGGATGACGTCATAGGTCAGGCAATCTGAATTCGGCTGCAGCCGTAAGCTCTCTGGGTTCTAGATGGGACTTATCTGCAGCACGCATCAGTGCATGCAGGTTTCTTAGTTGGAGTATGCGGTCAACGTGACTTTGACTTTCCTTTGTTGTAATAAAAAAGTACCCGAGTGTGGACAAAACAAAGTTGGAAATTACTGTACTTGCGAGATTTCTTTCTTTTTGTACGTTGAACTTTCTACATACTACACTTGTTTTCAGACAGATAAATTTCCCAGAATGCACTGACGTGCACAGATGATATGGTCATCAGTCAGCCGCTGGCACAACTCGAAGAAAATTATTATTTCCGTACAAGAAACAGGGACGAAACTTTCTATTCAGTTGTGGTAACTGAGTTCATTTTACCTTCTCCAGTCACGCTTATTTATTGCCTCTCACGGATTGCGTGACTTGCCGCACTGAATCATTTTGGTAAGTAAAGAAGCTCATCACCGACCGCCTCTAGGTACACTCGCAGCTGCGGATGTCACTGCCTTTAGGAATCATAGCATGACGCGGATCTTGTCTCTGCCTTTAGGAATCATAGCATGACGCGGATCTTGTCTCTTCGCAAGACTAGCAAACTCAACTCTCTGTCCAGTACGTGCACTGCTGTACAGCCTACTGTAGTGAAGCGAAATGCTGGGCTGCATAAGTGACAGTATGCTAACTATCTGCACTGCACGCCCCGGGCTGGCAATGTCTGTTCCAGGTGTGAGGCTCACTGCATGTGTGACAGTGTTGTCGCTTCCCTTTTTGTCATGCTGTGGGCTGTGCGTTTTCGAGCAAGCTGTAGTTACCGTTCTAAAACAAAGGAATGGAAAGGAAAAATGCATCTAATACCTAGTCATATTTTACTTTATCGAAATGAGGTCGTCAGGTTTCTGGTTACTAATCCGATATATCATTGAAAACGTTGCTGATTCTCTCCATAAAAATGTAATGTTTTTGCCAATGTTTGGCCGTTTGTTAGTACGTTTGTCTGTCTGCTACCAACATAATTCCAAAAGTTATTGACGGCTCTTCATGAAATATACTTGAATTGTTGGGAATGCTGCGAGGGACAGATGATTTAAATTCTCTGGTGGTCCATGCATCAGTTTTTTTTTATCTGGCTGCTCCCCGTTAGTAGGTATTACAATTCAAGAAATTATCCACGGATCTTAATGGAATTTACAGAAACTGTCTGAAATGTCGCTGGGAACTAATTATTGAATTTTCATGATCCGTTAGTCTGTTTGCCTGATTCTTTGTCTTTCAGCGCAATGACTCAAAAAGTTATGGATTTCTCATCATAAAAATTGCAGAAGCTGTTGGAAATATTGAGAGGATGAGATAATCAAATTTTGAAGATTATTCATATGTCCGTTTGTATGACTGTCCGGCTGTTTTTTTTTTTTTGTCTCTCGGCGACATAAGACATAATTCAGAAAGTTATGGAGTATCTTCATGAGATTGACGTGCACGGCTGGGAATATCACGAACAAGAGACGATCCTGTAGATGACCTGGATAACGGACTATTCCAAAATTTCCGTTAGCACTGCATACTTGCCGAATGTTTGCGCTCTCGGCTTGCTTCTGCAGTTGCATTTCCTATTATTATACAAATCTGCATGCAAGCTAACTGCTAAAGCTATATAGCATTAAATGGCAATATGTTGAGTAGTGCTCAGAATGGGAGGCTACCTCAATGGGCACAGAAAAGAAAGTCAACATTTTTTTTTTCAATGCAGTTTATGAGTTTTCCGCACTTATAAACTTGGCTGTTCAGTTGACCTGATTTTTTTTTTTTTTGCAAAAAAGCAAGCAACATACTCTAGGTAAATGCATAAGTGAAAAAACATTCATAAATTATTGTTTTTTTTTCTATTCTGTGAAGATTAACGACAGTGTTCTGCGATCAAAACTATTCCCAATCGAAAATTTTGCATTCCTATTGCGTGGGATAAAATTTTTTTGCTCAAGCCAACATTTTCCAGCCCAAATCGAAAATGAAGGGCAACAAAAATCTATATCACGATCGCAATCGAGTAATTCATTCAAATTTAATAGAAATTCGACAATTGAGGAATTGTAGTCCCAACCGCCAAAGTTTTCGTACCCAGCGATCGACGATTTCGTATTAATTTGAAATAATTACGCTCCCACGGTCGTAAATTCAGGTCTTTTGGCTTTCTATTTTCGATTCCAAAATTCAATAAATGTTGACTTGAAACACAAGATTCTTCTCTAGCACCAGAGGAACTCTATTGTGAAGGAGTCTCCACCGCAAAATAATGCCACCGGCATTGCTAAGTGGCTTACAGCGCCTGTGAAATTAGTCTTTCAATATTACTGCTCTTCTCGTCGTTTACAACAAACCAAGCAACATATCCCAGCTAACTGCGATGTACAGTATCATTTATCAAATTATTCTATTTGTTTTTCTTTCAGATATATACTAGTTTACGGCATTTGTTTCACCGGCACTCCAATTGACCTACTTCTCTTTCGCAGCAAGCCAAGCGGCAGCAGAGCTAACGCCTCCATTTGGTGTTCCGTTAGGCTTTACAGAAGACGAAGTGAGGAGATTTCTGAGTCTCAAACGAGATGCATCCGCCAGGGCAGTGACCTGCTCCGTGGTGATGGAGGCCTCGCTTTATGCATCCACGATTTTTCTACGTCGCCTCCTGTTAGAAAATAATTGGAGCCGATATAGCAGTTACACCAGACGGGAGCGCATGTGGATCATTATGGAGCTCCTCGCTAGTTTTTTATTCGTGTTTTTGCCTTTCCGAAAGTTTCGTTGGAAAATAACTGGGAGCGAAGCAGAGTGTACAAACACTCTCTATATAGATTGTTATTTACCAAGTTCTATTTTTGTTTATCGTATCAAGTAAGCAGTAGACTGGCTGATATTTGCATCGATTTTTAACAGTTTAAATTAGCAAGATAAAACTGAAAGTGTTTTAAATATTCATCCTACTGTGATTTGATTGTGTAAAAGTAGAACTAGCGGCAGCTCTGGGTATTTTGTATTTACTACAATCACGACCTGTAGCCCATTTTGGAAATATTTGCGGGTAGAGGTCCTCCGGTCGTCTTAAGACCGGAAATTTGAGGCCATAACGGAGGTTGTGATTAGCTAATCAGGTCTTCACATTAATGGAAGCAATGGTGAGTACTGCTGGCCGTGCAACTTGTCTTAAAAACTAAATTGCATCATCATTGTAATGACTGAGAGGGCCGCAGGGACGCTGATCGCACAGCCTAAGATAAGGACGTCAGCCTGATCAATGGGCTGTAGGATGGCGAGAGTTAGAATACGGAAATCAAAGTCATTTTGCAACTTCCAGTTCTTCATTAAAAACATTATTATCATCTTTTGTTTAGAGTAGCTGCAGAATCATATCTATCGAATTCAATACGGAAATGCAGCTGGAATTGTGCAAAAGTATTCGCAGTCTATTTCAAACTCATTCTAGCGACTCGTTCTAACGCTGTTGTTCGTTCTGTATACCAGTGATATGTTCTCTCCGCTGGAAAACACAACGATCAACTATGCCGACGATTCCACTCTGATAGCAGTGATACCTGCACCACGCATGCGTAGTGCTGTCGCCCAGTCTCTTAATAGGGATTTGTCACGCATTAGTGCATGGTGTTCGGCCTGGAATATGAAACTGAATGCCAGTAAGACCAAGTCGATGATTATCAGTCGGTCTCGGACCCTTGTACCGCAGCATCCACATCTGGAGATAGCCGACACCTTGCTTCAGGAGTCTGTCTAATTGGAGATTCTTGGTGTTGTCTTTGATGAAAAGCTTACCTTTGAGCCTCATGTTAGGCGATTGGTGTCACGTGCTTTCAGTAAGATTGGGCTATTGCGTAAGGTGAATTCTGTGTTTGGTGGCAGTGAGGTTGTTCGCAGATGCGTTTATGCTGTTTTGATGCCTGTGTTGGAGTATTGCTCTTCGGTCTGGGCGTCAGCTGCTGACAGTCACTTCCGTCTGTTGGACCGACTTGTTAGTTCAGCCAGCGGCCTGTGCACGGGTAATGATTTGGTGAACCTGTCTCACAGCAGAAGGGTTACCGAACTCTGTATGTTTTATAAGGTGTACAACAATGAGAGGCATTTGTTGTATTCTTCTGTCCCTGCACTTAAGGTGTTTAGATGAGAAACACGTGCTGCGGTAGGGGCGCACACTTTCACGTTGGAGAATGTTAGATGTCGAATTAAACAGTTCGGTTTGTGCTTCGTACCCTGGTCTGTTGGGGTTTGGAATTTGGCTTTCCGTCTTGTTTTCCTGCAGGCGTTCAAGACAGCTGGTAATGGCTGTTTGTCGCGTTTATTTTAGCAGCGTTTCGGGCTTCCCGGTGTTGCAAAATGCTTCATTTGGGTTGTGCTATCCGTCCGTGGCGGCCCGTGCATGAAGTTTTAATTATAATAATTATTACCAATTTATTTTTCTAGGAAAGCATGTACATTTCAGAACAATTATACAGAATTTCTAAGTTCACTTCTTTTACCGTGACGTAAAACCGATTCAGTGGATGGGTGCTACTAAAGTTCGATCGTACTTGATTACCATCAACAGCAAGAGGACAGTCACAGTGCATCTGATCACTCTCTTTCTCTCTCTCACTGTTGCTCATATCATTAGAACTAAATAGACTAGATAGGTACTGTCAGCACGGTAATCATTGCGCTATTCAGCGTTCTAGGCTGGATGTGACCGCTATAGTTTTCATTGTAGAACAATTGTTTTCTTAAACTAATATTTTCTCGTCATCAAGTGACTGTGAAAAGAAAAAAAAAATCGTAGGCTTCCTGCTAATGATGGCCGCTGCCAACTCAGGCATCTGGGAAGAACTCATCACTTCGCTGATCGTTAGGCCGCTCAAACTCTCCTCAGGAAGGAGCCTCGTCCATCTTACCAACGAACCAAATGGCAAAGAATAAGAGAAATTATTTGTTTTTCGTTCCTAGCATCTATGGTGCGCGATTACAATTTTTTTTTTGCTTGCTTGTGATACGAAGCTTAGGAAGTGGTTCCTTTTATTGGCTTTAACTTTTAGTGAGATGAGTAGCTGAAGCATTTCTGTTAACTACAGTCGCAGCAGCAGAATACACAACGCGCATTAACAAATTTTTCAGGTTACTTTTGTTCCTTGTATGTACGTAGGTCAAAGTAAGGCAAGCAAGCAGATTTAAACATTACTAGATTACGATGGTTGTATATAGTCTTCGCACTGTGTTCTGTATTACAATTAATTTGTCTAATTTGTCCGCCATATATACGGTATATTTTATGATTCAATTCTAATTACTGAAGCCTCTTCATGTTAACTTGCCCCGCACGTTGCCATTAAATGGCGCCGGTGTTATTATACTGATTCTTGCCAATCTGTACCACTTGCAGTGCCACTGCGAAATCTAACAACTATCTCAACATATCACAAACAAACACAGGTACCTATGCCCTGAAAGAACAAACTGCTCCAGTTGGGAGCTGGTAACTTGCATGACAATTACTGGAAGTGGTTTCTACTGAGCAGCAAGCACGTGAGATATGTAGATGTGATAACACTAGGAACTTTGCAAAATCTGTGTCTGCCTATGGATTGTGATAACATTTTGAATTTTAAAATGTACTAGTGTCTGGCCATGGATTCAGCGCGTAGTTTATTTGAATGAGCAGTTCGAGCAAGAATACTTCCTTAATTCAGCAGAGTTCACATTCTGAAACCTGTAGAAATGAATTCACATTGCCGCCAACAGTCCTATTTAGAGATATTGTTAATAGTGCTATTGTGACGAGAAATAAATGTTTCGTTTATGTGTTAATAGATTAATAAATTGAACAAGCAGCTCCAAGTATGAGCGCTATAATTTTAGCCACATTTGCCTTAATTTTTAATTTTACGAGCTCTGCAGTCGCTATGAACAATATCTACAGTGATAAGTCGCTATTACAGTTTAATTCGTTCCTAGGAGAGGTTCAACGATTCGTTCCTGGGGAGGTTCAGCGATTGAAATGTTCGACTGACAAACACGCGCATATCGCTGCGTTGGCTTTGTAAGCGCTCAGACAAAGAAATACATGTGCGTTACTACTTATTTAATTGAACGTTCAAGTAACGGATATGAGCTCAAGTAATGAGTCCGTCTTTCATATTTTGCTTTATCATTTGCTGATCTAGTAAGTGCTTAAGCAAACGGTACTTTGAGTAAGAAGCTCAACGCTGTAGTTCAACGATCCACCTTATTCATAAAGCTTCTTTCATAGCTTTTACATGTACTATTCCGGTATTTTTGTAAATTCTGCTGCAACTACTGTACATCGGTTTCTGTCTTCTCTGTCACCCCTCTCCAACAGTAAAAAAGTGAACATAAAACTAACAGAAACTAAACCAAGGAAGCAACGAAAGCGGTATTAATTACCGCCGTCTATCTTCTCCCTCCAGGAGTAATTGTCTTCGCCTCGGACCAGGAGGTGGCGCAGGTCATGAAGGCGGTGAAGCGCAAAAACGAAACTCACACCTTCTCTTGGATTGGCTCCGATGGATGGTCTGCCAGGGCTCTTGTCTTCAAAGGTATACTTGCGTGGATATTTGGTTAGATATCTGCTTCATTCCTAAACAACGCATGTAGTTACTTGGGTATGTATCCATTTACGTACTTACTAAGCACTTGCTTTAATACTTATTTAGAAACTAACTTGCAGTACATGCTGTCTTACTCTTACTCAGGTATGCCTCGTAGAGTTATGTATTTGATCACTGAGCTTGGGCTGCATATCTTGAAGTCGTCATGTGTGACTAAGAAAAGAATCAACCCTCGATTTATCTCTATTGTACGAGTAACCGCTGAAAGCTGGGTTATCTACAAAACTTAAAAAATACAATATTAATTTGACCTTAATTGCCCCTTTGATATTAGTGGCAATTCCAATAGGCCTTAAATCGTACGTATTAAATAGCTTTGTTCTCAGGGCCTCGAAGCCATTAGAATATTTTACTGATACTGTAATGTTTGAAAAAGCAGTGACCTTTGCAGCTATATTATTACTGCCAAAGGTACACGTACATCAAACTCAGGTACTGGGTACACGTACGTGCCCGGGCATTTCTTGCCATGAAACCTGTGCGTAACTCAGCGATGTAAAACTATTAAATAATATGAGAAAGTGCGTAGAGTTAGGATGATTTCCTGGCGGCCAATTCAACGGCGTATTTGTCGAGCGCCCACTATGGCTGGCAACAGTTGCCGTTTAACTATGCTGATTTGACCAGTTCCTCTAACCGTCTGGGCTTTCGTGAATTTCTTTTAAACCCATACGGATATTCGTATTTTTAAAGCTAGTTCCTTCTAATAGAGCAACGTTCAGGTGAACTCGGGAACATTAAAGCGGTCAGTAAAACAAGCTAGATGGTAGTCTACAGTCATATTTTCCTGGAAATGTCTAAACAGTTGAATAGCCGACTGAAAATTATCGGTAAGAACTTTCCTCTTTGAAAAACAATTTTTCAGCCATCTGTAATGGCACAGTTAAAGAAAATTTCGGGAACAGAGTTTCAGTTTGCAGGGTTCTAAAGATTAATGTCTTCATCTGTATTCGATTCGCTCTTTGCCTGGAGATTTTTAGGCTATACTCTGCTAAGGGTATCTCTTTGAAGTAACTCCAATCAACGTCAGAATACGGTCATTAGGTCTTCAGAAAGTCATTTTCTACTCCAAAAAATCGGAAGATGAATATGATTGTTTTTTGAAGTCTGTTCTCTTTAATCAACTGGACGAGTTCCATCCTTCAGTTTTATGCCCGGACTTCTTTCTTTGCCATTGCTTCCCCATGGCTTTGGGGTAAGAGCCGAAGCTTTTTGCTTCAAACTGCTTTCATGAAGATATATTAGGCAATTTAGTTCAAACTTCGCTTGAGAAATTTCCCTGAGGAAGAAGGCAAAATCTTGGAAAGCGATGGAAAACTACGGCTAAAATTGCTCCTTCTCTTCCTTCTGGCAATGGCTCGGCAGGTGAAGTGATGGCCGAATTTTGTGTGCGCTTTTGTGGTCTTGGCTGGGCGGGCGGCCGTCGTCTGAGGGAGAAACAAATCGACTGTATCACACTGGGGAGTAATTGCTAAATCCGTGCTTTTTTAGTCTTTTGTCTGGCAGCCGACGCCTAAGGGAAGGAATAACGGTGGGATTGTATCTTACTGAGGATTAACTGATGAAGCCGCACCGTTTTGCATACTTGATCAGGCAGCCGTCATGTAATCCCCCCCCCCCCTCGTCCGAGCTGAAGTGCTGCAATAACTACTGCAGCTTTTCTGTTTGCAGCATTCTTTTCCATAACGTGGTGTTAGAGCACGAATACCGTACCTGTCATGCTACTTTCTTGGTTCCTTCAAGTAAATATCTGAAGCAATAACACTTGGCACATCAACGTTGTATAAATCATCATATACTAAAAAAAACTAAACCTTCATCAAGGAACTGACAGAATGTAATTGCACAGGGGTGAGTTTAGAAATTCTACAGCAAACTGTAGAGTTCGAAAATGGATTCATTCACATACAGCTTCATGGACCTTAACACAACAGTTGACTCTTTTGTGCACCAGTTGTCATCAGTTTAAGACGTACTTGCCAGATTGTTATACTGTTGAGAGCATGGAAAGTCTTTACTTTAAAATGAGAGCAAATGTCAAGTTTTTAAAGGACTTTGGAGTGGAAACGACCGCCTATTAGTACTGCGTTACAAAAAATAGAAATGGTGACGCTGCCCCTCACAAAACAACAGTTTGTCGATAGGTAAAGCGAATTAATGAAGGAAAAGAGAATCTCAAATAGATTCATTGTAGTGCACGCCATCAACTTCAACAATTGAAAAAATAATAGCTCAGTTGAGCGCTAGAGTAAGCAGACCGTGGGGTTGCAGTTGAACTGGTAACGAAGGAGGTCGCTGCTTCAATTGATCGGCATTTTCTGTTTGGTATCAAAATCTTTGTTCGCTGGATACTCAAGTCCTTCCTGCTGATCAAAACGATATGACAGTGCACCAACTCATTCTTACCGAGTATCAAAAGCTGATCTACGAGTATTTCAGTGAAAAATATTGTCTCACCCTACCTATTTTCCTAATATTGGTTTTCCTTGCCGTTTGTTTTTTCTTTGCTCTCAAAACTTAAAAACATTAATTTTGGAAGGAGTGGAATTTGAGGCAACTGACGTGGTTAAAAGCCGAAGTTTCAAGAAGTGCACTTGTCAAACCAGGGAATTCTGCGGAGGAGTAGAGAGGTGAAATCCCCGCATTCAGAAGTCCATTATTCTGGGTGGAGTTATTTTGAGAAATAATATGCATCCCATTGTTAAATGAAGCTGTTCATGGAATTGTAATAACACTTTTTAGCGAACCCTCGTATTTCTAAATGTGCAAATGATGCACTACTCTGGCCGGGCACTTGAGCTGAGATGGTTTTTGCTGGCCGGTTGCTCCTCCAGTTATACTATACTAGCTGGACCCGTGAAACTTTCACGGCTTTGCAAGGCCTTTCAGACAGACTCGTGAAACTTTCATATTTTAGCATGGAGACACCACACTTGTTCTTCAACACCGAGACT